>CM069912.1:85560044-85745044 GCA_036172215.1 Camellia granthamiana
TTATATTTAAGCCTACAAGGTGTGCCTTACTTTGATGAAACCTGCGCCTCGCCTTGCGTTTTGCACCTTGTGCCTAGGCCTCAAGAGACCTTGGCGCCTCTGTGCGTCTATCTCCTTTAATAGCACTGGACGTTATGAATCTCATTAGAGAGTACTGAACTGCATTGCCATAACGACCCATTGAAGTCTAGGATCAGTTTGCAGTCACACATGGAAATTAAATTGAAATTCCTGGTATAATTCCTGTTGAGAGTGGTTTTGTTCTGTTGGATGCTGGTTGTGTCTCTGTGTACATAATGAAGGTCCAGGGTCACCACTAACTGACACCTGTTATAGTAATTCACAGGGAAAAAAAAATCCTTGCTGAACTGTTACAACTAGGGTCTAGTTTGTCAACTCTATTATACTTTGCTTTTGCTATAACATCATTCTGCCTTGTAATTCCAAAGCTTGTGGTTCTATTTGTTTTTGCAGATTATCAAGGTCTCACTAGGTCCTTTTCTCATGGGAAGATTTATTGCTCCCTTATCACGGCAAGGCTTGTAAATATGAAAATTGGGGTCCCGTGGGACGAATTACAAGTTTTACCCCTCAACCAAAAGACCTGTATTGCTGGAATTGATGTGACATGCTTTGATGCAAACCACTGCCCAGGTTCAATCATATTACTATTTGAACCACCCAATGGTAAGGTGTGGATGGATGGAATTGACTTGGGACACTGTATCATTGTTTTGCTTTTATATCATCATCATTCTGAAATTTATCCTGCATTTTTTGTACACATCTAGGCTGTTCTACACACGGGGGATTTTCGATTTTGTGAGGAAATGGCAAAGATACCTGTTTTGCAGATGTGTTCTGTCCAAACTCTCATACTTGATACTACCTACTGTAACCCCCAGGTAAATCTGTACATAGATAGAAGAACTGTTTCTCATCTTTGGACTTAGGGCTCCAACCAAACTAAGTGTGATTGCTGGAGATTTTCTAGGTTTTTGTCTCATCATTTTGGTGGCTCTCTATGCATTGTTATCATTGCACGCTCTAACGGGTAGTCTAGTTGGTCAGTGGGTTTGTGCCCCACGTGGGCGACTCAAGTTCGACTCGTGTTTGCACCTCCCGTTTGCCCAGATCATGCAATTAGGGGTGTCACTTGATCCTCGAATTTGCGCTCCTGGGATGAGTCCAAGGGACACAATTTCCAGTTATCAAAAAAAAAAAAAACATGTTTATCATTGCATTAAACTTGTTTCCAAGTCACTTTCCAACTTCATAAGCCCAAATCCAACTTAAATAAGTTGGAACTGATGTATAATTAGTATATGTCTATCCATTAACTGAGTTTTTGCAGATATAGTGTCACATCCCAATTTTACAAATCTTGAATCTAAATGATACGATCTGAATAACCAACCTTGATACGATATGAATAAATAAATAGACTAAGGCCTGGTTTGGCATATTCTAAAAAAGTTAAAAAGTCAAAAAGTCACTATTCTATTTAAGTCACATCATCTTATTTAAGTCACATCATCTCTCTACTATATCACTTCAAACCCAACCCATATTTCATAAAAAGTAAAAAAGTGCACTTATTTAGAACATCTCAAACAACCCTTAAAAGCGCTCTCTGAGGTTAACATACAAAACATGAAGTTCTATTTCATTAATAAACTTTAATTATACAAGTGACTTAAAATTTATATGGTATACATTTCTATGTCCAACGCACCATACATAGATACCAATATAAAACAAGTTATAGCCTCTAAGGCGTACATCCAAAATAGAGAGCATTCCCTCTTTACAACAAAAAGGGCCTCGACTAAAAAAATAAAAAGGGCCATGCCCTATACATAAATATAAACAAAAAGGAGCCTCAATGTTCGTCATCATCTTGAATCATCCTTGGGCCTGAGACTTGTCATCAATACTTAAAAATGGTTTTCAACAGAAGGAATGAACACAATGGTCTAGTAGAAAGTTTATTTACTTAAAACGTATAAAGGCTTAATGAACATGACTATGATGCGATAATGAATAATATTTGACAAATTTAAACCCATACATTTTCTCAAATGTTTCTCAATTTCATAAATATAATTACTAACATTTTCATAATAAAGTATCATTCCAGGTCTTCTCAATTTTATTCAAAACATTTACGAAATTTTAATTTAAAATGACACTTACCGAATGAATTCCTAGGTGTTTGTATTTGTCAGTGATCTATCACAAGAATCATTTAAACAACCCTGCTTTACCGGTTGCTAACTGGAAGGAAATTTGTACCTACACACTAGTTTATGGTCCTTCATCATAGACTGCAAGCCAACTTATTTCTCATCATTGATATCACTATACACTACTTAGATTCACTATAAATCTACGTTACACGGACTCGGGTGTGGGTGCGTATTTATGAGTCGGATACTTCAAAATTAAAAATTGGAGATACGTGGATATGGATCTAAATTTCGATACGAATACGGAGATACGTTAAATAGTTAATTTTTTTAATATATTTAGTCTGAGTTAAAAAAAGTTAAGAAATAATAGATTCAATTAAAAAAATAAAAATTATATTAGGTATAAAATAAATTATATTATATATATCATTTAATATGATACATTCTAGGGAAAATTATTGATAAATCCCATTTAGAAGTGTTTTAACTCAAGAAGTCCATGAAGGAATTTTTTAACCCATTTAGTCCCATGTATGTATAGTTTTATTCCATAAAGTCCTTTTTCTTGATTTACACTATTTTCTTGGACACTTATGCCCTTATATTTAATTTTGATAACCTTATAAATATTTTTTAAACGGTTAGCAATTTTATGATGTGAACATTCATATTTTAAAATTCACATTGGTAGGAATGTAAAATTGACCCGTGGACGGCTCGAAACCCGTCTGCGAGCCGGGGCGGGCCCGGCCCGTTGACAATGTGAATATTCACATTGACATATTAACATTCACATTAATAGGAGTGTAAAATTGGCCCGCGTCCCGTGGTGGCGCGAAACCCGCCCGCGGCCTGGGGCGGGCCCGGTCCGGGCCGTTGACAATGTGAATATTCACGTTGACATGTTAACATTCACATTGATAAGAGTATAAAATTGGTCCGCGGCCTATGGGCAGCCAAAAGCACGCCTGCGGCCCGGGGCGGGCTCGGCTCGGCCCATTGACAATGTGAATATTCACATTGACATGTTAACATTCACATTGATAAGAGTATAAAATTGGTCAGCGTCCCGTGGGCGGCCAAAAGCCCGCCCGCGGCCCGGTCCGTTGACAATGTGAATATTCACATTGACATGTTAACATTCACATTGATAGGAGTGTAAGATTAGCCCGCGCCCCATGGCTGTCTGAAACTCGCCCACGGCCCGTGGGCGGCCTGGGGTGGGCCCGGCCCGTTGACAATGTGAATATTCACATTGACATGTTAATATTCACATTGATAAGAGTATAAAATTGGCCCGCGCCCCGTGGCTGCCCAAAACTCGTCCACGGACTGTAGGCAACCCGGGGCGGGCCCGGCCCGGCCTGTTGACAATGTGAATATTCATATTGACATGTTAAAATTCACATTGATAAGAGTATAAAATTGGCCCGTGCCCCGTGGCTGCTCGAAACTCGCCCACAGCCCGTGGGCGGCTCGAGGCGAGCCCGGCCCGGCCTGTTGACAATGTGAATATTCACATGGACATATTAACATTCACATTAATAAGAGTATAAAATTGGCCCGCGGCCCATGGGCGGCCAAAAGCCCGCCCGCAGCCCGGGGCGGGCCCGACCCGGCCCATTGACAATGTGAATAGTCACATTGACATGTTAACATTGATAAAAGTGTAAAATTGGCCTGCAGCCTGTAGGCGGCCCGAAGTCCGACCACAGCCCGAGGCGGGCTTGGCCCGACCCGTGAGAATGTGAATATTCACATTGACATGTTAACATTAATATTGATAGGAGTGTAAAATTTGCACGCTGCCCGAAGCTCGCCCACGGCCCGGGGTAGGCCCGGCCCGGCCCGTTGACAATGTGAATATTCACATTGACATGTTAACATGCACATTGATAGGAATGTAGAATTGGCCTGTCGCCCGTGGACTGCTCAAAGCCCGTCCATGGCCTGGGGCAGGCTCATTTGGGTCCGGGTTCGAGCATGTCCGAGACCCTAGGTTAGGGCCTAGGCCATCACTTTGAATCCCGGCCCGGCCCATCGGCCCGCTTAAGGCCCATTCAATGCTCGGTCCGAGGCCCAGCCCGCTTGAGGCACAATGTCTTTTTTTGTGGAAAATAATAAAATTTTGGTAGAAAAAATTAAAAAGAATTAAAAAAAAATGGCCAGGCCCGCCCAAGCCCGACCTAAGCTCGAGCCTAGGCCTAGGCCCACCGACTCGACCCGAGGTTGTCGTCTTTGGGCCGCGGGCCAATTTTACACTCCTATCAATGTGAATGTTAATATGTCAATGTGAATATTCACATTGTCACAGGCCGGGCCGGGCCTGCCCACGGGCCGCGGGCCAATTTTACACTCCTATCAATGTGAATGTTAATATGTCAATGTGAATATTCACATTGTCACGGGCGGGGCCGGGCTCTCCCCAGGCCGCCCACGGGCTTCGGGCCGCCCATGGGACGCGAGACAATTTTACACTTTTATCAATGTGAATGTTAACATGTCAATGTGAATATTCACATTATCAACGGGCCAGGCCCGCCTCGGCAATGGGCGGGCTTCGGGCCGCCCACAGGCCGCGGGCCAATTTTACAGTCCTATCAATGTGAATGTTAATATGTCAATGTGAATATTCACATTGTCACGGGCCGGACCGGGCTCGCCCACAGGCTGCGGACTAATTTTACACTCCTATCAATGTAAATGTTAACATGTCAATGTGAATATTCACATTGTACATGGGTCGGGCCCCTACACATTGACGATATGAACATTCACATTGACGGTGTGAACATTCACATTAGGGGTATTTTGGTAATTATGTCACCCATAGGACTTATTGAAACATAAGAAAATAATATGAACTAAATAGAACATAAGTAGATGAAAATGGTATTTTGGTCTTCTTATCTCAAATAGGACCTAATGGAATAGTCAAAAAGAATATGGATTGGATGGAACATAAGTAATTAAAGATGGATTTATGGAAAAAGCTCCCATTCTATAAATTATTCAAGTCCTAATTTAATATGAGCCTTTGATATATAATTATATTATTATATAATTTAATATGATATATTATATAACTTTAGTGATATAATTTAATATGATATATTATTTAACTTTAGTGATAGGATTTGAGACTTTTAATATGATATATTATTGAGAGAGAGAGAGAGAGAGAGAGAAAAGAAAACAGAGAGAAGAGGGAGACGAAGACATCGAGCGTGAGAGAAGAGAGAGATGAGAGAACGATCAAGAGAGACAGAAGAAGACAGATCCATATTCGAGAGTAAGATAAAAAGAAGAGATCAAGACAGAGCAAAATCGAGTGAAAGAGAAAGAGAGAGATAGAAGAAGATGAAAATTGCACCTGAGATGAAGATCGAAGCCCTAATCTCCATTTTCGTAGCCCTAATAAGTATGCCATCTTTATTCTTCATTTGCCGTAGCCACTTTCTCCATGTCATATCCCGACTGTATCCCGTACCCGTGTCGTGTCGTGTTGACACGGGTACTTGGCCAAGTTTGATGAGTTCGTGTAACATAGTTATAAACCACAATGTAATTCGATATTAACATTTTTCCAAACGATACAAACTTCTTATTAAAAGAACAATTCTAACCAATATTTCCATGAATTCGCAATAAAATTTCTGTCTCAATTTACAATTTCACCAATTCAAAGATCACATGTAAGAGATTACAATTTCTTCTTTATGCAACATAATTATAAATTCCCCTTTAAACCACTTTCTTGTAACTAGTTCAATTAAATTGAAGAATTGCTAAAATTTGGGATTCAACAACATCATAGAATCCATTAGTTTAGAAATTTAGGGTTTAATAGATATAATTTGGTAACAATCTTCACATGCATGGGTTCAACATAAGGGAACTATTTGAATTTCCACAATTTACCTTCAATTGAGTTATAATGATAGAAAATATGAAGAGAGGATGAAATGAGGAGGAAATCAAGGAAACCCTATGTAGGACAGTTTTTGTTCGTAACAAATGAGAAAGAAGAAGAAAAATGGGTACATTCACTTCAAGTTACGTGACACACCACTCCTCTACTCATGTACATATGGCCGCACAACCTCACTTGGCAACGTGCGGCTGCCTATGTTACACAGACTCCTTAGATTTGGCGAAGTACCCAAGTCAACACGACATGACGCGGGTACAGGTACGGGATATGGCATGGAGAAAGTGGATATGGCAAACGAAGAATAAAGATGGCATACTTGCTATTAGGGCTACGAAAATGGAGATTAGGGCTCTCATCTTCATCTCAAGTGCCATTTTCATCTTCTTTGATCTCCCTCTCTTTCTCTCTCACTCAATTTTGCTCTGTCTCGATCTCCTCTTTCTTGTCTTACCCTCAAATCTTCGTCTCTCTTGATCGTTTTCTTCGTCCCTCTCTTCTCTCACGCTCAATGTCTTCGTCTCCCTCTTCTCTCTCTCTTTCTCTCTCTCTCTCTCTCTCTCTCTCTGTAACGCCTCAAATTTCTAGCCCAAATTATAATACAACAATCATGGCTCTTTCAAGGAAACCCGAATATAAATCTCCAAACTTACATTACATGACACAATAATTTTTCATACAACAATACATTAATCCAACAATAAGTAAATAAACAAATAAATACCCTCAAGAGTTTACAAGTTTTCAAGGCTTGAGCCTAGTTACACAAAATGGTTATTCAAACCCACACAAACACAGCCCTTGGCTTACACACAGAGTCACAGCAAAATGAGAGCATTGTACTCTCAACACAAACTTCCACGCCCTTAGTTGGGTGGGATCACATCTTTTCCTGCACAAAAATCCCGTAGGGTGAGCATAAAGCCCAGTAACAAAGTATATACATTTTATACAAGTCTCAAGAGATAAAATGCACATGCCATGCTATGTCCTTTTGAAAGAAAATCACATCTTTATCTTTGAAAACCATCATGCTCAATGATGTCATGCAATTTGAATTCTTTAAAACTTAATAATTCATTTAATCCCTAAGTCGGTGTTTACAAGTAGATTATACAAGTACTACTAATTTGTCATTTTTACTGATATTAACCGGAAGGCTCGACACCTATTCGTGCGGATTTTCGGTCTTTCACCCCGGACTCTCAGGCTAACTTGTTTAGTATCATCTACATCACTTATCAAGACTTACCAACGTATTTACCCCAAACTATTCCATGAAAACTTGTTTCTCAACATTCTTTTCTCAATTTAAGTTTTCAAATCAACTTTCAAAGTTTAACGTAATCAAATGCATTGATATGCTAATAACACGATGAATATAGATACTGTTATTCCAATTCATCATCCAAGGAATAACACAATTCCCTCTTCTCAAGTATCATCAACAATTAGTCATTTTAAGGCTATTTCAACGTTTTGAACAATAATTTCCAAAATGAATAATAATTCTCATATTCCTTGAAATTCATCATTTATATAAATATAAATAAGAAAATTTTCAAGCATCCATTTATTTTGAAACACAAAATAAATATAACAATATCATTCATGGATTTTCAGTCTCTAAAAAAAATCTCCAAATTTTAAGTTTTCTCACCAAAACTATACAACTCAAATCTTTTGAAAGAAAACTTTCCAAAATTATCTTTTCTTCAATCAACGAAAATCAAAATCCATAAGATCATTTTAAAAGAACAAGAGACAAACCTATTTTTAAAATCGCTCAACTTCTTGAATCAACAATCAATTTTCAAAGTTATCGAAAGATGATTTCAAAAATCATATAGATCTTGCAAAAATATATATATAACTTTAAGAAAATCCCTACCTCAAGTTCTGAAAAAGAAATGAGATGAAACCTCCAAAATCAACGGTGTCGAAACTCAATCTTCACCGCATACAACGAAGCCCTCAAGAAGTTAACCAACTTTGATGAAGAACCTATGGTAGAACTCTAATGGATCTTGAGAAATCAAGGTTTTGATCCGATTTGGCGTAGGGAAATGTAGAGAGAAGGGAGAGGAAAGGCTTTTTAGAGAGAGAGAGATACAAAAGTGATCTGAAATATCAGATTCACGAACTGATATAATACATGGCCCGCTCGAGCGTAAAAAGCCCCGCTTGAGCGTCAAATACACCTTCCCAGTACTTTTGCAGAGAGGTTAAACTTCTGGAACCAAACATTCTCCGCTCGAGCGGACAAGCAACTTCTAATGCATTTTGCATTGTTGCTTTAAGGGCGCTGCCCCTCAACCCCGCCAGGGCGCTACCCCAAGACCCGCCAGGGGCGCTGCCCCTTGGACTCCTGCGAGCTGATCGGGCAGTTCGATCCCCGCCAAGGCGCTGCCCCCTGGACCCCCGCGAGCTGACCGGGCAGCTCGATCCCCGGCATACTTAGCGAAGTGGCAAAATTAGGATCGCTACACTCTCTCTCAAACGGGTGAGAAAGCTAGGGAATTGAGGATACCGGTTTTAAACGGTATTATAGTGGTAAGAACAGACGCAGGAATAGGGTAGGAATAATAATTGCCAAGGGTTTTGTGGAGAATGTAGTGGCGGTCATTAGGAAAGGGGATAGGATTATGTTAGTTAAACTAGTTATTGGAGGGAATATAGTGCACTTCATTAGTGCATACGCCCCTTAAGTAGAATCAAATGATCAGACTAATATGGATTTTGGGGAGCAAATGAATGAGATCTTACAGGAGATACCCGTAGGAGAGAACCAGGTTATAGGTAGAGATTTTAATGGCCATGTAGGTATAGATAAACTAGGCTATGAAAGGGTGCATGGTGGATATGGTTTTGGTGACAGAAATGAGGCTGGAGAGAGTATCTTAAATTTTGTGCTAGCTTCTGATTTGGTGGTGGCCAATACTATGTATAAGAAGAGGAAGGAATATTTGATAACCTTTAAGAGTGGGCCAGTTAAGAGCCAAATAGATTATTTCTTAGTGAGAAAAGTGGACTACCTAAAATGTAATGATTGTAAGGTGATTCCTGGAGAGAGCTTGGCCTCTCAATATAGGATTTTGGTACTAGATTTATGTTTTAGAGGGCAATACCAAGCTAGGAAGGATGATGGGCGTCGTAAGACGAGATGGTGGGATCTAAAAGGGGATAAATTAGAAATATTTGAGAATAGAATGGATAAGGAAGGTACTTGGGACTTGGAAGATGATGCTAACACTATGTGGAACTCAATGGCCAATTGTATGATGAGAATCTCAAGGGAAGTGCTTGAAGAGTCGAAAAGGACAGGACCTAGCTCTAGGGAAACTTAGTGGTGGAGGGAAGAGGTTCAAGCGGTAGTTAAGACAAAAAAAGAGTGTTTTAAAAAATGGCAAAAGGATAGAACTAAAGAAAACCTAAAGAGCTATCGATTGGCTAATAAGGAGGTCAAAAAAGTAGTGAGAGAGGCTAAGTTGAAAGCTTGTTATGACCTATACACTAAACTAGATAGTATAGAGGGATAGAAGAGGGTATACAAACTTGCCAAGATACGAGAGCGGAAAACAAGAGATTTTAACTAAGTTAAGTGCATTAAGAGTATGGATTCTAAGGTATTGGTGAAGGATGAAGAGATTAAGGAAAGATGGAAGAACTATTTTGAGAAACTATTAAATGAGGAACATAGAAGTACGGTAATAGGGGAAGAAATAGCCAGTAATACAATAAACCAAGATTATAGGTTTTATCGCATGATTAGGAACTTTGAAGTGGAGATTGCACTTAAGAAGATGAAATCAAATAAGGCTTTAGGACCTGATGATATCCCTATTGAAGCTTGGAAGTGTTTAGGTAAAAAGAGGGTTGCTTGGTTGGCTAGGTTGTTTAGCAAAATTTTGTTGACTAAGAACATGCCAAATGAGTGGAGGAAGAGTATTTTAGTGTCAATCTATAAGAATAAAGGAGATGTCAAAATTTGAACAACTATAGAGGAATCAAGCTAATGTGTCATATAATGAAAGTGTGGATGAGGGTGATGGAACGCCGATTGCGAGATATAACAGAAGTGTTATAGAATCAATTTGGGTTTATGCCTGGCAGGTCAACAATGGAAGCAATTTATTTTTTGAGGAGAGTAATAGAAAAGTATAGAGAAAAGAAAAGAGACATTCATATGGTGTTTCTCGACCTTGAGAAAGTATATGATAAAGTGTCCCGAGATATAATATGGTGGGTGTTAGAGAAGAAAGGAGTGACAAAAGGTTACATTGATGTGATTAGGGACATGTATGAAGGGGTGGTGCGCACTATTAGATCGCGTGCTGGAGAGACAAATGAATTTCTTATCAGTGTAGGGTTACACCAAAGATCTACCTTAAGTCCTTATCTTTTTGCTTTAGTTATGGATGAGTTGACAAGGAATATTTAAGATGACGTGCCATGGTGTATACTTTTTGCAGACGATATCATGCTAGTAGATGAGGTTAGAGAAGGAGTTAACAAAGTTGGAGAAAAACTCTTGAATATAAAGGATTCCGGATAAGCAGAACTAAGATAGAGTACATGGAGTGTAAATTTAGTAACAATAACAATGAAAGCAGAGGAGAAGTGAAGATTACTAAGCAAGAACTGTCTAAGAGTGAACATTTTCGTTATTTAGGATTGATTATCACAACAGCGGGAGAGATTGATGAGGACGTGGCCCATAGGATTAAGGCGGGATAGTGTAAGTGGAGAAGTGTGTTGGGGTACTGTGCGATAACCGAATACCCACTAGACTAAAAAGTAAGCTCTATAGAACAACTATTAGACCAGCGATGTTGTATGGGACGAAATATTGGACAACCAAGAAACAATATGTAGATAAGATGAGTGGCTAAGATGAGGATGCTAAGGTGGACGTGTGGCAAGACTAGACAAGATAGAATTAGGAATGAGTGTATTTAGGAATGAGTAGAAATAGCACCGATAGAAGATAAGTTGAAAGAAAATCGATTAAGATGGTTTGATCATATTCAACGGAGACCAACAGAGGCAGTAGTGAAGAGATGCAATGCTGTAACGGTAGGTGGGAGTGTTAAGGGACGGGGTATACCTAGATTAACGTTGGCTAGCGTTGTAAATAGAGATATGAATTTACTTAATTTAACTAACGAAACAACCTTTGATAAGGCCGCGTGGAGAAGAAGGATTCATGTAGCCGATTTCATTTGATAGGACTTAAGGCTTGGTTTGGTTATTAAAAGTCTCAAATCCTATCACTAAAGTTATATAATATATCATATTAGATTATATATCAAAGGCTCATATTAAATTAGGACTTTAATAATTTATATATTATATTAAATAATATATATAATTTATTTTATACCTAATATAATTTTTATTTTTTTAACAAAATCTATTATTTCTTGACTTTTTTTTAAATCATCTTTATATAATAAATGTATTTTGAAAATTAACTATTTAACGTATTTTTGTACCTGTATCCAAATTTGGATCCATATCTTTATTTTCTCAATTTTTAGTTTTGAATTGTCCGATCCCTAGATATGCATCCACACCCAAGTCCATGTAACGTAGGTGGTCACACAAGGTTCTAAAAAGCGGTTGCGGTCATTGTAACGGTGGCGGTGATGCGGTTGCGGTTGCGGGGTGTAAAGGCCGTAGTGTAACGGTTGCGGTAACCGAAACCGTGAATTTTTTTATTTTTCGCACAATTTGAAAAAAACTTACCGATACGCATATTTTTTTTTCCATGATCATATTTACTGGGTTAAAAATAAATATTGATCAATTTTTATAAATTTTTAAGTGTGATCCAATACATTTCATATTTTTAAATCACTATAAACTGAGTTTTTTACATTTTATTTTAATAATTAATGACTTTATATTTTACAAAAAATTAATCACTAACTATTATATATAAGATAAATAATGACAAAAGTAAGAGAATAAATAAGAGTCTAAATATATATATATATACATATTTTAACCAAGCCAAATAGATAATGACCACACTTATTATTATTATTATTATTTTCAAACAATATATAGATAGACACACACAAACAAAATGGTTTAGTAATAGTAGCTGAATAGAATAGCGTAGGTCTTATAATTTCAACAAATTAATAACATGTTCTTCATCTTCCCTCTTCTTTCTCTCTCTCTCTCTCTCACAATCTCTTGCTCTTCTATTTTCTCTTTTTATCTTCCCTCTTCTCTCTATCCCTCTTCCCCCATTTTCAGCCTTTTTTTGTGTGTTTTTTTTTAAAGAAACAGTTTGGAACAGTTACGTAACAATGCGTAACAGGCCGTTACAGCACCGTTACGACCGTTACAGCAGCCGCTACGACCGACACACCTGTGAATCTCAATCACACTGCAAAAGCGGCCGTAACGGGTGGCGGTAACCGCCAAAACCGTTATGTAACGGCGTTACGTAACGGCGTTACGTAACGGTTGCGGCTGCTTTTTAAAACCTTGTGGTCACACCTCATCACTGACAAAACTGATTTTTGGATCACTCAACTCCCAAATTGTGCCCTCGGGGCACCGTGAAACGCAAACAAGTATACACATCCAAAATAGGTATATAAACAGTGTGAGGTGCTAAAATTCTACAAAGAAGTCAAACCTCAAAAAGTCAACCCTCAACACCTAATCAAGTCAACTAACCAAAGATAAAGCGAAATATTCAACTACGGAAATTCGGTTGGATCTGAAAGTCGGATTAAAAGGTCGGTTACAACCCAAGTTACCACATGTAGCATGTATAATAGGATCTAAATATTTTGAGCTTTCTTTGGGCTGCGTCTACTGTCCACAGCTCTTTTTGGGGCCGTCCTGCTGTAGAACATACTTCTTTATTTTTATTTAGTCACACACCATAAGTAGTGATCTAATTCTTGCCACAAAGAACAAAGTGAATGAAAGTAAGTTGCAATTGAGGAATCCCTCTGCTTAGTGTTGTGAATTTGGCATTTCAAACCATAAATTTGTGCCATATTACCCTTCTGTGAATAAATCTGTGCAACTGCAATCCAAATCTCCTTAACAATATTCATAAACAAGTACCCATCACTTACATCTGCTTGCATAGTAGAGTTAAGAAGCGATGACATGACCATAGAGTTCTTTGTGTCCTATTCATCATGTAGTGGATCATCAACTCTTGGTACCACTAATTTTCTTATCAAGTATCCCATTTTCCTTTTAATTTCGTCCATCAAGTTTAATTGTGGTAACCTACAGGGTAGGGTTTTCATTCCCAGATGAACCCTGGTAGTTTCTTATGTTGTGAAAAAATGCTATCTTCCAATATTGTTAGAATACACCGGATGGCACCAAACCAGCAATAGTATGGAACAAATAATAGAAACTAGCAATAAGGATAACCTGCCGAAGTGTAGAAAACCAAAAAAAGAACAGGTCACAACTATAGTGCTGAACCACACAAGCGTATTGCAGAAAATAAAAGGGACTGTTACCCAATCAAGGTTAGCAAAGACTTCAACAAGCACTGGTTTACAGAAAAAAATGGTGAAAAACACTGAGGAGGGATTGCCAGGATGGAAAGAGTGGCTAAAAACACTTGTAGATCCTCAAAACGCAGCCATCAACTCTCCAACACCTTGGGTAATACATCCATTTGACTGCACCTTTAATGAGTGAAAAAATCAGACAGATTGCTCTAATTGGACCAGAAACACCAGATTTTTTAAAAAAGGGACTATTTTCCAAAAAATAAAGAAAAAATGAAAAACCATATGAAGAAGGCCATGATTAAAAAAAGGAAAAATAATAATCAGTTGATCATCAAGTTCACCAAGTTGATCATGGAGAGCCCAATTATTATTATGATCAAGTCCAAGACTGAACTATATGCTCTAATAGACTAATACCATGATGAATAATATGAAGAAGTAGAAGAAGAACAAGAGAAAGAAGTAGAGAGGCGCATCATACGGATGTGGCGAGAATAAAAACTAGGGTACTCTCCTCTAAACCCTTAGCATATATATGATTTCCAGATTACAAAAACACCCTCTGGACTAAATATATGAAATAACAATGCAAAATTGTTGCTAGGACACTCTCAAGAAGAATTCTTATTCAAATTATGAATCCTACAAAATTGGCTTGAGGATTGTGCTTAGCACATGGAGAGCTAAGCAATATGCATTTGAATAATGAATGAATTCTCACCTCAGGCATGGGCATTTGTTGGATCACCACATTGAGTTGGACAATCTATGTATTGTTTTCAAATGAAGATACATAATATTTCCATACTAACTCATAGTATTTATAAACCAGATCGGTAGTAATTTTTTTCTGTGTAGTGCAGTCACATATATTTACATGTATACAGCATAGGTAATCAATCAGATACATGAATCATTTTAGTCTTCATAAAATATTAGCAGCCAAATGAACATTTAGTAATCGACAAACAATTAATGAGATGAGTTGACATGTTGCCAAGTTTTTCCTTAAACATTTGGTAATGTAATAATCATTTGCATTTAGTTGGTAATATGAATATATTGTAGGAAAATATTTTCGGAAAAATCAATTTAATACAAATATATAATAAACTAAAACACAAGAAATTTCTTTCAGAAATTCTATAAATTTAATACAGATTGTGACCGAGGCCAGTGTTTGAACACTGTGTCTTTAAGATAGAATTTTGCCATCGCCTCTGATGCTTGCGATTAATGGGCATCTTACCTCCGGGATATAACGATCACCCCACACAGAAATTGCACAACTTTTTGTCTGTACAACAAATCAATTTGTGCCATGCACTCTCTCTTATATACTCGACTAGACATAATGTATGAATCCTAAAACAAACCTTAACTTATGCATCAAAACCATGAGATGGGATGGTATTTATAGAAGTAATTGTGACCTTTAGAATGGTCATGTCTCTTGGGTTCACACCCTTTCGTATGAATAGACACCATGAAGGATTGTATCCTTTCATTCAAATGGAGTCAATTCCCATTCACTTCTAAAATATTCCAGCAATCCCCTACATGAATGAAATTGACGACACAATGTAAATGAAATGCAAACATTGACAAAGAGAGTACAAAATGGAAATATCCCGTATTAGGATAGGTAGTTTTGGCTTTGAACCTTCCTTAGTGAAAAACTATCGGAGTTACTAGCTAATCAGTGGACATGATACCTTGAACTGTTCAGCTGTTTATGTAAGCCAAGACAATAGAATTCACACAAAATATCTCCGAACACATCTTGGTTCTTTTGGTTGTGCCCGTTTTGGCCTTAGGCAATTCTTGATTTTCATGAGTGTTTTAGAGAATTTAGCCTTATTAATTCTCATAGAAGTGGCCCCTTCACACTTACATAGGTGATTCTTATTTCAAATCTTTTAAAAAAACTCCTATTGAAAGATACTCTAGGTTTTTCAAGATATAAGTAATCATTAAAAGTATAACTTATCCTAAATCTCTTGCATACAACACATGGTGTAGATATCACTCTCATCATAGGAATGGATAGGAGATAGACTCCTTTGGTGATTTCTGGTGAGTCATCCATAATTCGATTGTTCTTTTGAACCTAGATCTTAGGATCTCCAGTCAGCTAGGTTGGGTTGTCATTATGGCGACTTGGAATTAATAGGCTTTAATCACATTTCCCTTGATGAACTTTTCCTCATTTGTTCATTGGTCAAACTTTTTATTTAGCGGCCGTTATTTTCTGTTTGACCTTCTTAGTTCTATATCATTGAGTAGTTAGTGGATCCACTATATTATCTTTAGACAATATTCACAACTAAGAACAAATGTCTTACGGTATTAAGTCTTTGATTACATCGAGATTTACTGTTATTATAGTAAATTCCTCCAAGCACCTCCACATGTTAAGTACTCTACGAAAAATTAATTTCCTTGTTAGGATATTATAACACGAAAATATCAATACACCCACACAATTCTGATATAAATCAGAATATAACCTTTCTTACTTATTACTTTTCAGGTGATAGAAATGAAATAGAAAGTCAAAATAATTATGATTACGCTGTGAGAATAATATTAGTATAGTATATATTGTGTGAATATTGTTTCCTATTTATAATTGGTTTAGGTTTATTCTTGTTTCCTATTTAGGATTAGGTTTAGAATTGCTATATATATCAGATGTACACATTGCATTGAAATACAATACTATACTAATATTAATCTCACATACACAAGTGAAAATTAATGTTTTGGCAAATCATATCCTTTTAAAAAATTTTGCCCAAGAATCAAACAATTCAAAAATTTCATTCAATTGTATAAATCTTTAAAATGCATTCAAGAAAAGTACTTGTACAATGCATTTAAGAAAAAGCACTCGTACCTCCAAATTAAGACTTCAACTCTTAAATTTGAGTACTTCTTGTTCGAGTTTCTATTAATAACTTGCCATAAATCATAATTAGCAGATAATTTTGCTTCTCTCCCCCACATTTGTGATTATACAAAAATTAACACAAAAAACATAACTAATTTTTGAACAAGTATTACTGTTACAACTATCAACACACACTCATGACAAATGTGTATTTGATGTAAGACATATATCTTACATCATTCCATCACATTTATAACACATAAATAACCCCCACGAAGAGTAACTACTCACTTTTAAATTGTGACCGAGGCTAGTGTTTGAACACTGTGTCTTTAAAATAGAATTTCACCCTCACCTCTGATGCTTGCATTTAATGAACGTCCTACCTCCAGGATATAATTGAAAAGCCTAGCCCACACTTCTCTTTAAAATCCAGATATTAAAAAGAGGGAAACTAGAGCCTTAAAAGTAGCACAGATGGGGCAATTCGAAGCGATGTGAGACACATTCCAACACATCCTTTGGGACCACAACATGCAGTAGCCGGACAAACGGCACACCAATCATAGGCCTAACCAAGCTCTGATACCAAATTGAAAAGCCCAATCCACACTTCTCCTTAAAACCCAGGTATTAAGGAGAGGGAAACTGGAGCCTTATAAGTAGCACAAATGGAGCAACTCCAGGTAATGTGGAATACATTCCAACAGATACAACGATCACCTCACACAGAAATTGCACAACTTTTTGTATGTATAGCCAACCAATTTGTGCCATGCACTCTCTCTTATATACTCGACTAGACATAGTGTATGAATCATAAAATAAACCTTAACTTATGCATCAAAGCCATGGAATGAGATGGTATTTGTAGAAGTATTTGTGACCTTTGGAATGGTCATGTCTCTTGGGTTCAAACCCTTTCATATGAATAGGCACCATGAAGGATTGCATCCTTTCATTCAAATGTAGTCAATTCCCATTTACTTCTAAAATTTTCCAACATATATCAAAGTAGGCTAGTGGCCGGCTCTATTCAATGTCTAGTTTCAAAATTGATGAAAGTTTATTCACTATCTCATGCAGTATGACTTCCCAAAGCAGGAGGCTGTAATTCAGTTCGTTGTTGAGGCCATCCAAGCTGAAGCTTTCAACCCAAAAACTCTTTTCTTGATCGGTAGCTACACGATTGGTAGAGTCTACCACTCTTTCTCCCTCCCTCCTGCCAACCCCAGTATCAATGTGATGATTTTTTGTTCATTGTTTAGTTATTTTATTATTCCAAGTTTTTTGTATATTTCCATACTAGAAAGGAAAGAAAAATTTCTCCAAATTTTCTTCATATCTGGTCTTTTCAATTGACAATATTTCTTCTTATGGTATACTAGTACAACTTCAGATTTTAGAAATTTGCATTGCAAAGTTTAGCGTAGTTCTCTCTCTCCCTGTGCCCTAAGAGATTTTGTTCTTTAACAGGAAAAGAAAGACTGTTTTTAGAGGTGGCTCGTGTTCTCCGTAAGAAAGTCTATGTCACTGCAGCTAAGCTGCGCCTTTTGGAATGCTTGGGGCTTTCTATGGAAGATATGCAGTGGTTCACGTTGAATGAACGGGAGAGCCACATTCATGTTGTGCCAATGTGGACACTTGCAAGCTTCAAACGATTGAAATGTATATCTAATCAATATGTGGTAAGGGTGCACATTACTACATCATTTCATATAATTAGTTTTTATGAGGTGGAGGTTTCATACCACATTGGCTTAGACTTTTATAAGCTCTAAAACTGGAATTATTTTGTGGAAGTCCATTACCTTGTATGCAAAATGAATAGGTAGGTAAACTTACCAAGGTTAATTGGATAAAGAGAAATGTTGTGTAGGTGTGTAGGCTTTTTGAGTTTCAAATTTTAAATATTTGAAAATATATAAAACATATAAGAAATTAGTAAATACTGACAAAAATATTATACAAATAAATAAGGAAAAGATGTATCACTGTTCATGAATTTACTCAAAAAACAAAAGGGGGGGGGGGGGGGCTGGTCGTCTATAGTCATAGATAATTTAGACCACAATCAAGTATTCGTTATCTAGAAATATTTAAAACAAAATATTCATTGCATAAAACTGATTCATATACAAAACTTAAAAGAATCTTTTGTGTCATGACTCAAATCTCACCCTACGGATTAAGGCGTGATCGGCCAATAGCCATGTGCTACCAAGGCCTAATTTTACCAAGTGAAGGTGCCTTTGAAAATATATGCAATTTATTTGATACTTTGCTTTTATTTGGCATAAACATACTGATATAAAACCTGCATAAACCCAGTGACATAATAAACCCATTACAGCTAGTGCCTAACTCGTATGGAATGAACTATCATTCATTACATTTACATTGCCTACTCATAGCACAATGACAAAATATAAATCTTTAAATTTAGGAATGCAAATATATACTATGCTTCAAAACAAAACAAAAAGCTCCAAGCCAAGTGCCAGAGCAGATAAGCTTTCACACAATATGTACACAGCCAAAATGGTAAGCCCACTCTTCAAGGCTGATCACTCATATACAATATAAGGGGAATAGGAGTAAATTGAATCTGTATCCTGAAACAGAGAGCTTAATCAATAAGTTGGATCATAGATCTGATTTATGTCAACATACAGTAGTCATTTGCTGATCACCGTGGTAATGCCCGTCGGAATGGAACTAAACAGAGGAATAACCGGGTTGACAACTGGTTAAACAATAACCCACAGTTTAGTGGCAGATGAGATCTCAAATTTGTATGTAAGGGACCGAAGAGATGAGTCGGACTCTAGAGGGGCTTCCACTTATTTTTGTTTACGAAAACATTGAAAATAAAAATTACACCAATTAGGCCCTTTATAATCAGAACCTAAAAATGGGAATATTGAAATCAATAGAGGTTCTAGCTATAAATATGGAAAATGTAAAGCAAGGGATCAAATATGGGGCACCAGAAATTTGAATCTTAAGACATGAACTCAAAGAGCACGACCAGAAGGCAATGGCAGAATTAGATAAAAAAATTTCTTTTGGGGTGGGAGTGGGCAGCTCATTGAATTAGGGGTGTCAAGGTTTGTGTTCTCATGGAAAATCAGTGGAATTCTACAACTTTTTTGGGGACCTGGCCTGCCTAATGTCCACCGTGTAAATATACATTCCTTATTATTAATGTCATTATTATGATGTTATTTTTTATTTGTTGAGTTTTCATCATGTTGGTCGTGATGTTCTTTCTGCTTATTTTTCTTCAATAAGCATGCTTCTGTCGAACTAGTTCCCTGGAAGAAACATAGAACTTGTCTTCTTGTTATCATCGCATGGCTAGTTACAACTTAACAATATATGATCTAGTGATGTATACAATGTATATGTAGAATGTGCTTTGGGTGCTGCCTAAGCACTTAAGTAAGCAGAAGGAGTAACAACATTTTGAATTGCATGAGAAAGACCCACTTTTTTCCTACCAACATCAGTTTTTTGTTTTGGGTTTTCCTTTTTTTTACTGCACTAATATTATGCTTGCTCTTGTATCAGCACCAATACAGTCATAGTTGCTTTCACTCCTTCTGGTTGGACATTTGGTAAAGGAAAGAAGTCTTCAGGAAGAGGGTGGCAGCAGGGTACAATTGTAAGGTGATATTTTTGTTGAACATTTGAAAATTATAATAACTATCTAAGTTTCTTTGCAAACCCTCATCTTTGGCAAAATTATATGAAAGAAATCACTGAGGGTGGCTTTGAATAAGATTATAGGAACAAATCTTATTTGCTTGCCTATCTAACCTCGTATTACTAGAGACAACCACCATCTTATCCTTGCAAATTCGAATACAAATTCAGTTTCTTATTTATTGATTTATTTTTTATTATTATTATTTTTTGCCAAAAAAAATACAAAATCACTTGCTTGCATGTGAATTGAACACTCAGTTGGAAAATTATTATTATTTTTTTCTATGACTGATATGGCAGGCAATGGGCCTTCGATTTTATTAGTTTTAGCTACCGTAACCAGCATCAGACAAATTTTCATGTTGCCTGCAAGCCTACATTCTGTAATTGTGAATTAGTGATTCAGGCACACTCAGTTGCTTTGGTCTCTGTGCAGCATTAAGATGAGTATGTGTAGATTATGCTCCACATTGATGTTTGAGTTAGGCAAGTGATTCAACCATTGGTCCTCATGGTTCTAATAGGTCCAATTACTTGCAGTTCCTCTGCTTTGAATTAAGCACACTCTCAGCTCTAGTGAATCTAGGCTGGTCATACAGTTGGTGGAAACGAATATTAAGATAACCCTTGTTACATCTGCTTGCTCAACTTTATTGGCTTTGCATCTGATTATTTGTGCAAATATATCATATCTCAATGCTTTACCCTTCTCTTAGTTTTCAACTACTGGATATGAAAGTGTGATCATTTACATACTCAACTCAGCGAGGCCTGAAATCTAATTACTTGGAGTTGGCTATATGAACACGTCTCACAGATCCGAGTTCTTTTTTTATTTTTTATTTTTTTTCATTTTGTAAGAGTTTTAACATTGTTGACTGATTTGTTTCTCCCTGGAAGCCCTGTTTTGTATTCTTGTAAATTTAATGCCTTTTTTTTTGGATTTCATATTGGAATTAAGCATTTGTGGCTAATTAGGATTGTGTTTCCCTTTCTTCAGGTATGAAGTCCCATACAGTGAGCATTGTAGCTTTACTGAACTCAAAGAGTTTGTCAAATTTATATATCCTGAAAACATTATACCGAGCGTAAATAATGATGGTCCAGAATCTGCCAACGCGATGATTTCCTTACTATTATCCTGATGTGTTGACTTGCTTACATAGGGAGGATATATGTCTGAGCATGATTGGTCCAAAAATGTCATGTTGGACTTATTTCGTGTTTCCCTTTTGCTTCTAATTGGGAAACTTTTATTCTTTGTTTTTTTGTTTTACTATAGTATGTTGTAATTTCACTGGTTGGTGGATGCAGATGAGACAACTCGTCTCAGCTGACTTGCAGTTTGGTTTGGCTAATAAATGTTATGGATCTTCTTTCTTCTTTTTTTCACTTAAAAAAATGGAAATGGATGAACAATGCAAACAATAGATTACAAGATTATATTAGATTTGAGTAATGAAATGGCATTTGGTGGAGTGTGTTTGGTTTGAGTTTTTTTAATTAAGTTTTTTGGTTTTCGTATTTTTTTTTTTTTAGTGAATATTTTTTAAATTTTAAACATTTTTTTTTTTTTACTTTTTAGATGCATTTTACTTAAATGTATCTAAAAAGTAAAAAATTGTGAAAAAATATTTTAAAAAATTAATAAATACATAAAAATACAAAAAATGTACTGAATTCTTATATTTTTTTTGTATTTTGGGTATTTAGTGAATTTTTAAAAGGTTTTTTTCACAAATTTTTTACTTTTTAGATATATCCAAGTTAGGTATATCTAAAAATTTTAAAAATTGCTTAAAATATTAAAAAAAATCAGTAAAAATAAAAAAATACGAAAAATAAGAAAGTAGAATTTTTTGAAAAGTGAGACTAAAAAGCGTAGTTGTTTTTCTACAAAAGTGAAAAAAGTTAGTTTTCATGTCATTCCTTTGATTAATAATTCAGAAAATGCACCAGCAAAGAGATCCTAATTTAAACCAATCCCTCCATAGCTTGAGTTGGGCTTGAAAAATTCTTTGGCTTGGACTATAATTTTAATTTGGCTAGGATTTGGGTTAAAATTTACCAAAATTAAATTCAATTAGGGTCTGAGCATGAAGTTTTGCAATTTGAGCAACTTGATAAACTAGAATTGTACTTTATATGTATAATTATTTATAACAAACATGACATATACATATGAAATACATATTATTTTTTGCATTGATGGATTAAATCAAATTGCAATGTAATTAATTTGATTGCTTGGTACACAATTCAAATCAATTTTTTTATTTTAAATTTTTTGAGATTTTTTTTTTATTTTAAATTTTTGTGTAGCTTTGTTTTCAAAACGTGAAATTGATTAGTTTAGGATAATACAAGCTTGTGCCGAACACGAACACATTCTTCCAAAGCGCTACAAAGCTTGAACTAAGTTAATATAAATTTGAACTAAAATTTTAATTATTGAATTTCACTTTGAGCTCCCAATTAGCTTTTAATATTTTTTATTTTAGTGTGGTGGTATTACCCAATTATGTGTTTGGATCCCAGAATCTATATGATTATACGGAAATAGGAAACCTTGTAGAAAAATTTATTATAATTTATCTGTAAAACCCAAGTTGTGTGTAGGATTATTTTGTTGGATAGATTAGTAATTAAATTAATTTATATGGGTCATTTATTAATATCAAAGAATTAGTTATGAGATGGCATTATATTTTCTATTACTTAGATGGGTAATTTTGTAACTTTAAGAAATTAGGTTAATAAGCCCACCTATATATTGTGGCTTTAAGTCTTGGGAAACAAACAAAACATAGGCTAGGAATTGCTCCATAGGTGGCTAGGGTTTGAGAAGGTAAAAGGAAAAAAAGAAAAGAAAAAGAGAAGAGAGGTTCAAGTGAGGCTACAATAGGGATTGGAGGCAGCACGTTGGTGATTTTGGGACACCCATTGGTTAAGGTAAAATCTATCTTTACTGTTAATTATTAAGTTTATGTTGAGGAATTTAACAATCAATGCATTAAGGGGATTTGGAAGATCTATAGGTGCCTACTTAGGTTTTGAGAATTGGGTGAAATGGGTAAGTGTAACTTTGGGTGGGTAATAGAAACAATGGAGTTTGTATAATGGGTAAGGGTGTGTTTCGCTATAAAGTTGGGTTGAATGGTTTGATCTCTTGGACATTAAAGCAATACATTAATCTAATATGGTGGGGCTTTTGTGAGTGTATGTAACATGTAAAAAATATTAATTTATTTGAGGTTTATTTATTAGGTTTGTGTGATTGAAGTGGTGGAGCTGGGTGTTTGGAGTTAGTGTTGGAGTGTTATTTTTAAGCTTTTGAGGTAAGTAACCCTCTATCACTGTTGGTTCATTTTTATTCCTATCGAATCGTTTAAAATCATAAATATATATTTATAGCCTTCGTGTTCTCTTAAAATAAAACATGGGTCAAGTATAAAACAACATCGAATATTATTATGAAAGTTATTTGAATATTTTGTAAAACTATTCTGAAAATTGTACCAAATGTTTATTCCGAAAATATCGAATATTTTATTTGAAAGTTGTGTATTGTTTGAATTTTGAACATCACTCTAGTCTGACTATGATTTGGACCCTAGCCAATGGGGGTTATTTATTGGCATAGAAACTAGTTTCTTTTGGGGCTTTACCACCGGCCTATGTGTGGTTCTGGGCCTTGTCACGGGCTAAGTGACCGTAGTCATTAAGACTTGGGTTTTGTGAATCGAATAATTGAACTATCTGAATATCGAACCATCGATTTGAACAACGAATTACTTTGAATTATCACATTGGCTTTTCATTTAAAACGTATTGTACATTGTTTATTTTTAGCTATGAAACCATCTTACAAATAATTGTTCATTTATTGAACTGTAGAAAAATTATATTTATTGGTCATTGATTTATTTATTTATTTTTGTATACTTGATCCAGCTAGCAGTGATGGTTGGTTATTTACTGGGCTGTCTGGCTTACCCTTATTTTATTTTTCAGATTTTGAGGAGTAGAGCTGCGCGGGGTTTTTACTTGTGGGAGTGCCGAGAGTAGGACTATGATTTAAGTATTTGGATCATTATTATTAGTATTATTTTATTAGTGGACTTGGTGGACAATTTCATATGATAAGAATTGTCTATTTGTATGGTTTTTAGCATTATGATATTAAAGGATTTAATTTGAGTATTTTATATTGTTGGTTATGTGTTGGACTCTTAGCCTTGCATGCTCACCTAAATGAGTGTGCGGCGTTGTCACGGAGCTTGGGGCGTGACAATTTTATGGTATCAGAGCCAGGTTGTAATTTTAAAAGTTGGTATAGAATAGTGGTGAGATTAGGTAGATGTAGGATTGGGAACGCTTATAATTCGGTAAAATGTTAATTTTATTTATGTGTTATAGGGACTTGAGAATAGAATAAGATGAAGTTTTATTATTGATGCATATAGGTTGCAATGGAACATGAGGAGACATTGGCAAATATGGCTAGGAATACACGCCAGGGTCAAACGAATCGACGGACTGGTAATAACAATCGGCGAGGGAATGTGACTAATATTGGTAGTGGTTCTCAAGCAGTCGGAGGAAATCAGGGGCAAGAGTTGAAGGAACAATTATAAGAGTTACTAGATAAGGGCTTTATTAGGCCTAGTGTTTCTCCTTGGGGTGTGCGCGTTTTATTTGTGAAAAAGAAGGATGGTAGTTTTCGCCTTTGCATTGATTATCGAGAGTTAAACAAGGTGACAATTCAAAATAAATATCCTTTGCCTAGGATAAATGACCTATTTGATCAATTACAAAGAGCACAAGTCTTTTATAAGATTGACCTTCGTTCTAGATATCATCAGTTGAAGGTTAAAGCGGAAGATATACCTAAGACAGCCTTTCGAACTAGGTATGGGCATTATGAATTTTTAGTGATGTCGTTTGGGTTGACCAATACGCCTGCAGCTTTTATGGATTTAATGAACAAAGTATTTAAACCCTTCTTAGATCAGTTTGTGGTAGTTTTTATTGATGACATTCTTGTGTACTCAAAGAGTAAAGAGCAACACGAAGAACATCTGAGAATAGTGTTGCAGTTATTAAGGGAGAAGAAATTATTTGCTAAATTAAAGAAGTGTGAATTTTGGCTGGAGAGTGTATCATTTTTGAGTCATGTGATATTTGAAGACGGGGTGTCTGTTGACCCTAAGAAAGTGAGGTGGTGATAGAGTGGAATAGGCCTACTAGTGTCACTGAAATTCGTAGTTTCTTGGGTTTAGCAGGATATTATAGAAGGTTTGTTAAGGGATTTTTCCGAATTTCTATGCCTTTGACTTGTTTAACACAAAAAGGGGTTAAATTTGAATGGTCTGATGATTGTGAGAAGAGTTTCTAGGATCTAAAGAGTCGATTAGTGTGTGCTCCAGTACTTATAGTTCCGTCCGGAGATGGAGGTTTTACCATCTATAGTGATGCATCGAAGATGGGCTTGGGTTGTGTCCTGATGCAGAACGATAAGGTAGTGGCATATGCGCTTAGGCAGTTGAAGCCATATGAGCAGATTATCCTACGCATGATTTGGAGTTGGCTACAGTGGTGTTTGCATTGAAAATCTAGAGGCACTAACTGTATGGAGTGAAATGTGAGATATTCACTGATCGTAAAAGTCTAAAGTATATTTTCACTCAAAAAGAATTGAATATGAGGCAAAGGCGATGGTTGGAGCTATTAAAGGACTGTGATTTGACTATCAATTATCATCCAGGAAAAGCCAATGCAGTGGCTGATGCCTTGAGTAGAAAGACCCCGAGTAATTTGGCTACCTTGATCACTGACCAAAAGAATATCTTGGAGGACTTGCGAAGGTTGAATATCAAGATTAGATGGCATAACCATGGAGTGCAGTTGGCAAACCTTAGAGTTCAACCCACATTGATTGATAGAATTAAAGATGCTCAGGGAAAAGATCCTCAGTTGCAAAAACTTAAGGCTGAAATAGAAATAAGGCTACAGATGGAATTTTGTATGCATAAAGATGGAACCTTGAGATTTGGAGAGAGGTTGTGTGTGCCTAATGATTTAGAGCTCAAGAGAGAAATCCTAAGAAAAGCTCATAGTTCAGGGTATACTATACATCCAGGGAGCACTAAAATGTATAAAGACTTGAAGAGGAACTTTTGGTGGAATAATATGAAGAGGGAAATTGCTTAGTCTGTTGCTCAATGTTTGGTATGTCAACAAGTGAAAGTTAAATATCAGAGACCTGTAGGTAAGTTACAACCTCTTCCTATTCCCGAGTGGAAGTGGGAACATATTACCATGGATTTTGTGACGGGGTTGCTTAGGACCCAAGGTGGTAACAATGCTATTTGGGTTATTGTTGATCGATTGACCAAATCCGCTCACTTTCTAGCTTTTAAGGTAGGGTTCTCCTTAGAGAAGTTTGCAAATTTGTATATCAAGGAAATTGTGAAGTTGCATGGTATTCCGGTGACCATAGTGTCTGATAAAGATAATAGATTTGTATCTATGTTTTGGAGGAGTTTGCATACAGCTCTGGATACTAGTTTGAATTTTAGCACGGCCTTTCATCCTCAAACTGATGGACAGTCAAAGAGAACTATTTAGACTCTTGAAGACATGTTGAGGGCCTGTATTAATGATCTTGGAGGTTCTTGGGATGAGCATTTGGCCTTAGTAGAATTCTCTTATAATAATAGTTATCATGGAAGCATTCAGATGGCACCATATGAGGCTTTATATGGACGAAAGTGTAGATCACCTATTTGTTGGAATGATGTGGGCGAAAGGAAGTTCTTAGGGCCTGAGATTGTGCAACAAACAGTGGACAAGATCAATCTTATTAGAGAGCGACTTCGCACTGCACAGAGTAGACAGAAAAGTTATGCAGATAACAGGAGACGCGATTTGGTGTTTGGGGTTGGAGACCATATGTTCCTTAAGGTGTCTCCTATGAAAAGAGTAATGAAGTTTGGTGTTCGTGGTAAATTGAGTCCTAGATTTATTGGACCATTTGAGGTTTTAGATTGAATTGGAGAGGTAGCTTACAGACTTGCCCTACCACCTTCACTAGTTGGAGTTCATAATGTCTTCCATGTTTCGATGTTGAGGAAGTATATACCGAATCCCAATCATGTGGTTGATTATGCACCATTGCAGTTTAAGGAGGATTTGACCTATGAAGAACACCCTGTAAGAATTGTTGATAAGAAGGAACAGGTTTTGAGGCGTCGAGTCATCCACTACGTTAAGGTTCAATGGAGCAATCACTCGGAGAGAGAAGCTACTTGGGAACTTGAGGATGAAATGAGACAAAAGTATCCACAACTTTTTGAGACTATAGGTATGTCAAATTTCGAGGACGAAATTTCTTTTAAGAGGGGAAGAATGTAAAACCCAAGTTGTGTGTAGGATTATTTTGTTGGATAGATTAGTAATTAAATTAATTTATATGGGTCATTTATTAATATCAAAGAATTAGTTATGAGATGGCATTATATTTTCTATTACTTAGATGGGTAATTTTGTAACTTTAAGAAATTAGGTTAATAAGCCCACCTATATATTGTGGCTTTAAGTCTTGGGAAACAAACAAAACATAGGCTAGGAATTGCTCCATAGGTGGCTAGGGTTTGAGAAGGTAAAAGGAAAAAAAGAAAAGAAAAAGAGAAGAGAGGTTCAAGTGAGGCTACAATAGGGATTGGAGGCAGCACGTTGGTGATTTTGGGACACCCATTGGTTAAGGTAAAATCTATCTTTACTGTTAATTATTAAGTTTATGTTGAGGAATTTAACAATCAATGCATTAAGGGGATTTGGAAGATCTATAGGTGCCTACTTAGGTTTTGAGAATTGGGTGAAATGGGTAAGTGTAACTTTGGGTGGGTAATAGAAACAATGGAGTTTGTATAATGGGTAAGGGTGTGTTTCGCTATAAAGTTGGGTTGAATGGTTTGATCTCTTGGACATTAAAGCAATACATTAATCTAATATGGTGGGGCTTTTGTGAGTGTATGTAACATGTAAAAAATATTAATTTATTTGAGGTTTATTTATTAGGTTTGTGTGATTGAAGTGGTGGAGCTGGGTGTTTGGAGTTAGTGTTGGAGTGTTATTTTTAAGCTTTTGAGGTAAGTAACCCTCTATCACTGTTGGTTCATTTTTATTCCTATCGAATCGTTTAAAATCATAAATATATATTTATAGCCTTCGTGTTCTCTTAAAATAAAACATGGGTCAAGTATAAAACAACATCGAATATTATTATGAAAGTTATTTGAATATTTTGTAAAACTATTCTGAAAATTGTACCAAATGTTTATTCCGAAAATATCGAATATTTTATTTGAAAGTTGTGTATTGTTTGAATTTTGAACATCACTCTAGTCTGACTATGATTTGGACCCTAGCCAATGGGGGTTATTTATTGGCATAGAAACTAGTTTCTTTTGGGGCTTTACCACCGGCCTATGTGTGGTTCTGGGCCTTGTCACGGGCTAAGTGACCGTAGTCATTAAGACTTGGGTTTTGTGAATCGAATAATTGAACTATCTGAATATCGAACCATCGATTTGAACAACGAATTACTTTGAATTATCACATTGGCTTTTCATTTAAAACGTATTGTACATTGTTTATTTTTAGCTATGAAACCATCTTACAAATAATTGTTCATTTATTGAACTGTAGAAAAATTATATTTATTGGTCATTGATTTATTTATTTATTTTTGTATACTTGATCCAGCTAGCAGTGATGGTTGGTTATTTACTGGGCTGTCTGGCTTACCCTTATTTTATTTTTCAGATTTTGAGGAGTAGAGCTGCGCGGGGTTTTTACTTGTGGGAGTGCCGAGAGTAGGACTATGATTTAAGTATTTGGATCATTATTATTAGTATTATTTTATTAGTGGACTTGGTGGACAATTTCATATGATAAGAATTGTCTATTTGTATGGTTTTTAGCATTATGATATTAAAGGATTTAATTTGAGTATTTTATATTGTTGGTTATGTGTTGGACTCTTAGCCTTGCATGCTCACCTAAATGAGTGTGCGGCGTTGTCACGGAGCTTGGGGCGTGACAATTTTATCTAAATCTCAAAGAAGGTTATCCTATTGTTAATATGGAGATTGATATTTCCATCGATAACTAAATCGACTGATGGTTGTGGTTTTGGTTTTTTTTTGCTTATGAAATGTCAACGCTACAATCCATACCTACCATTTGGTTTCTTTCTAAGGATAATGTTAATTATTATTTCAGTAATGATTTAGACCTCTACAAAATATCACCCCCACAACCCCCACTCACTTGTGATTGGTTCAAAGAAAAAAGAGAAAAAAAAAACAATACAAGCACATCATTGGTGCATATTACTGTGGAGTAGTGGGGGTCTCCCCAAAAGGGGTCCCAAACATTTTCCTTATTATTTTGTTGTGATGGTTTTAGTTATTATAATATTAAAGTATTCCTTTTAATTATGTCATGAAGTATAGTAATATTATGTATGATTTAATTTGTCTATAATTAATGACTTCAATTTATTTTTGAAGTGGACATCTTTCATGTTCAAATATGAATTTAAGAAAATTTGAAAGACTTGTGAGAGTATCACGGGTTCCGTTTCGATTATTTGAACAGTTAATTTTGTAAGCCTCTCAATATATATTATTCATGAAAAAAATTAAATTGATATGATAATTGTAATATTTTCATTTTATCATATTTTGTCTCTAAAAAATAGAAGACAAGTATATTTTTGAAAATAGACCATCAATTTTCTTGAAAACAAACGCGATAAAATAAACGGTTCAAATCATCAAAATGGGATCGATAATGAGCTCCTCAAATCCTTTTAAATAAAAATATTAATTTGAAAGAATTCAGTCTTATTTTTTAAATGTAATTAAATGTGGAGTTCGGATCCTTTGTTGGCCTTCCTACAGTGCCCCCAAAATAATGTCGCTTTGGGACAAAATTTCTATATAAAAAAAAAAGAACTAGAGAAACAGGGAAGAAGAAAAACAGCACCGGCAGTCTACACCATTCGCTCTTCCTTCGCCCACCAGCATCACTCTTTGACCGTCACAACATTGCCATATCAAACTGTAGTAACACCGATCTGTAATAAGCTCATAATCTGTAATTAAGAATGTTAATTAAGTTTTAAGAAATAGATTATGTGTTAATTGTGCATTTTGTATGTGTTTTGCATTCCTATCTGTTAGTCGTAAGAATATCTGTTCAAAATCCTGTTTTGTTTTGTTTTGTTAATTGAAGGCCTTATCGACATTCGAACATGAAATTGTCTATGTCAACGTATTATTTGAGATGTTTAGAATTTTATGATAAGTTTAAGTAGAATTCGATTCAGAATCAAATAATTAGAATAAATTAATTAAAGATAACGACATAATCAGCTATATGATCTGTAAGTAGGTCTTTATGACCATCTCATGTGTATATGGATCTTTATGACCAATCCGATCTGTTAGAACTAATGGATGTACCACGTATGACTGTTTACAAGTTTGAATAAGTATTGAATCTATTTTTTATCTAAATTTTAATTTCTGAATCTGTTATAGACATCATTCATAAAACCTTTACTCTATTGTTATTCACTAAGCTCCAGCTCATTATTTATATTATGTGTGTAGGTGATCAGGCGCGCGACTAGGTTTGAGACTTTCGGTCTGGATCAATTTTGTCAGCCAACTACCGTGCTTCACGAGGGGGTTCTCGATTAATAGTTGTGGTCAAGTTTGTGAACCAGTCTTAAGTTTTATTTTCTTTTGTTTTGGTTTGAACAACTTTTGTGTAATATGTAATAGGGCTAAGTCCCTTTGTCTATTTGTACTGGTAATGACACAAGTACGACGTCATATTATATGTAAATATAAGTTTGAAATTTTTCTGTCTCATTTAAGTCTGCACAGTAGCTCTATGGACGATATATGTTTATATTTTGTTTCTGCTAGTCTCTTATATTATGTATCTGTTTTAGAGGCCTTCAGTAATCTTAGGATTATTGGTTGGTCACGATACTAAACCTATGGGGGTGAGTTTGGGTTGTGACACAAACCCACTCTACCTTTCATTTCTCTTCTTCCTATTTTTTTTCTTCTGATTGATGAGGTTTTTATATGAGAGGCGGCTATAGAATAGAAGCGGCCCAAACCCTAAATCAAGATCGAGATGGTGGCCAACCGTTGATGACGAGAGAGAGAGAGAGAAGGGGGCTCGCGGCTATGGAGGTCGTAGTGGTGGTGGTGGGTTGGTAGTTTTAGAAAGAGAAATGAGGAAAAATAATAAGAGGAATGAAAGGTAGGTTGTAGTGGTGATGATGGGAAGATGACGGCACCATGGGTGAAGGGAGACCAAGGTCGCCAGTTGTGAATGTCGCAATGGTGTGGGCTACCCGCTAATGCCTTCTTTCTTCTTTTCCTTCTCTCTGGTTCTATTTTGTATTTTTTTTTTTTTTTTTGAAATTTTGTCCCAAAATGACGTCATTTTGGAGCACCTCAGGAAGCCCAGCAGATGATCTGGACTCGTAATGATGAATGTGATTTATAGCTTTTAAGAAGTTTTGTACCTTTTGAGTTGAGCATCATTTCCATTCTCGAGAATAAGTATATTATTTTTTTCAATAATTTTGATTACTGAAGAGTACGTGTTGAACGGTAATATCATATCAGGTCATTGTGGACAAATGATATTATTATCTAATAATAAAATTAATCATTTCCATTCTCGAGAATAAGTGCATTATTTTTTTCAAAAATTTTGATTATTGAAGAGTACGTGTTGAACTGTAATATCATATCAGGTCATTGTGGACAAATGATATTATTATCTAATAATAAAATTAAATAAGATAAATAATCATACCCTACAAATGTGAAAGTTAATATATTTGTTAGATTTGATACTTATATTTACATGATAAGATTCACACATACATACTATTTATTGTTTTATATTTGAATTATGATTTCACCTTTGGATTAAAAATATTCTCCCATTTCTTCTTTAAAGATTACATTTAGCTAATCGATGATTTATTACTACATGTTTTTTTTTTTTCCCCTCTATTTCTTTTTTCTTTTTTACTTAAAAAAATAAAATAATAGAGGACTATCAATAGATGATAATCCTTTACTAGGTGAAACTATACGAGTTTTCAGTCACTATAGGGTTGGATTTTTCTTATATTTACATTTTAACTTAAGAGAATTTGAGGAATCTGTAAAGTCTATCATGGAATTCGATATATGAAGTTGTTCATTTTATAGAACTCCCAATGTAAATCATTCATTAAATAAATTTAGTTTTATCTGACAATCTCAACATTTTTATTTTATTGCATTTGCCATTGAAAAAATGAAGGCTCCTCAAATTCTCTCCTGGTAAGATATGAATATGAGACGAACCAAATCCAAAAAATAAGTTTATAGGAAAGAGACAAAAAGAGATTTAGCATTAATCCTTATTAGTAATCTATTCAATACAGTGTTTTTTATATTTACAATTATTATTTTATCAATTGAATTTTTTTTTAATAAATTATAATCATTATTCAATTGTGAAGTTTAAATCCCTCTAAATAATTAAATAAAATATTTGATCAAATTAACCTTTGCAAGAAATTTATGTTTTAATTTTTTTAGCAGAATTTATATTTTATTTTATTTATTAGAATAAAATGAAATCAGATGAAACTTAGGAATGAGTTGAACAGTGAAAATTTAAACTCAAGATCCAAAATCTTGAATTTGAGTCATCCTAAATTGAAAATTTATCTAGTGTAAACTTAAGACTGGGTAGATGAGACCTGAGACTTGGAGGTCAGGTTTGACTCTTTTCACTAGCAAAATTTTTAGAGCCAAGACGGTAAGTAATACATCTAGGTTGAATTATATTAATAGTTCCTATAATTTGGGACTATAATTTGGGACTTGCGTCACTTTGCTTCTTGACTTTTTAATTGTAATATATTTGACCTTAAATTTTAAATCTTGTTCCAAATAAGGACAATTGAAAATATTATTAGATTTTTTAAGGATAAAATCATTAATTTGATAAAATATAAACTAATTTGACAAAAATAAATGTCAAACAAATATTTTTGAATTTTTAAAAATTATTTCTACTAACTAAAAATAAAATTATGTAAAATTGATAAATCTTTTAAACAATTATTTATTTTTTTTATCAAATGAATTTTTATTCTGTGTTTGGATGATGATCATGTAAAATTAATTTAAAAAAATTAATCATGTAATTTTTATTAATTTTTATCAATTTTACATAATTTTATCATCGGTGGATAAAAATAATTTTTTAAAATTTAAAAATATTTTTTTGACATTTATTTTTGTCAAATTAATTTATATTTTATTAAATTGACAATTTTGCCCTTGAAATTTAACAATGGTATCTTCAATTGTCCTTATTCGGAACAAGATTCAAAATTTAATGTTAAATGTGTTACAATTGAAAAGTCAGGGACCAAAGTAACACAAACTCCAAACTATAAGGACTATTTGTGTAATTTGCCCATAAATCTATTTCGAAAGACTTCTTTGAACGGTAGAGATTTATCTCGTGTGTACAAACTGACCCAATACCTACATATTCCAAAAACTTGAGAATTGTGGAATTAAAAAAAGAGACATTTAAATACAAGTCTTAATTTATGAACTCATATTTCATTAAGTGTTAACTAAGATTTTTTGGACTTTTAAGTCCCATTAAATTTGTTATGGTTGGAATTATCCTTCAAATAATAATTGTTCATCATTTATGATTATTTATAAAGGAACATGATGATTTGACATTTATTTTGATTTTTAAAACTTTAAAACATCAACTTTCAAATTAAAAAAACTAAAAAAAAGTATGTGCAAAAAAAAAAAAAATTGAATTATTTTTTTGAAAAAATCAAAAAATTTTTTTTTTGTGCAAAACTGAAAACTTTGTGTCTAAAGGAGTATGATGATAGAACATTAATGTGCAAAACTGAAAAAAAAACTTTAAAAATGAAAAAAATGATAATGTTTTCAGTTTTAAAACTGAAAAAAATTGATAATATTCTTGATTTTATTAGATAATTGAATTAAACCAATAAATAAAAGGGCAAAAATATGTAATCTTATACTTTGTTTTTTTTTTTTTTTTCAGTTATTGAAATAATTATCTGGAATATTACTATGCAAAATTGATAATATTTTTAGCTTAAAAAATTGAAAATATTTTCAATTTTACTAAATATAATTTATTGTTTCAAGATTCTTTAAGTAAGTCCTGAATTACAATAACATTTGTAAATAGAATTTTTAAGTAATTAATCCCTAAAAAAAAAAAAAAGTATTTTTTATTATGTTTTTTATCAATCAAACATCAAAATTGGATATTTTTCCACTTCATCCCAGGAACGAAAACACTACCTAGAGGATCAAATCCTAGTGAATACAAAGACAAGACGAGACAAATTCAATCCCCACATGAAAATGATGATTTTAACGGATTTTTGAAAAGCAAAAAATACAGTTTTGCCCTACTTGCAAACTCCTCTCGTCACCTCTCCTCTCCTCCACTTGCTGCAGATTAGAATAAACCTAACTTGCGTGAACTCTCAAAATTCTCTTGCACTTGCTTTGCTTTGCGTTGCGTTTCCTGCGATTTTTCGTTGCCCTCTCTGTCTTGCCTCACCCAAATTAGCTAGGGTTTCATTTTTGGCAACTTCGTGGAGATCTCTCAATATCAAACAACAAGTATGAAATCGATAATATGCACAGACCGTACATGTCCTTCACCATTCAATTACAATTTCAATTTCAATTTTATGCCTCCGGTAGCCTCGGCTGCCAGGGTGGTTGCAAAGGCGCCGCGCAAATCAATTTTCGCCGCTGCGTCCGTTAACGGCAATGGCAATGGCAATGGCAATGGCAATTCAATAAATGGCAATGGAAGAAGAAGGATATTAACAACAACAACATCATCACCACCAACACCAACTACGAGTAATGGTACGGCTACAATAGAATTGGGAATGCCTTCATCTGGTGTAGCTAGTAGTGCCTTAGAGCAGCTTGATTTTGAGCGCGGTGTTTGCGTTCCTTTTCGCAAGTACAGCCCCGAGATGGTAATATGATCAACTAGACAACAAAATCAACCCCTCAAATTTCATTTTGTTAAATTTTATAAACTTTTGTTTTTGTTCTATTTGTTATATTAGGTGAGGAGTAAGGTGTTGGAATCTAGAGGGGCCATTCTGTCCCTTATGGCCCGTGGAATTGAAATAGTATGGAATTTGGGATTCTATTGGTCTACCTTAATTTTTGATTTTTTGGTGGGTCGTGACGAAGAGGTTGTTCCTTATCGCGCTCGTCAGCTTAGGAATCTCTTGTGTGATTTAGGCCCTTCCTTCATCAAAGCTGGACAGGTCTGGAAATTTTTCATTGACATCGTATTCTTTATTGTTGATTGAATGCTTTACAATTTGTTTTCTATTTATCTAGCTGAGCCCTAGTGTTTTAAAACATAGACCAAACTATGTGGGATTGCGCAAACCATCATTTTTTAACAATTGGTTGGAGGAAAATAGGGAAAGGGGAAGCTGCATCACATAGTTGTGAGACTTGAATCCTTATCAGGATGATAAGGGAGTAGTGACTCATCCAGCAGGCCAATCCCTTGGTTTCATCAATTCATTTGGCTCTCTTTTGTTGAAATCTTAGAAGAACATTGTTGTGTTTCGTTTCCTTTTTTGATATATTTGCAGATGTATTCATGACATAAAATTTGTGACTTGTAAATTTCAGTTTACTTGTCACGATCCTATCTGCCCCAAACGGAAATAAAGTTGTGACCGGCTAGTAGTCCTAGACTACTAAAGGCCTAGCTAAACAAAACATTGGTAGTCCTAGATCAATTTTATTTTGATTAGTGGAAGCCATCAAAACTATTTAGTCAGACCATTTATAACATCGATTCAGAGCAATTGCGAAATTATATAGAATGGAACATTTAACATCTTTGGTTATACCTTTCAAAAACTTCATAAGGAGTACAAAACTTTGCAAAAGGAAGCAACTCTCTTTCGAAGCTGAATATATACATGCTCCAAACTCTCAAACATAAACTTCCATTCTATGAACATATATACAAGCTTAAACAAGCAACATTCTTCATGCCACATCTTCTTCACCTACATACATAGATGGGAGAGGGGTGAGCCAAAGCCCAATGAATAGTGATATATCAAAGTAATTTTGTGATAAGATATCTCCAGTTAAAATGATTATAAGTAATCCAAAGCTTAAAAGCTAAATTTGCATTTGAAATATAACGTATCTTATGCATTTCCATTTCAAAACTTAGTGTTAATGGCCATCCATAAAATACGAAACAAAACATAACTGAGATGGTTCCAACTATGCCAAAACCACATTCTAAATACCATTCACAAAGCCAATATTATCAGTAGATTTATGTCTCCTAATAGTTGCTGGGACAAATACTACTGGTAGATTTATACCCCCTAACAGCCACTGCCACTGGGACCCAATACTAATACTATTAGTAGATTTACAAAAGGTCAAAACAATCCACACGTGCAGGCCCAAAAATAGTAGAAGTTGTTCCAATAGGTCAAAACAATAAAAGAAGAGCTTTAACAAAGTATTGGACTTCTGCTCATGCGGGTGTTTGGGGCTGCACGTGCAGATTCTCATAGTCTGCCATCCAGGGTCTACTGAACAAATCTGCTTGTATGGAGCCTCTGTGCCGCTCGATTGGAATACTGTAGTTGCTGCTACCTTCTTCTCCTTCGACTTCAAACTATTCCAAACTTAATTTTCACCATTCTAAGGTCTAAATATTAAGCTATGGAATGACATGTGAAACTTATGAGTTTGAAATGCTTTTATAAAACTTTAGAAACTTCCTTTCCAAAAGCTTGAATTCTTACCAATTCATTCCTTGAAACCAACTTTCTTCATTATTTCTTTCAAATCTGGTTCCATTATGAATTCTATCAATCAAGAGAGGTGTAACAAGATAGAAACATGGAAATCTTACCTTAAAACCAACTAGAAACAAACTCCAGGTCAAGAGCTTAAGTCTCCTTCCACCGATCAAAAAAATAACTTGGGTCTCCTTTCTTTCTTTATTCTCTCTTTTCTCTCTTCTCTTCTTCCTTTTCATGCAGACTCTCTCTCTCTCTCTCTATATATATATATCTTTATTTTTCTCTCGCTCGTAATATAAGAGAGACACTTGTCTCTCATATACACATATCTATCCTCTAAAGTAGGACGTGGCTTGCCACCTTGTGAGGTGTGTGGATACTTCACCCTTTCACTAATCCTCCAATTAACTTAATTAAACAAGTTTAACCGCTAATCCTGGTTAAGTTATTACATATTTTATTGAATCATCTAGCACATTTGATTAAAGCTGTTAAACACCTTGATTAAGACTTAGCAAACACATATATGTTTGTTATGCTTGAAAGGAGACTTCCATCTTGTCCCCTCTTTATCTCCCAATTCATAACAAAGAAGTGTACATGTTCAATACTTTGTAACTATAACGTTCCTAAGTTTCGTTAGAGATATTTTCTTTAAAAATAGATATGCTCATGTCACACAGTAGTACCTAGGATGTTACATTACTAGTTCAAGCTCAGGTCTTGCTTAAAACAAACTGCAAGCAACGTACGATTTAAGTTGTTGATTGTCTATTGCGTGGATATTTTGCTTGTGTTTTTTTAAACAGGTTCTTGCAAATAGACCTGATATTATTAGAGAAGATTATATGAATGAACTTTGTATTCTTCAAGATGATGTTCCTCCTTTTCCCAATCAGGTACTAAACTAAAATTTCTCACTTGTATATTGATGAGTATTTTTCTTACTTTGCTGGAATGGAAATCCTTTTCTTTAAGCAGCATGTGGTTAAAATGATTTAGGTTGCCTTCAACATTATAGAAGAGGAACTGGGTCAACCCCTTGAAGCTGTTTTCAGCAAAATTTCCTCAGAAACTATAGCAGCTGCCAGTCTGGGTCAAGTTTACCGAGCTACTCTACGTGCCTCAGGGGAGGACGTTGCTATTAAGGTTGTAATAAGTTCATCTGGTAAAGTTCTTATCATGTTATCATATTATATTGTCATTTATCACTTCTTAACCATTTGAAACTTGTTTAATCTGGTGGTTGTTCGTCATTGCTGGAATGACTATTGGTTAATCTCCCTCAAGGCATTTTAGAATAGATTTTGGAAATGGCATAAAGAAAGGAGAATGCCGCAAAAATGTTTGGTATAGCAGTTTGAGAAACTCTCATAAATATTTCTTCCAAAGGACACTTTTTACGAAGCTCCTAAAAGCTGTCTTGTGTGTTTTTAAGGACCTAATGCACAAGAAAAATGACAAAAATGATTTTTTTTTTTTGGGTTGAAAAATTCATTGTTTTCCTTTTTAGTATTAAAAAGAAAATAAACTGAATGGGAATGAGTTTTTTGAAATGTATGTAGCACATGTATTTATATTTTATGTGTAAGTTAGATACTGAGAAGGCCTATGATAATGTGGATTGTGAGTTTTTGTTTTACGTGCTGGAGAAGATAGGCTTTTGTGGATAGTGGATTAGCTGGCTATGATTTTGTATCAGCTTCTGTCACATTACACTGTTTGCTTGCAATGGTAAAAGCTCAGTCTCCAAGTTTGGGAATACAGGTTTGAGTTTGAAGGTAGTCACTTTCTGCAAATTATGCTAAAGGTTAAGTTTGTACCCAGTCTAAGCCTCCCAACAACCTCGATTATCAGGGGTAACACTGGGTTAATGACCTTTTCTTATTGTAGTTCCCACATTATTCTTTCTTCCCTCTGTTAGCCTGTTAAGTGAGTTCCCCTGTATTTAAGCAGGTTTAACATGCTTGTGTCTCCAAAAGTGAGTGCGCATTTTTGATAAGTTTGACTCTCAACTCTCAACTCTCAACCTAACTCTTTTACACATGCAAGCTTTCATTTGTATACACAATTTCTTTTGGGTCTTTGGTGAATGAAAGCATGTTGGTGTAAAGTGAAGTCCCACATTGCTCGAGTACTAAAGTATTGTTAAGCATAGAAGCATGAGGCCACCCTCACCTCTTGAGCTAGCTTTTGGGGTTGAGTTCTACCCAAGTCCATGTAATAGTTTGTTCTTTTGCAACTCATCTTAAGATTGTGATGGTAAAATTTCATGTATTTCACCTTTATGAAACTTTGTTATGGGTGAGGATAGTTGCAACACACATCTTAGAGGCTATTTCCAAGATCTCTTGAAGAATATTTTCTAGGAAAAAAAAAAGAAAAAGAATTGAGTATTCAAAACAGAGGTAATTGCAAGGAAAGTAGATAGCTTGGTGGATGAAATCTCATGACAATGCACTTGAGGGATGTTCAATGAAAATAGGATGGAATAAAAGTAGCATCCATGAAGCATGGACACCTCTTCGGAGGTGGCGTATAGGTGTTGGACACGCTGGCACACTTGGGAGACGCCACGGACACGTTGACGACACGCTGGGGACATGCTGAGAACACGTTGGGGACATGCTAAGGACACGTTTTTTTTTAAAAAAAAAATCAATTTTTTAAAATTTATTTTTACTAAAATAACATACATAAGGTTGATAAATTTAAATATTTGACATAAAATAAATATTAAATATTTAAAAATATGACATAATAAATATTTAAAATTATGTGCTTTGCACGAGTCCCCAACGCGTCGTGTTTTGCATTTTTTTAAAATTTGCTTGTTCGCTTGTCCGTGTCGTGTCCCGTGTCCGTGTCCGTGCTTGTGTGCGTGCCCGTGCTTCTTAGAGTAGCATTAATTCCATAATCAAAAGGCCCCGTGTGTTCTTCTTTTTGCCTTGTGTGCATGGGCCGCCTAATTAGTTAGGCTATGGTCAAGTTGGGCCTGAGATTTAGAACAGGTTTAATATATTTCCTCATGGAGGTTGGGTCAATGAGTGCCTACACAAGTACAAGAGAAAAGAGGTGCTGTTTGGAGGAAATTACATTTTACTTTCTAGTTGTTTTACAAATTATATGGACTCACCAAGATAAAAGAGTTTTTAAAAATGTATCAACTGAATGGTCGCTTGTCCTCTTCATCAGATTGAGCTTTATGCAAATAGACATGGAAGCCACTTAAAAGACTTCTGTAATTGTGTGAGATCATAGAACCCCACCAAAAATTGATGTAATGTGGATGGCGTTAACACCCTTCTTTAATGTTGTGGGAACTGAGAAGCATTTAGGGAGTCCCATCTTGGGTCTAGTTGCAAGGTTGAAAATAACTAGATCAAAGGACTGCTCAATGTTGTACTTTATAGGGCTTCAATAGTGGAGGCATAGAGAGAAGACATGGACATGCTGATGTAGCAAATCCTAAAACAGTGTGTCATGGAAACAACAATCATATGGTAACATATTAATGTGCTTATATATCTTTTTTATCTATAGAAGATATGTAATTTAATTTAATATCTATCACCTTGTTTGGTTTTGATTGATTTTCTGAAAATTCAGTTTTTTGTTTTTCATGTTTTTAGTGAATTTTTTTAATATTTGAAGTAAAAGTTTTTACTTTCTAATTGCACATAACTTAGGCATTGAAAAAGTAAAATATTTGTGAAAAAATATTTAAAAAATACAATAAATCTCAAGAATATGAAAATGTATTCAATTTTTGTATTTTTTATATTTGATGATATTTTTAAAGATTTTTTTTTCCATAAATATTGTACTTCTCAAGTGTATCTAGGTTAGGTGCATCTAAAAAGTAAAAATATTTCTTAAAATATTAAAATGGTTTGCTAAAAACAAAAAAATACGGAAAACAAAAAACTCAATTTTCTGAAACCAAACAAGGTGTCATTTTCTATTTCAAATTGCAAAATTTTGAGAAGGTTGCCGCACAGATATCATGTATATGATACATTCTCGAACTACTTGCTTTGTTATGTATGACTTTTAAATCTTTATTGGTAGTTTGTTCCCATGTTAGAAGTTTTTTATTGCATACTTTAATTTATGTTGCTCATGCCTGTGTTGTATTCTTTTTAGAAATGTCTCACAACATATTTGGTGTGTGTGGGTTGTATAACCACAGATGCCAAACACTGTTCCTATCAAGAGGTGTCTGACAAGTGTCATCAAAGTGTTGAAATTATGAAATTTCAATTTTAAATTAGGACACATTCAAGAAGTGTCTAAAAAGTGTCAGTGACATGTGTCCAAGATGGACATGATTCCTACCTTGAAATGTCTATGCTACTAAATTTGGGGATGCCTTAATACTGTCCATTTATTGTTGCATTGCACGTGTACTAGTCCAGGGAAAGTATTCTCAAATTTTCTTGCTTTGACAGTATTGCTAGTACATACATTTCATTATTTGTTGTAAATTTATTGCTGCTATTTCTAGAGGAGCCTTGGCTTTTTTCAAAGAATCGGACAATTGCATATTACTTTTTCATTCTTAGTATTTTCTTTCTTCACTAAATTTCATTTATTTTCTTTGCTTCTTTACCTCTTTGCCTCTCAACATGAATAATGATATGTGATGTTTATGTTCCTTCCAACCAAAAATTTTCGTTGCTTTTGTGTGCTTCCAAATGTTGGCTCTTGTTAAAAAAAAAGGAAAACAAAAATATAAAAAAAAAAAAAAATGCTGAAGTGGATACATAACATTATATTCTTACAGGTCCAAAGGCCCGATATAGAGCCTATTATCTACCGGGACCTTTTTCTTTTCCGTAATCTTGCTTCATTATTGAATGGCATCAGTCTACAAAAACTGGGATGCAATGCAGAGCTTATAGTTGATGAATTTGGGGAAAAGCTCTTGGAGGAGTTAGACTATACTTTGGTAATATCCAGACCTGTCCTTCGTTTGTGCCAAACAAATAATCATAATTATGCTTTTAAAAATTGGTAAAATTGAAATTCGGATGAAAATTACTTGCCTGCTTTCAGATTTATGGTTTTTAGGGGCATAATCTTAATGTACGTAGATTTTTTGTACACAGTTTCTGTTTTACTGAAAAGCATAGCAAAAAATGAAGACATATTTACATGTTATCGACTTGCTATTTTTTGTTTAGGAAGCTCGTAATATTGAAGATTTTCTGGAGAACTTCAAAAATGATCCCACTGTCAAAATTCCTGGGGTTTACAAGCAGCTTTGTGGTTCACGTGTTTTGGTAATGGAATGGATTGATGGTATACGGTGTACTGACCCACAGGTTGGCATGTTATATTATTTCCAAATGCAATGTTTTGTGAGATATTTCCTGGTATTTAATAGAGGCTTCTCCATCTAACTCAGGCTATTAAGGATGCTGGCATTGATGTAAATGGATTTTTGACTATTGGAGTGAGTGCTGCTCTACGACAGTTGCTGGAATTTGGGTTTTTTCATGGAGATCCACACCCTGGAAATATCTTTGCTATGCGTGATGGGCGTATTGCATATGTGGACTTTGGGAATGTTGCTGTGCTGAGTCAGGTAATATTAGAAACAATTTATTCTCATCAAGTCACACCACATAATTTTGGATTAACCGTAGGCTCTCATTTTCTCTGAGAGCTTTGACATGTTAATTATAACCTTATTTTATTCTAGATTTATTCTAAAGGTATTATCAAACTAGAGTTTACTTAAATGTATTGATGTAGGACAAGATTTTAGGAATTTTTATATTTTTAGTTTTAATATTTTTGGCATATTATTTGATTAGGATTCTTGTAATTTAGTATAAATATTTTAGAATTAGGTTTCTTAATTTGTTTTGATTTATTTTTTCTAATTTCTTAGGTTTCTTGTTTTCCAAGAATTAGATTAGTTTATTTTAATTATTGTTATTATTATTATTTTTAATTTTATATTTCTTGGTGTCCAAGAATACTTGGTCTCCAAGATTTAGATTATTATAAATAGGTATGTAAGCCTCATGGCAAGAACAACTTCCATGCAATATAATTCAGTTTCTTTATAATTTTCTCTTTCTTGTGGATTCAAGAGTCTTCGTCTACTAGAACGATATTTAGTTTCGTGCGTATTCTGCTGTGTCAAGTGGTATCAGAGCATGGATTCACCTAGCTCAATGACACAAGACAATGGAGAGCACACAACCCCTATTGACGTTGATTGTGGGGTGGAAGACATTTGGGATGCACTTGAGGAACATTGGCTAGAGGTGTATGAACTTCGCAATGAAATTTGTAATCTACTTGCTGAATTGGGACTAGTTGTCAACCAGTGGCAACTAGCAACTTACAGCGTTTGCATTGAAGGATTTGCTAGAGGTTAACTTGTTAGCTTACGCTTTTTTTGTAGAAATTGCGTATTTCAATGGTTCACGTAAGTTTCAAAAAGAAGATTTTCTTGATTGGTTATTTGCTCTTGAAAATTTCTTTGAATACATGAAGATTCCTCATGAAAAGAAGGTTATATTTGTATCATACAAACTTGATAAAATTGCATTGAAGTGGTGGAATGGATTACAAGATTATTGAGTTTGCAAAGGTAAAGACAAAATTCGTTCATGGTTAATAATGAAAAATTTTGTAGCAAGAAGATTTTACTTTCATGGTTATGAAGTATATTGTCATAATACAAATCAAGATATTTCCATGGAGTTGGTAAAAATTTGCAATAAAATTGTAGTTGCAAAAGAAAAGACTGCGTATCCAAATATTATTTGTAGTGAGATTGTTTGTAAAACTAATGAAGAAGATACAAAGTCTTGTTTGAGTGTTGATAATGCATCAACACTTGGTAATTTGAATGCTGGAGAGAGAGTTTTAAAAACAGATCATAAAAATATTGAAGGAGGAGATCCGATTGAGCCCAGTAACAAAGAGAAAATAGAAGAAGAGATAATACAACCGCTGTGTGCAACAAAGAAATTGGTTGATGCTACACTTGATGTTCCAAGGTTGATAATTGAAGGGATCAATTGAATCTGGAATGGTGCAAAATCAATTGAGCATGCAAGTTCTACATAAAGTAATTTTTGTTGATTTTCTTGGTGTGGAACAACTTAATTTGATTTTCAATTCTTGTCTAATTGATCTTGTCAACCAGTTGAAGCATATAAAGAAGAACTTTTAGAAAGTAGACTTTTCTACATATAATTTTTGGAAGAGGGACAAACAATTGAAGTATTCCAAGTATCCTTTTATTTGGCATGGACGATGGCAAATCTCTGATATGAACTCGAGGACGAGTTCTTTCAAAGAAGAGGAGTCCGATGTAGGACAAGATTTTAGGAATTTTTATATTTTTAGTTTTAATATTTTTGGTATTATTTGATTAGGATTCTTGTAATTTAGTATAAGGCCTTTAGTAATTTTTTGGTTTTTTGGCTAAAATATGATGTAAAAAAAACTAATATGTTTGGGATGACTTTTTGATTTTTTATGAGGAGATGTGCAAAAAATAGAGAGAAAAGGAAATCTTTGACTTTTTGGTATAAGTTGTTGGCCAACGAGGCCTAAATATTTTAGAATTAGGTTTCTTAATTTGTTTTGATTTCTTTTTTCTAATTTCTTAGGTTTGTTGTTTTCCGAGAATTAGATTAGTCTATTATTATTTTTTTAATTTTTTATTTCTTGGTGTGCAAGAATACTTGGTCTCAAAGATTTAGATTATTATAAATAGGTATGTAAGCAAGAATAACATTCATGCAATATAATTTGATTTCTTCATCATAATTTTCTCTTTCTTGTGGATTCAAGAGTCTTCGTCTACTAGAACAATATCTAGTTTCGTGCGTATTCCGCTGTGTCAAGTCTGATGTAGGACAACATTTTAGGAATTTTTATATTTTAAGTTTAATATTTTTGGTATGTTATTTGATTAGGATTCTTGTGATTTAGTATAAATATTTTAGAATTAGGTTTCTTAATTTGTCTTAATTTTTTTCTCTAATTTCTTAGGTTTCTTGTTTTCCAAGAATTGGATTAGTTTATTATTATTATTATTATTAGTATTTTATTTTTAATTTTATATTTCTTGGTGTCCAAGAATACTTGGTCTCCAAGATTTAGATTATTATAAATCGGTATGTAAGCCTTATGGCAAAAATAGGGTTATAAATGAATGGAACTGTTCATGAACAACTTGAGCTCGGCTCGTTTAAAGTTCGTTTAAGCTTGACTCGTTTTCTAAATGAACGGGCTTGAGCTCAATTTTTAGGCTCATTTGTTAATCGAGCCGAGCTTGAGTAGCTCTAAGCTCGGCTCGATAAGGCTCGTGAACATAAAAATAAATAAACAAATATTTATTTTTAATAATATATTATATAAATTTTCAAAAATCTATTCTATTTTTTATTTATGTTTGGTGTTTGTGTAAATTTACATATTTGATTGATGAAATTTATTATTAATATAAGTATTATTATATATTTTACTCATAATTTTGTATTTTCTTTTATCTTATTATGTAAATTAATTTAAATTAAATTTATTTTTTCAAGCTCAAGCTCGAACTCGGCTCGTTTATGTAATCGAGTGAGCTCAGGTTGAGCTCGAGTTCAACAAATATTTGACGAGCCGAGGGCTCGTTTATGTAATCGAGTGAGCTTAAGTCGAGCTCGAGTTCAACAAATATTTGACAAGCCGAGGCCGAGCTCGAGCTCGAGCTCAAATTTTGAAGCTCGACTAATTCTTAATAAACGAGCTTGAACATTCAAAAGCTCAGCTCGATTTGGCTCGTTTGCAGCCTTAGGCAAGAATAACTTTTATGCAATATAATTCAGTTTTTTCATAATTTTCTATTTCTTGTGGATTCAAGAGTCTTTGTCTACTAAAATGATATCTAGTTTCATGCGTATTCTGCTGTGTCATGTATTTTCACTAGTTCACACAAGACAGATGATTTATGTGGAGTATTGAATAGGTCTTGCCTTGTGAGTGAAAGGTCTTTGTCGCAAGGGGATTCATGACTAAACAAACAAAGGATTCGAGGTAAATAATGCCTTGTGCTGGAAAGTTGAAACGTTTTCTGAAATGAATTAGGGCACAAAAAGATCGAGCTTATTGAATTGGTTGAGTTCATTGGTGTTAACGATGTAGATAATAGAAAAAAGAATCAAGATATTATTCTCTCTACTCAATAATAGTTTTTACTTTTTATTAACTACTAGTGATGTAGAACCTCATTGGAGTTGCTAGTAGCTGGACTTCACCCCCGTCTTTCAGCTAATTGTTATATTGTCATTACCATCAAAGTCGATGCCACCACAACCTTAGACAAACTCGTTGTAGTTCCTCTTTGCACTGGACAAATCTTCCTGGTTGGAATTCCTCTATTGTTGAACCCTCACAACCAATTGACCCCCTTTCTCCCTCTTAGAACTTTGTTGCACCATTTTAGACCATCACAATCTCTCTTCTACAACCTAGCGCTCATCACCCAACAATTGCAACATCCTTATGACACAACCCAGCACTGCTACTCAGTCCTGACTCTTCCTCTCTGCATCGCAACACTTGTCACATCGTCACTTGTCACAATCGGGCAATCACGACTCTTCATATTTGCATTGCAACTTTGATTGCATCATCATTGGTGTCGTCTGCATTAAACCAATCATTTAGTGCTCTACTTTGTATCTTAATTTTCTCTTCATTGTGACCCATGACTTATGTGACCCAAATTGATATATAAAAAGGGCAACCCAACACAAATCAACCCAACCCGTCTTGAAAACAGACCAGTGGTTCTATTCATTTTCATATGTAGTTCTTCTTTTCACTATGTCTGAGGATAAATTCCAAGCTATAAGCATCTGGATTGATGGAGACAACTGTTAGCATATTTTATTATCATATTATTATTTGAGTTAGTTTGTAATTATTTTATGCCTCAGGGCTCCCTTGTAATTTTTACAAACTTTAATCTTCATTAATATAAATAGGGGATGATATCCTAATCAAACCCTAAGCTGGTTACTCTCTAAAAGCATCATGGTATCAGAGCTAAACCCTAACACCTAACCCTAGCTACCCATACTGTTCCTATTACAAACCGGCGCCACCAGCCACCACCGGAGCCACCAGTCACCATTGGAGTCAGTTCCTCTCTCTCTGTTGCCTCTCGTTGACTCCACCCTGAGGGGCTTCGGCTCAAGCTGAGAAGGACCTACGTAGTTTCGGGTGGGTTGATGCTTGTCTAGGGTTTCGGCTCACCCTTGTTGGTCGAACTTAGCACCAACGATCACTCTAGGGTTCGAAACTTACTTGGGTTGGTCATTTGCTGGTGTCAATTACTCCTGGTAGCCCTCCCTGCCTCAGTCGACTTCTCCTATGCCATCGTCTCTTGAGCAACTTCAGTCGTCGCTCATCTTCAGTCGATCTCCTCTGCTTGTTCACTTCGTCACTTTGTCGATCTTCAGTCGCCTCATCTTCAGTTGATCTTCAGTCTCTGGTATACCCTCTGTTTGGTCTTACCTCTGATATGTCGTGTATAGGCTCTGTTTGATCTTCAACACAGTTTGTCCCCCCCCCCTCCCAAAAAAAAAAAAAAAAAAAAAAAAAACTTTATATTTTCTTAATTTTGTTATGCCTTTATAGTGGTCATTGTGCCTGTTCTTTCACCACCACCTTCCAGGTTTGTGATTGCCATTAGTTTTGTTGCGGGTTCGGTAGTATAGTATCCATGGCAAATTCCACCAATGTGTCCCCTACCTCTCAAACACCTAAGAGTGAGAGTCCCATTATACCTACTATCATGCCTGATAACCCCAACCCTAGTCTGAAAATCACCACCTCTCTATTTAATGGTCAGAACTATCTAGCATGGTCTCAGAGTTTGACTATATTTTTGAAGAGCAGAGGGAAGATGGGGTATGTTGATAGCAGGATATAGACACCTTGCACCACTGACCCGGGTTGTGACCAATGGGAGATTACCAACTCTTTGATTACAGGTTGGCTTATTCATTCGATGGTTTCAGAAATTGGTGAGGGCTACCTGTCTATGGAAACTGCCCAGGATGTTTGGGATGCTGTGGTTGCCACCTATTCCCGCAAAGGGAATTTCTCACAGGCTTTTGAGTTACGCCGCTCTATTGAGAGCTCTCTTCAGGGGGAGCAGACTGTTCTTCAGTATTTCACCTTCCTTACCAACGGTTGGAAACGCCTTGATCACCTGCAAGACTATAAGCTTGTTCGCACTGCTGATTCTGTCGGGTATAAGAAGTTCATCGCACAGGAACGGGTCTTTAAATTTCTGGCAGGCCTAAATATGGAGTATGATCCAGTTAGGGGTCGAGTTCTGGGTATGGACGCTCTTCCTTCACTTCAGGAGGCGTTTGCCTATGTACAAAATGAGGAGAGTTGCCGGTCTGCTATGATGTCCCCTGTCTCTACTAACCGTTCAGCATTACTGTCTACCCCTCGAGATGGCCTCAGCCTGACTCCCATCCCTCCGTCTGCTGCTAAGGAGTCTGTATTCTGTGATTATTGTAAGAAGCCGTGGCATACTCGTGAGACGTGTTGGAAGCTTCATGGGACTCCATTCGGGGGTCGAGGTGATCGGTCTGGTGCTAGAGGAGGTCAGTCAGGCCAATCTAGAGGACGGGGCTCCTATTCTCGGGCTCATCAGTCTAGTGTCGTTGATACACTTGATTCTAATTCTGCTTCCGTTGGCCAAGCTTTTGATGTTGAGCTTGAGGATGCTCTGCGCCAATTGCTGGACCGCCGGTCTTCTACTGCTCTCAGTACATCTTCCTCGTCATTTGCTCGCTCAGGTAACTTAGCCTCTTCTCCTTGTGTTTTCCTATCTCATAAGTCTTGGCCTTGGATTATTGATTTCGGTGCCTCAGATCATATGTCTGGCTCCTCTGATCTTTTCTCTGCCTATAAGCCTTCTTCAGGTCAGGACAAAGTTAGGATTGCAGATGGTATTGTTTCTTCCATTTCTGGGAAAGGTTTAGTCCAAGTCACTCCTACCATAGCTCTATCTTCTGTTCTCCATGTTCCCAATTTTTCTGTTAATTTGTTATCCTTGAGTCGTCTTACCCATGATTTGAATTGTAGTGTGACGTTTCTTCCTAATCATTGTCTTTTTTAGGACCTTGTCACGAGGAGAACGATTGGCAGTGGTAGTGCAGAAAATGGTATCTACTTCCTGGATCAACCGGACAAGCTTGCTTATTCTTCCACCACGCATTCTACTACCCCCGCTGATTTATGGCTGTGGCATCGGCGTCTTGGGCATCTTTCTTTTTATTTACTTAAGCATTTATTTCCATCTGGTTTCGCAAATCATCATGTGTCTGAATTTCTTTGTGAGTCCTGTCAACTTGGAAAACAACACAGAGCTTCTTTTGCTCCAAGTTTTAATAAAAGTTTGGTTCTTTTTTCATTAATATATTTTGATGTTTGGGGTCCCTCTCGTGTTATGTCTGTGAAAGGTCATCGATAGTTTGTTACATTTATTGGTGATTTTTCTCGTACTACTTGGGTGTATCTCATGAAAGATAAGAGTGAGGTTTTTTCTGTGTTTCGCAATTTTCATAAGATGATTTGTACTCAGTTTGGGGCCACTGTCAAACTATTTCGTTCTGATAATGGCGGGAAATACATAGATTCTGGGTTAGGACAATATTTTGCTACTCATGGCATTATCCATCAGACCTCTTACCCCTTAACAAAATGGGGTGGCGGAATGCAAGAATCGCCATCTTCTTGACATGGCTTGGCGCATGTGTTTTTGCCTCAGCCCTATTGGGGCGACGCTGTTCTCACCGCTGCACATCTTATTAATCGTCTCCCTACCCAGGTCTTGCAAAAACAAGCTCCTTTTAACGTCCTCCTAGGTTCCCAGTCCTTGTTTTCTAGGGGCATTTCCCTAAATAAGCTAAAATAGTAAAAGAATTCCCAAACTAAGCCTAGTTTTGAAAGAATTCCCAAAATAAGCTAACTCGCGGTTCACAATCGCGAGTTCAACAAATTTCCCCCCGTTTCGCGTGAATCTTAAATTCGTGGTTACGAAAAGCGAGTTTGATTAAGAACTCGCGGTTACAAAACGCGATTTTATCCAAAAAAAAATTTCTTCTGAACTCGCTATTCTAAACCACGATTTTATAAAAAAAAAAAATTCTTCTAAACTCGTGGTTGTGAACCACGAGTTTAATCAAAACCCAATTTTGTAACACAACACACTCACGCACACTCCTCACTCACAGCCACACCACACACTCTCTCTCCCTCTCTCTCTCTGACACATCACTCACACACACATCACACTTACATCAAAGTAAAAATAAATAAATTTTAAGAATTAAATAAATATAAATAAATAAATAATGTTTAAAAATAAATAAATTTTAAGAATTAAACCCTAAACTCTAAAATACAAAAAAATAAATTTTATCTCTAAACACTAAAGTAGCGTTTGATAACGTTTACGTTTTCGATTTATGTTTACAAAAATTTTATAAACTGATTTTTGTTTATTTTTACAAAAACATAAATTACAAATGCGTTTGGTTTGAACAAAATATTTTAAAAAATTTAAAAACATAAACTAAAAAATATGTTTGTTCAAGCTTAAAATATTTATATTTATGTTTATTATTTATGACAATGGGATCACATATATTATAATTGAAAAAAAATTAATTAAAAAAACAATTGAAAAAAATTTAATTGGAAAAATATATTAAATATATTAATTGGAAAAAAATTTAAATATATTATAATTGGAAAAATATATTAAATATATTAATTGGAAAAATATATTAAATTTTTTTCCAATTAAATTTTTTTCAATTGTTTTTTTAATTAATTTTTTTTCAATTATAATATATGTGATCCCATTGTCATAAATAATAAAATAAATATAAATATTTTAAGCTTGAACAAACATATTTTTTAGTTTATGTTTTTAAATTTTTTAAAATATTTTGTTCAAACCAAACGCATTTGTAATTTATGTTTTTGTAAAAATAAACAAAAATCAGTTTATAAAATTTTTGTAAACATAAATCGAAAACGTAAACGTTATCAAACGCTACTTTAGTGTTTAGAGATAAAATTTATTTTTTTGTATTTTAGAGTTTAGGGTTTAATTCTTAAAATTTATTTATTTTTAAACATTATTTATTTATTTATATTTATTTAATTCGTAAAATTTATTTATTTTTACTTTGATGTAAGTGTGATGTGTGTGTGAGTGATGTGTCAGAGAGAGAGAGGGAGAGAGAGTGTGTGGTGTGGCTGTGAGTGAGGAGTGTGCGTGAGTGTGTTGTGTTACAAAATTGGGTTTTGATTAAACTCGTGGTTCACAACCACGAGTTCAGAAGAAATTTTTTTTTTTTATAAAATCGTGGTTTAGAATAGCGAGTTTAGAAGAAATTTTTTTTTGGATAAAATCGCGTTTTGTAACCGCGAGTTCTTAATCAAACTCGCTTTTCGTAACCACGAATTTAAGATTCACGTGAAACGGGGGGAAATTTGTTGAACTCGCGATTGTGAACCGCGAATTAGCTTATTTTAGGAATTCTTTCAAAACTAGGCTTAGTTTGAGAATTCTTTTACTATTTTATCTTATTTAGGGAAATGCCCCTGTTTTCTATTCCTCCCAAAATATTTGGTTGTGTCTGTTTTGTTCATAATTACTCTCCTACTCGTAGTAAGTTGGACCCTTGCTCCCTCAAGTGTGTTTTCCTTGGTTACTCTCCTACTCAAAAGGGGTATAAGTGTTACCACCCTTCTTCTCGTAAGTGGTTTGTGTCCATGGATGTTACTTTCTTTGAGTCCCAGTCCTATTTCTTGTCCTCTCCGGTGTCACCGTCCTCATTTTCGGGAGAGCCTTGGTGTGAAGTGAGTCTTGTGCTTCCTATGGTGGAACCAGTTGTTCTTGCACCACCCTCTTCTACTGGGACTATAGAACCCAATGTCACTAAGGATAAGGAAGGACATGTTTATGTCTGAGACATGGACAGACAGAAAGTTAACTGGATACAAGGGACCACTTCTGCTCCTCCACTGCCATCTCCTGCTTCTGATGAGAATCTAGGTAACTTTGAATCTCTTGAGTCCATTAATCTTGATGTTCCTATTGCCAAGAGGAAGGGTGTGAGATCTTGTACTCAACGTCATATCTCACATTTTGTGTTCTACTCTCATTTGTCATCCTCATATAGAGCGTTTGTGTTAAATTTTTCCTCTGTTAGCATTCGTAACCATTTTCAGGATGCTCTTGCTACCTCTGAGTGGAAACTAGCCATGATTGAGGAAATGAAAGCACTTAGGAAGAATGGCACTTGGGAATTGACTGAGTTACCTACGGGCAAACGACCTGTAGGATGTAAATGGGTGTATACTGTGAAACACAAAGCAGATGGTTCTATTGAGCGTTACAAGGCAAGACTTGTGGCAAAAGGGTTCACTCAGACATATGGCATTGATTATCAGGAGACCTTCGCACCCGTGACTAAGATGAATTCAGTCAGAGTACTTCTCTCTCTGCAGCTAATCTAGATTGGCCGCTTTATCAGTTTGATGTCAAGAATGCTTTCTCCATGGTGACCTCGAAGAAGAGGTATATATGGACCTTTCTCCTGGTTTTGAGGATCATCAGACAGAAGGCAAAGTATGCAAGCTTCGGAAGTCATTATATGGTCTCAAACAGTCTCCAAGGGTTTGGTTTGAGAGATTCACTCAGGCTATGCTTAAATATGGCTTCAAATAGAGTCAGGCAGATCACTCCTTGTTTGTGAAACATTCCTCACGTGGTAAGACGACAACACTTATTGTTTATGTAGATGACATAGTTCTTACGGGTAATGATAGTGGGAAAATACCTCTGTTGAAGAAATATTTAACTAGTGAGTTTGAAATCAATGACTTGGGAAGCTTGAAGTATTTTCTGGGAATTGAAGTTGCTTGCTCCAAGGATGGAATATTTATCTCACAGAGAAAATATGTGCTTGACCTGTTGAAGGAAACTGGGATGCTTGGCTGCAAGGCATGTGATACTCCACTGGAACCCAATCAGAAATTGGGGGATGATGAAGGAGGAGAAGCTGTTGATAGGGGGAGCTATCAGCGATTAGTGGGTAAGCTTATTTACCTATCTCACTCCCGTCCTGATATTGCTGTTGCTGTCAGTGTGGTTAGTCAGTTTATGCATGCTCCTCATCAAATTCACTTCGAGGCTGTCATGAGAATCTTGAGGTACTTGAAGTCTGCTCTTGGTAAGGGTCTTTATTTTTCAAAGTATGATCATCTTCGTGTGGAAGCCTATACAGATGCTGACTGGGCTGGATCAGTAACTGATATGAGATCGTCTTCAGGGTATTGCACCTTTGTTGGAGGCAACCTAGTTACTTGGAGGAGTAAGAAACAGAATGTGGTTGCCAGGTCAAGTGCAGAAGCTGAGTTTAGAGCTATGGCACAAGGGGTGTGTGAGCTTTTATGGATCAAGTTATTGTTGAGTGATCTAGGTATTGATCAGACGGACTCCATGCGGTTATACTGTGATAATAAGGCCGCTATCAACATCGCTCACAATCCGGTTCAACATGACAGGACAAAACATGTGGAGATTGATCGCTACTTCATTAAGGAGAAACTCACTAGTGGTACCATTTGTACTCCTTTTGTCCAGTCTGGTGAACAACTTGTTGACATTCTCACCAAGGGGGTTGAGAATAAGTCATTTCATGACATAGTAGGCAAGCTGGGCATGAGAGATATCTTCGCACCAGCTTGAGGGGGAGTGTTAGCATATTATATTATCATATTATTATCTGAGTTATTAGTTTGTAATTATTCTATGCCTCAGGGCTCCCTTGTAATTTTTACAAACTTTAATCTTCATTAATATAAATAGGGGATGATATCCTAATCAAACCCTAAGCTGGTTACTCTCTAAAAGCATACTATTATTGGTCCAATGTCATGAAGAATTTCTTTCTTTGTAGAGGAAAGTAGGTTATGTTAGTAATAACAGTTAGGCCCTCTATTGTCAAAATCTTACGATTTGTGATTCGATTCATGATTCGATTTGCTCTATGGTGAATTCGCAATCAATTCACGATTCAATTCACATTACGATTCATACAAGTCTTGAAGTTATCGTGTCCAACATATTTTTTTTATTCTTTTTCTCTTTATTTATTTATTTTTTTGTGAAAATGACATAATACAACTTTAAATAGCGTTTAGTACCAAAATAACTAATATATATACATGATTTGTTGTTATTTTGGTGATTAAGGAGTTTTAATAGGATCCAATCAAATTCAATCGGACCCAACATGTTTTTGACTTTTTTCTTTTCATTTTTTTCGTTAAAAAAATCATAATATATCTTCTAAAAGTGTTTAAGGTTAAAGTAACTTGCACCATGAATTATCTATTGCTATTTTATTAAAATAAATATAGTTCAATATTATGCAAGTGAGGTCAGTTAAACTTGTTATCTTTTTATTACTAGGTCATTGTTACTTGGAAAGGTATGCATGCTTATTGTCCAAATATCATCATTGTTAAGTTATTGTTACTTGTAAATTGAGAATTTGTCTTTGTTTACTGTCTTTATTAAGAATGGTTGATAAGAAATATCTAAAAGGGGAAAAAGGTAAGATGGTGATCTTACATAGGAACCTGTGTTAATTTCTTACCTATTAAACTACGTGATCATCATTCAAAACAATAATTTTATTGATTTTAGTCTAAATATTTTATATTTCTAAGATAGATTTTTTGCATCCAAGTGTGTAGATATATTTTTCTAAATAATTTAGAAAAAGTGACCGAATCTTTACGATTTGCGATTCGGTAGAAGGTCATTTGGATTCACGATTTGAAACTTGATTTGACAACTATGGTTAGGCGCACTAGCCTAACGTCAAAAGTTATGAATAAGATGGAAAATGAAAAGGTGATTAATAGTTTCACAATTTGATATAACCAAGCATTGGTATGAGCTTCTCTAAGTATGACACAACAAAGAAGGTGGGACTATCTGAGAAGTATGTGCCATTAGTCTAAGTTTTCCGAACAATATGAATTGGAGATGTCCATTCGGATTGCTACATAAAGATAAATTGATATAGGACTTCTATAATGAGATGGCTACTTATTGGGATCAGACTCTTATGGAATCACCTTAGTTGCTAATGTTGGGTAGTTGTTTGAATAATAGAGAGAAGTAGAGGCTAGTCTAATTTCTCATGGCTCTTAGAGCATCTCCAGAAGCCTCGTTATACCTCACATTCTATCAAAATAGCCAGCAAAATCAAAGAAAAAAGCATCCAATGATCTCACTTGATGCTCGATATTATAGTGTGGAGCTACTCTTGATTATGTGTTAGTAAGAAGGGTAGTATTGTAATCTTATCTATGGGTATAAATATTAGAGAACAGGGAAGAGAACCCTAGTGCTCTCATTCTCTCTTTTCCTAACAACGTTGTTTTTCTTCTCTCCTCTCTCTCTTTTCATTCTTTTATCCTTTTCATTTAATTCTTCATGGTGTCGGAGCAGTATGATGATCCAAGGGCTCTTTTTCTGGACTAGCGAATACGTATTGAGGTAAAATAGAAAAATAAAAAAATCTCTCCCAACTCAATTTTGAGAGCTCTTTCACCCTAGAGTTTTTGTTTTTTCATTGGAGAAACCTTGCTAGGATTTTCCAGTTTTTTTTTCTTTTTTAGCAAATATGGGTTGTTTTTCCATAAATCACTACAGCAGCAGTTTCACTGCATAAAACTGGTTTCTCCCACTGCAGAGAGGGCCGACTGGGACTCTTAGGCCTTCACCCAAGGGTTTTGCATTAGTGGTGATGGTTTTCTGATGGTTTGAGAGCTTCTTTGTGGCTGCTGGGTGTATTTTTTGACGTATACCTTGCCCTGTTAGACATAACGGTCTGTTCCCTGGCTGGTTTTGTCTCTTCCACCTTCTTGTTGGGTGATTATTTATCAAAATTAAATCATAATGTCAGAAGAAAGTGTGGTTTCTCAAACACCAGCAAGTAGTGCTCGTCCAACTGTCACTGATAGCTGTCACTGATAATCCCACCTTACAAATTACCACAGTGGAACTTGGGTGTAATTGTTTGTCTTGGTCTCAATCAGCCAAGTTGTTTATCAAAAGTAGGGGGAAAATAGGGTATGTGACTCGAAAAGTTGTGCAACCACCTATGTTACACGGACTCAGGTGTGGGTATCGGGTGTAGGTGCGTATATAGGGGTTAGACACTTCAAAACTAAAAATTGAGGATACGTGGATACGGATCCAAATGTGGATACGGGTACAGAGATACATTAAATAATTATTTTAAAATATATTTATTATATAAAGATGAGTTAAATAGTTATTTTTTAAATATATTTATTATTTTTTATCTTATGTATTATTTTTATTAATAATATTTTAAATTTATCTATATAATTTTTATTTTTTATTTTTAATTGACATATATATATTATAAATAAAAAATTATAACAAATAAGGAATAACAAATTATGTTAGAATAAATTAAAAATAAAAATTAGCTGTTTTATTTTATAGATTTTTTTAAGATTTTGTTTATTATATATGATTTGATTAGATTTCTTTTAAACAAATAGATGATTTATGTTATTTATTATCTACTACTATTATAAAAGTGTGAAGAACATGCATGTTTTCTACCCTTTTTAAATCCCAATTTTATCCTTTCAAATTTAATATATTTTCTAGAAGTCATGAACAGTCATATATAAACTATCTCTTTATTTTCGGAATTGAACACTCAAAAATGATATATCTGCTTCCAAGAATCCTATATAAATATAAACAAAGAACCACTTTCATTGGTTTTATCTTTTAAATCTGTTTTTCAATTTTTGATTTTTCATATTTTCTTAGTTTTGGTGACTAAAGATACTGAAATTTCTTCATGTTTGAAATTTAAAAAATTAGGAAAACATCCCTCTCCAACTTTGTGTAGTAGGAGAGGTCCAAGATTTTTTTTTATTGGCTAAGGTCCCTCAACATTTTCACAAGAAAAATTTATTCAAAGAAATTTTGCCCGACTCAGAGAAATTTCGGCCCCGACCCAGAGAAATTTTCTCTGGTATGATCACAGAGAAATTTCAAAATTCCCTCTGAGTCGGGCAAAATTTCTCTGAGTCGAATTTTCTCAATAGAAATGTTGAGGGATCTTAACTATTAAGAAAATATTGTATGTCATTTATCTTATAAAATCTTAATATCAGGGACCTTAAAACAAATTCCCCTTTAAACTATACCTTTACATGAAAATCTAATACCTAATAATCTAAATAGAATTTAAAAATAAAACATAGGTAAAAAAAATTATAAATTCAAATATGTACTGATTTATTATTATTATTATTAGTATTTAATATTAATAATTTTTTTTTCCCAAAAGGAATGCACAACAAATTATTTTCTAAGTGTATTTAGATTAACTGAATCTAAATCTAAAAGTAAAATTAAAAAACAAAAAAAAGTTTTAAATTAAGTGAATCTAAAAACAAAATAAAAGGGTTATTAAAAAAAACAGTGTCAGACAAAAAAGCATGAAAACCAAAAAATTCAAAACAAAAGTTCGAAAAAAAAAAAAAAACCCAAACCAAACACTATAAACTTCTCTTTTTTTAAATCTTTTTTCACTAATTTCCAACTTTACACAGATTCTTTTCAATTTTTATGTGAATTTAATAATCTAATTAAAAAATGGCGCATACACCAAAAAATGTAACACTAAATATCTACATTATGGCTATATGACTAACTATTTATGAATAATTAACTTCTCAATTGTTACAAAATATTTCACATATTACTTTTGTGATATCTTATATATGTCAATATCTACATATATAAATATATAAAAAAATAATATAAATGTAAATTTATATATGTTACTGTATTCATACATTGTCAATTTGTAATGCTATATTACCATCACAGACTTTAATTTTCTAATATGTATCACTCTAGTAATATAGTTAAATTTGGTAGGAAAAAATTGCGGAATTGTGTATTGTTCGCCTATCAACTTATGTTCAATACATATATACATATATGTCGTACAACCAATACTTTCCATAACAAACTAAGATTTTGCAAAACATTTCGATCACGACAATAATTGTATTGTTTTTTTTTCCTTACACAAAAAATCACATTATTGAGGGAAAATTAATTTTGAAATTCATAATAATATGATATCGTCTCAAACTCTTACTCATCAAAATATTTTTATTATAGTGAGTTATAATGGTGAGCAAGAAGAAAACAAGAAGATGGTGAAGCAAAAACTACAAAAAATCTATTGCAGCTCCAAGCAATGTTAGACGAGTTGAAGTAGGAATTGTCCTATCTGTTGTGACGTTCAAGAAAAACAATGTACCTTATGCACACATTTTAGTCAAATTACAATGAAAAATTTAAATAATGCCTAAACAGTATTGATGTTTTTAGAGAATAACAAGATTAGGGAATGATTAGGATATCATCCCCTATTTATATTAATGAAGATTAATAATTACAAGGGAGCCCTAAGGCATAGAATAATTACAAAATAATAACCCAAATAATAATATATTATTCTAACACTCCTCCTCAAGTTGGTGTGAAGATATCTCTCATGCCTAGCTTGCCTAAGATGTCATGAAATAGCTTACTCCCAACTCCCTTGGTGAGGATGTCAGCAAGTTGTTCACTAGACTGCACAAAGGGAGTACATATTGTGCCACTAGTGAGTTTCTCCTTAATGAAGTGGCAATCAATTTCAACATGCTTTGTCCTGTCATGTTGAACCGGATTGTGAGTGATGTTAATAGCGGCCTTATTATCACAGTATAATTGCATGGAGTCCGTCTAATCAATACCTAGATCACTAAACAATAACTTGATCCATAAGAGCTCACACACCCCTTGTGCAAATAGCTCTAAACTCAGCTTCTACACATGACCTGGTAATCACATTCTGTTTCTTACTCCTCCAAGTAACTAGGTTGCGTCCAACAAAGGTGCAATATCCTGAAGTTGATCTCCTATCAGTTACTGATCTAGCCCAGTCAGCATCTGTATGGGCTTCTACACGAAGATGATTATACTTTGAAAAATAAAGACCCATACTAGGAGCAGATTTCAAGTACCTCAAAATTCTCATGACATCCTCGAAGTGAATTTGATGAGGAGCATGAATAAATTGGCTAACCACACTGACAACAACAGCAATATCAGGACGAGAGTGAGATAGGTAAATGAGCTTACCCACTAATCGCTGATAGCTCTTTCTATCAACAGCTCCTCCTTCTTCATCATCCCCCAGTTTCTGATTAGGTTCCAGTGGAGTGTCACAGGCCTTGCAGCCAAGCATCCTAGTTTCCTTCAACATGTCAAGCACATACTTCCTTTGTGAGATAAATATCCCATCCTTGGAGCAAGCAACTTCATTTCCTAGAAAATACTTCACGCTCCCCAAGTCTTTGATTTCAAACTCACTGGCTAAATATTTCTTCAATAGAGGTATTTCCTCACTATCATCGCCCGTAAGAACTATGTCATCTACATAAACAATGAGTGCTGTAGTCTTACCACTTGAGGAATGTTTCACAAATAAAGTGTGATCTGCCTGACTCTGTTTGAAGCCATATTTAAGCATAGCCTGAGTGAATCTCTCAAACCAAGCCTTTGGAGACTGTTTAAGAAATGACTTCCGAAGCCTACATATTTTGCCTTCTGTCTGATGATCCTCAAAACCAGGAGGAATGTCCATATATACCTCTTCTTCGAGGTCACCATGAAGAAAGGCATTCTTTACATCAAACCGATGAAGTGGCCAATCTAGATTAGCTGCTAGAGAGAGAAGTACTCTGACTGAATTCATCTTAGTCATGGGTGCAAAGGTCTCCTGATAATCAACGCTATATGTCTGAGTGAACCCTTTTGCCATAAGTCTAGCCTTGTAATGCTCAATAGAACCATCCACTTTGTGTTTCACAGTATACACCCATTTGCATTCCACAAGTCGTTTGCCCTTAGGTAACTCAGTCAATTCCAAGTGCCATTCTTCCTAAGTGCTTTCATTTCCTCAATCATGGTAAGTTTCCACTCAGAGGTAGCGAGAGCATTGTGAAAATGGTTAGGAATGCTAACAGAGGAAATATTTGACACAAAAGCTCTATATGAGGACCTAAATGGGTTTGGATCAAAAGCAAAAGAACGGATCCAAAATATGTTCTCTCTATTAAAAGACTAGTCCAGGGCACAATTAATTGATTCAAGCCATCAGCCCAATGTTTAGTGCCTGAAGCGTGAATAAAGTACAGTATAAAATGGGTCTCTCTAGGCCCCACCTACAAGCACCAAGTAATAGGCAACAATTAATTCACATGTCATACACTAAACATATATTTAAAATTAAATAGGCATGGCATTAATTAGGCATCATAATCATTAATAAATAAAAAATTATATACGTCTATAAAATATTCCTCCAAGGCTTGTTACAACATACTTGCCCTATGGTTTTAGTTGAACATCTCCATTTGAGTATTGCCTCACCCCCTAACGCCTCAAGTCCCCCATCTCTCCAATAGCACGCATATGTTCTCATGCCAACCTAGGTTGGAAGTAGGGTCTAGGGACTCCTTTAGGGATGGTGCCACTATTATACGGCAACCTTGACCTACCCTTTGATCCACACAATGAATCTTTAATCATTTGACTTAGCAGTTGAAGCTAAGTGTTTGCCAATGTATTTTTGCTCCTTCGAGGGACTTGTACGTTAGTTGATCTTAGAGAGAATGGGACTTCTCCATCATCCTTACCCTCTAAGGATGAGTGTTATGCTCAATGTGCCTTTATACTAGAGGAGCAAGTCTCATATCTTGACAAATTGAGTTTGTGAAATAATTGTGTCAGGCTAGATAGAGGAGGCCACTTATCTATTGTGCTAATTCACAAACAAACTTACCTCCATGGGCCTGGCTCTCCTGTATGGAGTTTAGTAGTAGGAAACTCTTATGGGGGTCTCACTCCTACCCCAACTCCCACTCAAGTTCCCAACCTTAAACTCTTCTACGGGGCCCTTGCTCCCCCGTCTCCACCCTAGCCTCCTCTCCCGCTTCGTGCAACTATGGTATGGAGGCTTTCATCTCTTTTATCTTTCTCTTAGAGGTTTTGGTTCTCCATTTCTCTCTCTCTCTCTCTCTCTCTCTCTCTCTCTCCTCCTCAAGTAATCTCAGCTATGACTCATATCATATCCATTGGTCTAATGTGTCCTATTTGTTTTACAATACTTTCCTAATGCACAACCAGCTCAACCACTTCCATCCACACTTGGCGAAGCATACATAAGAAATGCCTAATTTTGTGCTTCTTTTTTTTTTTTTTTTTTTTTGATAAAAATGCATTAAAATTTAAATGAATGTGATGTTCTATCTAATAATTGTTGAAAAAGACAGTTACAGTTATTTTTGGATAGTGCTTTTGAATTTCTTACATGTAAAATATATTAAAATTAAAATGCATATTAATGACCCTTGCCTTTATTTCTTTGGGTTGATGTATAGTAGGTGGTAGCTTTTTTTATGCGTTCAAGAACACAATGTAGCTACCAAAAATGTGAAGTTCATGGATTTGTTATGGCTAGTCTTGCTTTCTTGGAGTTTGCATAATTATTCCTGTGATATAATATTACTTTGTGTAGGATAAAAGCTTTTGCTTTGCTTCCCTGTTTAATCTACTTTTAGTCTGAGAACAGTAAGAGAAATATTTACATTCAACTTTTCTTACTCTTTTTCAGCAAAACAAACAGATTCTGATTGATGCTGTTGTCCATGCTGTGAATGAGGACTATGTTGAGATGGCAAATGACTTCACCAGGCTTGGTTTCCTGGCTAGTGGAACTGATGTCTCACCCATTATACCTGCTTTGGAAGCAATCTGGCAGAACTCTGTTGGTAAAGGACTCTCTGATTTTAATTTCAGAAGTGTTACAGGTAAGATTTATGTCCAATTTTCGTTTAACACATTCTAGTTTTTGCTCTTGTTTCTTAAAACTGTATCTTTGTTCAATTGGATTCTACTTTATGATGTTCCCAAGTTTTCATAATGAAACAGTATGTTGTTGATTGTGAGGATTGTTATGACAATTCATGCCTTTCAATCCATATGTCAATATACTTATATGTGTGTGTGTGTATATCTTAAGCTACATAATAATAGGAGTTTTTGGGCAGTAGAAAGGCTACTTTCTACTTCTCTCCATTTTATTCTTCATCATATTTTGAATTCGGACCTTATCCCTCTTATTCTTTTATCCCTTATCATTTCTTAAATTTCTTAATTATTTTTTCTTACAAGGTTTGCCTAATGACATCTACATTTTACATTCATTTCTAAACCTAGGCAATTGTTTTTTTCCTTTGATGTTTATATTGTCCTAAAACTCCTTCCTTTTCTTTTCCCTTCAAGGTTGTATTCATCTTTTCTACAAATTCCTCCTTGTTGAGGGTTTTTCTAAATCCCCCGTCTTCCGTCTGGTCATTCGTTGTGGTTGGCCTATGTGGAGATGGCTACAGAATCTTTCCACCTTTCAAACCTTATCCCTCTTATTCTTTTATCCCTTATCATTTACTTAAATTTCTTAATTATTTTTTCTTACAAGGTTTGCCTAATGACATCTACATTTTACATTCATTTCTAAACCTAGTCAATTGTTTTTTTCCTTTGATGTTTATATTGTCCTAAAACTCCTTCCTTTTCTTTTCCCTTCAAGGTTGTATTCATCTTTTCTACAAATTCCTCCTTGTTGAGGGTTTTTCTAAATCCCCCGTCTTCCATCTGGTCATTCGTTGTGGTTGGCCTATGTGGAGATGGCTGCAGAATCTTTCCACCGTCGCTCTCGTAAGGGGACAGGGGATATGATCTTGGTGGGATTGCGGACTGATCCACTCCGCTGACACCAAAACTTCACAAAAGGGAACAAGGATCTGGGTCCGAAATTAGAGCTAGGTTTTTGATTGGGCCTGAACTGGGAATAGAGGGGTGGGTCACAACTGAAGTATAATGGTTCAAATCGGAGGGAAAAAGACATGTATATGTGTGTACAACTATGTATTCCGACCCCCCCCCCCCCCCCCCCCCCCCCAAAAGGTAGGATATATTTCAAAGATAGAATACCCTAGAATGTCCATTGAAAACAAAATTTTTGATTTCAAAGCTTTCCTCGCAAAATAAACTTTTTGATGGAAGTCCAAAACATACATAGATATATATGTTATGTATGTATATATTTTTGGTATAATTATGAGTTTTTTTTTGATAGCCAAATTTCAATTACAAAAATGCACATTTTCCCACAGATTTAGTGTAGCAAAGATCTTGGGTCTTCTTCCATCCAAGCCTTGAAGCCCTCTTCTTGGAGAACCATTCTTGCAAGATTATGAGCAACCTTATTCCCTTGTCTTTGAACATGAGAACATGTACTGCAAGAAAAACCCCTCAGCATAACTTGGGTAGCCTGGATTTGAAGTTTAATTAGGTTAAATAATTATGTGAGTGTGTGCGCGCACGTGCATGGATATAATTATATTAAATAAACCAGAGTTTGAGAGTTAATAAGTAGTTTAATTAGTTAATATGTGATTAAGTTAAAATTAGGTATATGATAGAAAAAAGAAAGAGAAAAATAGTATTTTTTGAACAAGGGCAAAATAGTCATTTGATCTGCCTATATTAGAACCGTATAGGGTAAAGTTCTCTAGCCTCAAACCATAAGGGGGTAAAGTGAATTTTGCCTCACTATTGACAATTTTGCATTGTCACAAGTTAGTTGTAGTAAGAGATTACAGGATCATGCAATCAATTTTGGTTTTACCTCTATATTAAGTAATGAGTATTCAGTTGACCTATGTTGTAAATGCTGCAGGGAAATTCAATCAACTGGTATACCAGTATCCTATCAGAATCCCGGAGAGATTTTCTCTTGTTATACGTTCTTTATTGACTCAAGAGGGAATTTGTTTCACAATGAAGCCGGATTTCAAATTTCTTGAGGTGAACCATTGTTTCTTAAATTTTGTGGACCATAAAATGCATACAAATTGCACATAAGCTTTGGATGAGAGATCACTAGGTTTGTTATTCATTGGATTTGATAGAGGAGTCTCTCTTTGAAATAATACAAAGAGATTGATAGGTATCATTATCAGTATAATCTCCAGTACTCATTGGTTACAGTTGGAACCATTAACCTCTCTCTCTCGATACCTATTGGTTGAAGAAATAAAACAGGACCATGTTGATGGCAAAAAATATGTCTTATTCACCTGATGTTTATTAATTATAAAACAACATGCACGGCCTGCAACTTAAACTTGTATTTGATGTTTTTTTGTCAAGTGAGTAATTTAATACCAAAAGATGAGATTATAATGCAACTCAATACACGTACCCACTGGTACACACAACCCTGAAGGGCACACATCTCCCATCAAGAAAAACACTTGAGACAAACAAGCTTAGCCGAAAATAATATCCTCTCAGTTCCAGAAGCTAGACTAGACACAACACCACACCCTAAAAAGAGTCCACCCAAAACCTTCTGCCGGAAAAATAATAGAACAATAAAACCCGAGGCCATTGAACCAACGTATCCAAAGTGGAAAAAATAATCCAAAGTACTAGTAGTTGATTTCGTCATTCTGCTGGTTCGATTTACTAGATATATCCAGAAATTGTTTTTTTGATCAATATGTCCAGAAATATGGAGATGTAAACCCTATGTTCAAACATAACATTGTGCATAGGCTTCCCAGAAATGATATTCATCAACTCAAATTTGGCTTTACTCCGGTGAGACTACAGGCTTCTGGCGTTTTTCAAATTTCATTGCATGAAAGCTAAAATATACTGAACTCTATTAATAATGCTCATGCTCTCATTTATTTGTATCACAGCAATAGAAACAGGAGTACACAAATGACATCAATTATTTGTTATAGGTCAGCTTATACCAGGTTCATAATAGCACTGTACTGAAACATTCATAGTCTGATGTTAACCTGAAAAATATACACTGCTTTCCATAATTAAGCACCTCCTGCATTAATGAGTTAAGCAAAATACCCTTTTTATAAATTAAGCGGAATAGCCCTCTCATCACCTTGAAAGCATTGCTGTTAAACTTTTATATCATGCTGTTTATTATTCATGCCTGGTCATTATATTATATGTTTGTCTACTAATAACTGACAGTTTACTAGGTTGCCTATCCATATGTGGCAAAGCGGCTTTTGACAGACCCTAACCCTGCCCTACGGGAACGCCTCATACAGGTCAGTTGGAACCATTCTCAGAAAGATTTTCCAGACTTATTGTTTATGGCTTGTTTGGAGTTAAAATGCTTCAGAACAATTATTTTCAATTATGGATAGTGCCTTGCCCTATGTTACACAGAAACTTCTTATGCCTAACTAACCAGCACCTTTTGTATTTATTCTAGTTCTTAGTACTAAATCTAGTGATTACAATTCTACCTGGCTGAATCATGTAGAGCAATTGTATTTTGACATGTCTACTGAAAGTCATGTTATGCATTGAGTCACTTCAGCTCATCACAATGTGATGCAGTGTATAATACCTGCTGTAAAATTTTTCACTTGAATTGATTAAACTCCAGGAGCAGTATTTTTAAAAGAAATATCAAATTAGTTACAAGGACAACTCAGAAAATCCAAGCAAGTTTTTAGTTTGTGTTTCATTATATGCTTGATTTAGTTTATCGTGCTAATAAATTGTAAAAGGTTTTTATTTATTTATTTTTTTAAATATATATATTTTAAGAATAGAATGGATAAAGAAGGTATTTGGGATTTGAAAGATGATGCTAACACTATGTGGAACTCGATGACCAATTGTATGAGGAGAATTTCAAGGGAAGTTCTTGGAGAGTCGAAAGGAAAGGGACCCAACTTTAGGAAACTTGGTGGTGGAGGGAGGAGGTCCAAGTTGTAATAAAGACGAAAAAAGAGAGTTTTAAAAAGTGACAGAATGATAGAACTGAGGAAAACCTGAAGAGCAATAGATTGGCTAATAAGGAGATCAAAAAAGTAGCGTAAGTTGAAAGTCTATGATGACCTATATACTAGACTAGATAGTAAGGAGGGAGAGAAGAGGATATGCAAACTTACTGAGATAAGAGAGACAAAAACAAGAGATTTTAATCAGGTTAAGTGCATCAAGAGTGAAGACTCTAAGGTGTTGGTGAAGAATGAAGAGATTAAGGAGACGTGGAAGAACTATTTTGAGAAGTCGATAAATAAGGAACATGGAGGTAGGTCAAAAGGAGAGGAAGTAGGCAGTAATAAGGAAAACTAGGACTATAGGTTCTATTGTATGGTTAGGAATTTTGAAGTGGAGATTGCACTTAAGAAGATGAAATCGAATAAGGCTTTAGGACCCGAAGATATCCCTATTGAAGCTCGGAAATGTTTGGGTAAGAAGGGGGCCGTTTGGTTGACTAGGTTATTTAGAAAGATTTTGTTGACTAGGAAAATGCCAGAGGAGTGGAGGAAGAGTATTTTAGTGCCAATATATAAGAATAAAGGAGATGTCTAGAATTGCAACAACTATAGAGGAATCAAGCTAATGTGTCATACAATGAAAGTATGGGAGAGAGTGATGGAACGTCGATTGCGAGATATAACAGAGGCATCAGAGAATCAATTTAGGTCTATGCCTAGTAGGTCAACAATGGAAGTGATCTATCTTTTGAGGAGAGTAATAGAAAAGTATAGAGAAAAGAAAAGAGGCATTCATATGGTTTTTATCGATCTTGAGAAAGCATATTATAGTGTCTCGGGATATAATCTGGTGGGTGCTAGAGACGAAAAGGATGACAACAGGTTACATTAATGTGATTAAGGATATGTATGAAGGTGTGGTGACCACTATTAAATTGCCTGTTGGAGAGATACGTGAATTTCCAATTATTATAGGGTTGCACCAAGGATCAACCTTAAGTCCTTATATTTTTGCTTTAGTTATGGATGAGTTGACACGAAATATTCAGGATGATGTGCCATGGTGTATGCTTTTTGCAGATGATATTGTGTTATTGGATGAGACTAGAGAAGGAGTTAATACTAAGTTGGAGACTTGGAGAAAAACACTTGAATCTGAAGTATTTAGGATAAGCAGAACTAAAATAGAGTATATAGGGTGTAATTTTAGTAACAATCACAACGCAAGCAGAGGAGAAGTGAAGATTGAGACCAAGAACTACCTAAGAGTGAACATTTTCGTTATCTAGGATCGATTATCACAACGGCTAGGGAGATTGGAGCGGATGTGATCCATAGAATTAAGGCGGGATGGCTTAAGTGGAGGAGTGCGTCTGGAGTATTGTGCGATAAACGAGTACCCACTAGACTAAAAGAGAAGTTCTATAGAATGGCTATTAGACCAACGATGTTGTAATGTGACAGAATGTTAGGCAACTAAGAAATAACATGTAGATAAGATGAGTGTTGCTGAGATGGGGATGCTAAGGTGGATGTGTGGCAAGATTAGAAAAGACAGAGTTAGAAATGAGTATATTCGAGAATAGGTAAGAGTAGTACCGATAGAAGATAAGTTGAGAGAGAATAGTTTGAGATGGTTTGGTTATATACAACGGAAACCAACGGAGGCAGTAAGTGAAGAGATGCGATACAATGACGGTAGATAGTAGTGTTAGAGGAAGGGGTAGACCTAGATTGACGTGGACTAGTGTAGTAAATAGAGATATGAATTTTCTTAATTTGACAAACGAAATGGCCGTGGATAGAGTCGAGTGGAGAAGAAGGATTCATGTAGCCGACCTATTTGATGGGACTTAAGGCTTGGTTTGGTTTATTTTGGCGGTCAAGAGTTTGGTAACTTTTGAATTTCCTATATGTGGGCTGTGGTGGCTCTTGAGTTTTAGTATGAGTGATGTTAGCATTGGGGTCTTGTTGTGTGGTGTTGCAAAGCTACAGAATTGGTTTTACAGGTTAGTTTTTCAATGGAGTCCAAATCCTATTTGAGTTAAGAGCACTTAGAACTCTTTGTTTTAAATTTATTTGAGAAGAAATTTAGGCTCCATTTGGATGGGTGGATTTGAAAATGAAGGGATTTGAGGTTCAACTTCATAAAACTATTGGATGCTTAACTAGTGGAGGTAGATTGGTAATTTTCAAGTGAATGATTGAATTGAGATAGAAAAGATGTATTTTGTTAAAATCCTTGTACAAGGAGAATCATTTATGGAAGGATTTCAAATAATTACTTATTTCAAATCTACGTCCCAAAATACTATGTTTTATTAAAATCTATTGGTGGGTAGTTGGTGGTGGCTTGGGAGAGGAGGGTTGTGAGGGTGGGGAAGGGGCGGCGGTAGAGGAGGGAAGGGTTGGGAGGAGGCAACGGGGAAGGAAGAGTGGCGGAGGAGGGATGAGGTGGTACTAGTGTCGGTGTTGGTGCCGGAGATGCGGCAGAGGTTGATGGGTTTAGCTAGGGTTAGGGTTTGAAGTTGAAGATGAGGGTAGTATGGGTACCAGGTAGTGTGAATTGAGAGAAATAAAAAAATCAAAATTGTGTGGTGTGCATTGAGAAATGGTGTGTATTGAGATGAATGGTGGTGTGTAAATAGAGCTACTCCTATCCTTGGGAGCCTTAGCAGAATCTGTCATATCCACCAAATTGATTTTGTGAAGCAGAGTTCCACATTGCCAAAGTGCGAATAAGTGTGGGGGCTCCCTTACCCTAATAGCTAGGTTTTGGGATTGAATTTTACTTGAGACCGTGTAACATGGTATTGGAGCTAGAGTACTACGGATGGGCATAGTGTGTGTCCCTAGCTTGCATGTTGCAGGTGTTGTTGAGTGATAATGCTATACGTGAGGGAGGATGTGAAGCAAAGTCTCACACTGCTTGGGTATGAAAGTAATGTGCAGTCTATAAGTGTGAGAGCACCATCACTTTAATAGCTAACTTTTGGGGTTAAGTTCTACTCAAGATTGTGTAACAGATCCAAGCACTTGTTACAAAACTAACAAACTTCAACTGACAAAACTCACTAGAAATTACTTGTGGAATCAGAGGCTACTCATAGAAGGTTGTAACCTGGAAGAGGAATATAGACAAAATAGTCCAAAAGGTTCAGACAGACATGCTTGAGGCTAAGAACTCATCGAAAACTGAAAAATCAAGTTGCATAACCCTCCAGAATGTCAAATCGGCACTCAAGGGTCAAGTTCTAAGCATTGATTCAAGCCAAAACCTCTAATTGAAGGTTTTTTTGAAAATAGCCCCCCCTGTAAGATTTCTGAATGTTTTTTGTATATTCAAAATGTACGTAATACAAAGATTACAACCAATATTTATAGCAATCCTAAACCTAATCTATAATAGGAAATAACCCTATATAATCAATTTATTATCAATCGAATATGTACAATCAACCTAATTGATATATTTCCATAATTACATAATATTCTCACACCCCCGTTCAAACTCAAGGTGTTTTAGCAGAAAACACTGAGAGTTTGCCAAGAAGAAATTGAAATCGAGCAGAGGTGTGAGTCTTCGTAAAGAAATCAACAAGTTGCAATGCTGAAGAGACAAAAGGAAGCAAGATGGAACCAGACTGCAGATGTTGACGTACAAAATGACAATCAATCTCAATGTGTTTCGCCTGTTCATGAAAGACAGTGTTATGTGCAATCTGAATAGCACTGCAGTTGTCACAGTAAATGGAGGTCGGAGAAGACTGAGGGACACCTAAATCAGTCAAGAGACAACGAAGCCAGACAACGAAGCCAAACAATCTCAGTAGTGGCATGAGCCATAGCACGGTACTCAACCTCAGCAGTGGAACGCGCAACAACAGTCTGTTTCTTGCTCTTCGAAGAAATCAAGGAATCACTAAGAAACATGCAGAAGCCAGAAGTGGACTTGCGATCAGTGACATCACCAGCCTAATTAGAATCAGCATAAGTTACCCAAATCCAAAGAGGAAGTAGAAGACAACAGTAAACCCTGAAATATAGTACCACGGAGATAGCGAAGAATCCGAAGCAAAGCAGCCCAATGTGTAGAACGAGGAGTAGAAACAAACTGACTAACCACATGAACAACATAGGCAAGATCAGGGCGAGTAACCGTCAGATAGACTAAGTGACCCATGAGTTCTCGATATAAAGTAGGATCATTTAGAAGAACACCATCAGTAGGGATGAGCTTCACATTAAGCTCAATGGGGTATTAGAAATCTTAGTGTCAGTAAGACTGGCACGATGAATAACCTCATTGGCATACTTGGCTTGAGAGAGAAAGTAGCTCTTGGGAGAAGAAACTAAAATACCGTAAGGGGCCCAGATCCTTCATTTCAAAAGTGCGGAAAAGATGCTGCTTGACTTTAAAGATAGCAGAAGAGTCAGAGCCAGTGATAATCATATCATCCATATACAGTAATAAGGTAACAAATCCAGCAGAGGTGTGGAGAAGAAATAAAGCAGAGTCCTGAGCGCAAGGATGAAACCCAAGTGCAGTAACAGCAGTTTGAAAGCGATCATACCAAGCACGAGGAGACTGTTTCAGACCATACAGAGCATGCTGAAGGCAACAAACTTGTCCAGAGGAATGGTGAAGGCCAGGGGGAGGACGCATGTAAACCTTTTCGGTGAAATGGCCATTAAGAAAAGCATTCTTAATATCCATTTGATAAAGAGGCCAAGAACGAACAGCAGCGATAGAAATCAAAGTACGGACAGTAGTCATCTTGGCAACAGCAGTAAAGGTCTCCTTATAATTAATACCATACTCCTGTGAGAAATCTTTGGCAACCAGATGAGCTTTGTGGCGCTCAAGAAAACTATCAGAATGAGTCTTGACTTTGTAGACCCATTTGCAACCAATTAGATCTTTACCAGCAGGCAAAGGAACCAACTCTCAAGTACTAGTTTTCTGTAAAGATGACAACTCATCCTCTATAGCTTGAAACCAATGGGGATCCTGATAGGCCTCTTTGTAAGACTGAGGTTCTGAAAAAGAATTAATAGCAGACAAAAAAAGTATGATAGGAAGCAGAAAAACATGTATTAGACTAATCCAACCTGTTTGGAGGATGATGCGCTCGAGTAGGATATCGGTGTGCAGTAAGATCAGAGTCGTCAGAAGCAGGAGAATCAGCAGTAGGAGTAGAGACAACTGCTGGGGGGAGAGCTTGGCGACGTGAACAAACTAACAACGGAGGAGGAGAAGGAGGAGAAGGAGCAGGCTGGGGAGATGGAGGAGAAAATGGAGTAAGGTCATGGGGAACAGTAGAGATGTACTCATTACAAGGGACCTCCGAAGGAAATGGATCAATATGAACCAAATCTTCTTTGAAAACCGAGCAGTGATAGGAGGAAGCTGAAAGTAAGGCAGACGTTCAAAAAAAGAAATATGATGGGAGACATAAAGACGACGGGAAACAGGGTCGTAACACCGATAGTCTTTTTGAGTAGGACTATAACCCAAAAAGACACAGAGGACAAACCGGGCACTAAGTTTGGTCCAATCTTTGCGGGAAAGGACAAAACACATGAAGGAGGGAGTAAATTGGAATTTGGGAAAACAAAGCCTCATAAGGAGACCGACTAGAAAGAAGGGGAGTTGGCATGCAGTTGAGAAGAAAAGCAGTAGTAAGAACTGCCTCTCCCCAAAAAGGAGTCGGAACTGAGGCAGAGAGAAGAAGAGACATAGCTGTCTCAAGGAAATGACGGTGTTTACACTCGGCTCGACCATTTTGGGCAGGTGTATCTGTACAGGAAGTTTGGTGAATGGTACCCAAATTGGCCAAATACTCACACAATTCATTTTTAAAATATTCCCCACCCAAGTCAGACTGTAACACTTTAATTGTAGACTCGAATTGGGTAGTAATCATAGACTGAAAGATATAGGCTCTGTTTGGTTATGTTTTCAAAATGTGATTCTACACTGAGTTTTGAATATGGTGTTTGGAACGTGTTTTGGAAACACGTTTCCAAAACTCTGCAGAGAAGTCTGTACTAGCCGCGCTTTTCAGAATTTTTTTTTTTGCAAATTTTGCTTAACTGGTCGTCCGGTCGGTTAACTTTTTTTTTTTTTTTTTGCAATTGATATGTTAATTTTTATATAATCGAAGAAAACATTTTCTAAAATTTTTATAAAATTTTTTATGTGCTTTAAAATAATTTTGAGTTGTATGTTTAGTTATGAGTTGTAAATTTTTGTATCAAATATCAAATGGCACATTAACAATTCCCCCACTCAAATCAAAACTCTTTTCAAAACTATTTCCAAAACTCTTTACCAAACAAATTTTCTACGCTCAAATCATAATTTCAAACTCCACAAACTCAAAATACAATTCATACTCTCAAATTATAATTACAAAACTCTACCAAACGCAACCATAGTATATTTGATAGAAATCGGACTTATGAGTCATAAGATAAACTCAAGTATAATGGGTGCAATCGTCAACAAATGACACAGTATGCAGAACCCCTTTTGGTGAGAACAGGAGAAGGGCCCAAAACATCAGTATGAACTAAAGAAAACGGTGTATCGAATATAGAAATACTTTTACGAAAAGGTAAGGCTGTCATTTTGGCAAGTTTACACCCCCCGACATTTAGTAGGTTCACTAGGAAAAACTTTACCCAATATACCTGATTGAGCTAAAGACTGTAAGCGGTCAGCAGACAAATGCCCTGATCTAGAATGCCACAAATAGAAAGGCCTGGGCAAATAATCTAACTGAAAAGAGAAAAAGGCAGTCGGAGAGGTTGTCATAGGCAGATGCAAACTCTTTACTACATAGAGGTCTCAAACTCTACGGCCAGTCCCAATTTGCTGTTTGGACATCTGATCTTGCACAAAACAGATAGAAGAAGAAAAGATAACATCAAAATCGGAGGCATCAAGCTGACTGATAGATAATAAACTGACAGATAATTGAGGAACATAAAGGACATATGGAATAGAGACAGTAGATATAGCAGACAGTAAGACAGACCCAACAGATATAACAGACATACTAGACTCATTAGCAGCGTAAACAATAATAGGAAGGGGAGGGAGACTACAATTTTGAAGTAAGAAGAAATGGGGAGTCATATGATGAGAGATACAAGAGTCAAAATCCAGACAGATGAAGAGATACCTGAAGAAGACCCAAGCAAACCTGAAAGAAGAGAGGAAATAATGAGGATGACAGGGAGGTAGACAATATATGCGGAAGCTGACTAATCAGAGCACTCAAGGAAGCCAAGTCAGGATCAGGAGTTGGAGTAGATGCAGTATAATTGGCGGGAGGCTGAAAAGTACTCGGAGGAGGAGCGCGGAACTGGATTGAAAATTGCTGAGAAGACAAGGCAGACAGACATCCCTTCTTGGGACAGTGATACTTCCAATGGCCCTTCTGATGGCAAAAGGCACACTTATCTGAAGCCAGTGACATCATAATAACCAGAAAATTGCGGGGTTCCCGTGTAATAACTCAAAATAGAACAAAAATAGTCAAACTAAGGGTCTAAACGTAATAACCAAAAAGCTTGTGAATCAACCACAATCAGAATCAGAGCAAGTCCCACAAAAACCAAAGTCACGAATAGAGTCAGAGCTCTCCAGACCATGTGAACCAAAGTCTGGAGATAGAGAGTGAAATCGCGAAGTAGATGCTGAAGGGTCACAAAGAGAACAATGAACAAGGAGCAGTAGTGACCCAAGGAAGATAGAATCAGCCGCGGAACCAATCACGACAAGCCAAAGACAAAAGACGAGCCGTGATGAGGAGTCGGCTAGCAATCGCGAAACACTGAGACGAAGAATCCAGATGTATTGACTACCAATCGCGAGTCGACTACCAACCATGAACAGATGGGTCATGAATCAGATGGGTCACGAACAAGAGAGCAATGGAGACGGTGAACCACGTGAGCCGATGAACCTTATCAGAACTTCAGATGAGTTTGGCGAACTGGAAATCGTACCTACGAAGTTTGATGGCGAACCATGTAAGCCGATGAACCTGATCAAAACTTCAAATCAGATAGAACAAGAAGGATATCACAAATCAAGAGAGAGAGAACTCTATTGATTCATGACTCGGAAACCAGCTAGGGTTACGAACATAACTCTGATACCATGTAAGATTTCTGAATGTTTTCTGTACATTCAAAATGTACGTAATACAAAGATTACAACCAATATTTATAACAATCCTAAATCTAATCTATAATAAGAAGTAACCCTATATAATCAATCTACAATCAATTAAATATGCACAATCAACCCAATTGATATATTTCCATAATTACATAATATTCACATATACCCCCCCCCCCCTCTTTTTTCAAAAAGTAAAGAAAAATATATATATATATATCAAATGTACTAGAAAAATTTGGGAAAAATTACTAGTGAACTTCTCTCTCTCAATTTTGAGCATACTAGTGATTTTTGTTTTTGTTTTTGTTTTTGTTTTTGTTTTTGTTTTTTTACATGTCGAGGAAGAAAACAGGAATAATGAAGATGATCCTAAGATGAAGATGAACTCTTTTTTCAACAGTACAATAAGGATTAAACTTTGATACCAAGTAAAAGTGATACAGTAAAAGAGGAGAATATGTCACGACCCCAACCAGCCCCTAGTAGGGTGGTGTCGTGATGGCCAGTAATCCGAGATTACCAAAGGCCAACTTTCAAAATCACACACAATCAGAGTATAATCTATGGGGCTAACAAGAGCGGAAGTAATAACAACATACAAGTGGTCCATAAGAGCTGTGCATAAATCAAATGAAATGGCATACATCATTACATAACTTTACAATTGGATAAGCAAATTAAATTATACATTACATCTTAACAAAAGGGGCTTCACAGCCGACATAAACAAATATAACAAATACAAATCAAGAGTTCAACGGCTGCAGAACTGCCGATGTAAACACAAGGTTGCCGACCTAGACACAAAATGCCGACATCCTCAAAGCCGACCTAAACATGCACACAAAACCTCGGCGCAGAGATAAACACCTCGGCGAAGCCGACTTCTAACTTGGAACCTACATATATATAGAGAGGGTGAGTATGAAACTCAGTGAATGGTACAAGAAATAAAGGGTTTAATGAATGATCCCGAGGTTCGTGTCAAAACAATACATATATCATAGTTGTTCCAAAACATACTTATAGCATAGCTTATTCAAAACGTATACTTATAACATGGCTTGCATCAAAACATAGGCTTAGCAAAACTTGTACAAAACATACTTGGCATAACTTGTATCAAAACATATACTTGGGGTCATCACATTCCAAACCAAACATATCATAGCATGTACTTCAATCTTAGTCTTACAAATCTTATGTGCTACCAATGCTTTAAGTCCACTAGCACGTACGGACTCCAAAACGTTGTGCTACAATTGCTTTAAGTCCCCTAGCACGTACGGACTCCAAAAGTTTGTGCTACAATTGCTTTAAGTCCCCTAGCACGTACGGACTCCAAAAGTTTGTGCTACAATTGCTTTAAGTCCCCTAGCACGTACGGACTCCAAAAGGTTGTGCTACAATTGCTTTAAGTCCCCTAGCACGTACGGACTCCAAAAGTTTGTGCTACAATTGCTTTAAGTCCCCTAGCACGTACGGACTCCAAAAGTTTGTGCTACAATTGCTTTAAGTCCCCTAGCACGGACGGACTCCAAAACGATTGTGCTACTTAGGCTTTAAGTCCCCTAGCACGGAAGGACTCCAAAACGATTGTGCTACTTAGGCTTTAAGTCCCCTAGCACGAAAGGACTCCAAAACAAAGCTCATACTTAGCAATCAAAACTTATTCTTAATACATAAAAATACGAGTACTCATTCATGCTTAACAAATACTTTTCAAAACAAGGCAAAACAAAGCTTATCAAAACCTTATAACATAACTTTATTAAAAGCACCACTCACATAGTTCTTGGGACGTCGGATTCACAGCAAAGGTCCAAGTCCTACAAACACATAACAAGTCTACTGAACATACTTTTCAGGACAAGTCTCACATGCATGCAAATGATCTCGGAAAACATGCTGGGAGTCAAAACACTGTTTTACATGTCAAGGGGACATGCTGGGTACCAACCAGGCCTTTGCCGAGGTCCCACACCTCCTAGCCGAGGTGTGGTTGCCACGGCTTCGGCGTGCAACTGCATGCCGAGGTTCATACAAGACAAACCAAAGGAGCAAGTGATCATGCAAGGTAGGCCAATGGTGAGAATGATCTCAGCGACTACACTTCGGGAAGTGAAGTCTGGGAATCTGGGTTTCCACCCGAAGAACATGAAGAACATGAACATGAAGAACATGAGTATGAGATGAATGCCAAAATCATAACTTGCTTATTCAAAATCTGGGTTTCATGCCATGAGTTCGAAAACATGGACCTGGGTACCCATACTTGAAGATCGTACAAGAACAAACATGAAAACATGAATCTTGGCATGAGCTTTCGGATCAAAACATGGCTTTTCCTCAAGAACACATGAATATCATCTTCTCTTTCCAAAACCGAACTTCAAACGATGCATGGCTTTCAAAACATATTCAATCATGCAATGTAACATCATAAACATAAAGAACAAGACGAGAGGATCAAGAATCTAACCTTAGAACACGAATCTAACGGTTGGATCTCTCGGAATCAAGCTTGGATCTCTACTCTCTCCCTAGGGCTCCTCTCCCTCTTCCTTAGAGCCTCTCTCTCCTCTTCAAAACAAAGATGTAACAAATGATAGGTTTCTCTCTCTGCCGGCTGATTTAACACTCAGCTCGGCCACGTGGCACTACCGGGTTGGTCCTCCTCAAAAGGTGACTGATGGACAAGACAAGGTTCTGACAAAGCGTACTCAACAAGCTACGCAGCAAACACTCCGGCAAGTGATGACATCGGCAAAGACAAGACATCGGCGAGGGCAAGACATCGGCAAAACAAAGGACAATGATCTCGGCTAAGAAGGACAACTCTTGACTGAACTGTGCCACACCTCGGCCAAGATGTGCCACACCTCGGTCTAGGTCATACCACTTCCAGGTCAAGATCACTTGGGTTCAAGATAACATCTCGGCCCAGATAATACACACCTCGGCCTCGGCGATACACACCTCGGCCCAGATGATAATCATCTCGGCCATTATGCCAGGACAAAGGTGGAGGTCAACAAAGGGATTCCAAAACAGTTAAAGGCTTAAGATGACCTCGGCTTGGATCAACCTAGGCTTCACATAACTTAGGCTTGGCATGACTTAGGCTTAACAATACAAGGGAGGAACAAGGCATACATATACACTTAGGCAAATCTCATAAGCACGAAACAAGGCAAGAATTCATGAATGCAAATCTTAACATGGCAAATCACATAACTGCATGCAAGCATGACTAAGGTATGAAATGTGGGTCCTTACAGAATAAGCGAATGATAAGAAACAATTTGGGTTCACTCCCATGAACTCTTGTATTTATATTGAAATGGTCAAAAATACATAATTACCCCTAGGATAAAACATCTAATAGATAAACAAGAGTATTATCAATAAGTTCTAGGATAGATAGAAGGAAGATGCTATAATTGTGGTGATGATTGGGAGAGCGAAGGAAGGATGTGATGCATAAGATATTTAGTTTGCACAACATAACGTCGTCAAGGTGCATTTCTTAATGTTCCATTCCTTATGGTACTATTAACAAGAGATTTGTTTTTTGACATAGATAATGTGGCTCCATGAGCAACATTGAGGAATTCCTTGTAGGCTGAATCTGCAGCATGAGCACTCACCATTGTTGAAGTGCAAATGACATATCAATTGAGGTTATCACTTAAGGTTGTTTATGTCTAACTCATAGGCCACTATAAAACTGGGGTGATAAGTTTGGGTGGGGAGGAGGAAGATGGAGCCCTTTTGTAGGTAGCTCAACTGGCTTGTATATATATATATATTCTGTGGTTGTAGAAGTATAGAAGAAGGGAGGTGACTATAATTCTAGAAACCTCATATGAAGTCTGTAACCTGTTCTACATGCTTTGAGACAACAACTAAAATGCTAGTGTGATAATCGTTTTCCAGTGAACTTGTTCTCTACTTTATTTAGATTTTCTTCTATGTTTCACCTGTCATTCTTCAATATATTGCCGAATGGCCTTATTGGCGTTGTTCAGTTTCCGTCTCGTGGTTTTTTTCAACTTATAATTCTGTTCTGATTTGCTTTATGGATTAGGTTTTGTTTAAAGATGGTGTTTTCCAGTGGAAACGGCTTGAAAATCTTATTGTTCTGGCTAAGGAAAATGTGGCAAAGATGAGCAGCAACCCTGCGTTGAAAGTGAATAACACGTCTGTACCTCAATGGCACATTCGCAATGTTGTTTTCTATCTGCTTAAGAATATCGTGCTATGCATTGCAATTGACTTATGTAATTATCTATAAATTATATTTTCTCTGCTTTTTACCAGGCAAACGTCAAGAGACTGGCAGGTTGATAGGAAATTGGACTTGACAGACACCATCAAAGATGGAGCTCGCCTTTTCTTAGTTGATGAAGGAATTCGAAGGCAGCTTCTTCTTGCTCTGACTGAAGACTCCAAGCTTCACATTCAAGAGGTAATTTTATAATCTAATACGATTATTGTTATTGTTTTTTTAAATTGTCAACTATATAATTTAATCATGAGATTACTCAAACGTGGGAAGATGTGTCTTTTATAGCTTGTTGATGTATATAGACTGGTTGAAGACCAAATAGATATACCCTCGGTGGCTTTGGAAGTAGCACAAGGTAAAATTTCATCAAATATGGGTACTGATTAATTTGGTAGTTAAAATCACATACGAGGTTAATTATGTCCTTTAGTGACTGTTGTGCATGTTTTTTGAGTTTATGTGGGGGACTTGTGTTACTTGCAGATTTACCATCTGTTGCCCGGGATATCATGCTTTCCTGGACTAATTCCGTTTTATCTGATAGATGATCAAAGTTATGATGTATATGCATCAATACCAGCAGTTCACTAATATTGTTGGGAGCACTAAAGCTTGTCTAGTCTTAAAGCTTACATTTTTCTTCACTTGGTAAGAGCCTCCGTTATATATTGTAAATATTCTGTTGCAATGACAACCAAATGTTGTAGTTATTAATTAGTAAAAAAAGAAAATATAATGTCTTATTGTATTAAAAAAAAATAAAAATCCTTTCGTTTAGAAAGTTACGTGCCAAAATTTATGTGACAATGAGCTTGACAGGGATTAGCATGATAGAAGAAATCAATCTTTGACTTTGGCAATAGTTGCGTGTCCATCTTGTATTTGATTGTGGTTCCTTTTTTTCGCTTTTGAAGTTATAATAATAATAAGAATAATAATATATTTTATTTGATTTTCATTATCATTGTGATTCTTTGCACTTTATTGTAATATGTCAATATCAAATAGAAGTACCTAACTGAAGGTCTTTTGGATCTTGACAAAATATGTCAATGGGAAAGAAAAATGAAATTATTTGCTACATTCATTTTTTGGGGGGTTAAATTGTAAATACCTCCCTTGCATCTCAGGAAGTTTTTCCACTCCCCCATGCATCTGCTCCAACATTGACACAATCTGCTCCACCTATTCAGGAGCAGGTTGCCTAAGATACTCATGGAAATAGTTGCGCCGCCCAATGCGCCAAATATTACAAATAACCCTCTGACAAAACATGAGGAGGTTAATGTGGGAACAGGGATGCTGCTGTGCAGGAGCAACTGGTGCGCTGTTGAACGTTGCCGTATTGTTCCTTTTTGAAAAGTCCTCTTTGGCCACACCATGCCGTTTTGGTTGGTTTAACCCTCAAAGGCCAAAAAAACTACTTTCTCTCACTACTGGTCTTTTACTTTCTTTCTCAACGAGTTGCTCTTGCTAAACTGCTCAGTCCCGGCTAAACTTAATATAGATACATATATACACGCCTGTGTACTTGTATGCAAATGAATGATGATGTTCACCTTTCATAATCTACAATCAACTAAGCTAGCTACCAATCCATCTCAAAAACCACCTATATACACTATATATATATATATATATACCGGAATACTACTTAGTTACACCCAACAATGGATTACATCACCAGACTCATTTTGACCATTACTCCTTTTAATCGTCCCACTCGCTATTCTATATAGCTAAAGCCTATATGCAGGAGAGAGAAGAGGAAAGAGGAGAGGATGGAAAAAGAGAGGAGAAAGATGGGTTTTTGTGATTGAGTTTAGAGCAAGAGGCTTCTAGGTAGGGGTGATAAATGAGCCAAACAATTAACTGTTTAAGCTTGATTTGATAATTTAACGAGTTTCAAAATTTAAGTTCATGAAAATTTTGAGCTAATCTCAATTATCGAGTCGAGTTTGAGTAGTTTGATGTTTTTATATAATTTTAGGCTTATTGAATCGAGCCGAACAAGTAATTGATTGTTCAAGGTTAGTTTGAAAACTTTAACGAGTTTCAAAATGTGTTTAGCCAAACAAGAGTGAAGCATGAATTGTTTGATTCGTTTATCACCCCTACTTCTGGGAGATTGAGAGGAGGCAATCTTCAACTACGCTGTGATTGCAAATTGGCCAAACCTACAAGGGTTCCAAAATTGGATGTTGATTTGTAGAAGGCCAAAATGATGTCGTTTGGCCAAAGGAATCTTTTGTATTTAAATAGAACAATATGGCGATGTTCAACAGTGCAACAGTTGCTGCTGTGCTTAACGCATAGCAGACTCCCGTTCTCGATTAATGTTGTCTCAGAAGATGTGGAGAGGATAAATCCACAAGCACCACTTAATGGAGTTAACAAAAAATCAAATTACCCAATTACCCACTTTACATTAAAGTAAAATTACTTAAACACCCTCATCTTTCCTCTCTCCCACCAAAACCTATTTTCACTATAACCGCTCTTAACATAATTATCTCGCTATCTGAATAGCAACCACCCCCACCCCACCTACACAAACAATGGACTGAAGCCCACCACCTCAACAACATAGCCACCTACCGCATCATCTTTCACCATCCTAATGCTAGAGGACTGACACCTCTCCTTTCCTCCTACGACCATCCAATTTCCATGACAAACATTCAACACCAACCCAAAATTTAAATGTCGTTGATTTTCACTGAGGGGCTCCTTTTTTTCCTTCTCCCAACCCAAAGTTTGATATTTATCCACAACTATCTTTGTTGACCAATATGACAATCTTTTCTCCACCCCTAGCCATCACAAAACCCTCTATTCAATTCTATTTCATTCTTTTGAGAAAATTGAATTAATTGGTGTAATTGAGGCCTTCGTGTAGAACAAAGAAGAAGAAATAAGAGTAACAAAGGAGAAGAAAATGTGACTTTTGCACATGTGGTTGAGGGTGAGAAAGAAGAATAACAAAGGATATCACTGCATGTGCAGCTGTGACTTTTGCACGTGTGGTTGAGGGTGAGAAAATGTGATTTCGGATTGCGCATAGGCTTACCATATCATAGGCTTTCTCCCTTCATTTACTTTATCACTCTTTCACTATATATATTTCCTCTCTTCTCTCTCTCTCTCTCTCTCTCTATATATATATATATATATATTATAGATCCTCCATTAAAGCTTGGATTTGAAGGCTGTATATATTGGAGATGATCTTCAACTTGAGCTTTAATGTTGTAAATAAAAGAAAATAAAAGTGACATTGTTTTCATGATTCAAATTCTGAGATAAGTGGGTGTAAGAGAGCAAGACATCCATTTACTGCTTTAAAAGATTATTATGTTTTTCAAGTTGAAGAATTCAATAACTTAGTAGATGATGCTACTAGTTACAATGAAGCAATGAGTAACAGTGACGCTACACTATGACTTGCTGCAATGAATGAAGAACTTGACTCGATCAAGAAAAATGATGTTTGAGAATTAATTGATCTCCCTAATGGAAGAAAACTATTGGTTGCAAGTGGGTTCTTAGAAAGAAATTCAAAGTAAATGGAAGTTTGGAGACATACAAGGCAAGGTTACTAGCCAAGGGATTCACTCAGCAACCAAGAGTAGACTTTGTAGGTACATATTCTCTTGTTGCCAAATTTGCCTCGATAAGGATACTAATAGCAGTAGTGGCTAGAATGGATTTGGAATTACAACAATTAGATGTCAAAACAGCTTGCTAACTTGTCATTACATTGCCAGAAATAGACATGGTGAAAAGAAGAAAAGAAAGAATTGAAAAAGGATCCTAACCCATTAGCATAATACATATTCTACAAATTTGGAAAACTTCTTCACTTATTTGGTATAGGTTTGTCAAATGTTCTCGCTATATTATTTTTGAAGGTTCACATTAGAAATGGGATCCACATATTGGAAAAAACCTCCCATCTATAACTATAAGAAGGCCTATTTTGAGAAAGGTCTCCAACCTATTATTAGGATAAGTTTTATTAGTATAGCCTTCACCTCTTTAGTACATCATAGTCATTAGTTTGAATCTATAAATTCTATTTATTATATAGTTTATGGCACGGTCCATTTGTTTTCATTTGATAACCCTCATAAGGGTATTAAATAAACCCTAAAATTAACGTCATAAGAATTAAGGAGAAAATTGAATTTCACATACAAATTGAAATGTAAACATTAATAAATTTTAATAGAATTAATATCTAATAAAAAATTAAAAAAAACTCCACTTAGGGCTAGTCTAGTTTAGTAGAATCATTGTGGTTGGAATCCTCTATCTGAATCCTTATGATTGGATTACATCTCATGATTTTTATGTTTCAAATTTGTGAAGTCAACTAATAGTTTTATTTTGAGACTAGGAATAAAAAAAGTATTAGTCAATCTTAATAAAAGTCAAGGGTTTAAGGTAAAAGAAGACTCATCTTCCCAAACAATGGCCTCCTACATACCTCCAAAAAATTTCTAAAAATACTATATTTAGCAATCTCATGATTGTTGTACCCTCAATGGCCATGTTTATTAACCATATAGATTTTGGAGGGTTTGACCACATTTGTAATACCACGGGATTATGGATGAGATTAGTAATACCTATGATAAAGATGTGATTAGTAATACCATGATAGTGTTTGTTCTATATTTGATTTGGAGAGGATATAAGATTGGATAAGAGGATAGGATTGTTTCTTACCATTAGGTGAAGTGATGTGGCTAATCCTATAAATTTCATAGCCATAGGATTAGTAATATCAGGGACTATGAATCCCAAGTTATTTTCTAAAGCAAACATGATGTCAGGAACTGGGCGCTTGTCATCTATGTGAGAAACCGGCTCCACGAGTGGCATTGTGTACCCTTGTGCATTATGCCCAAGGACCAACTTGGATGATGCGATAAGGATCTACCCTGCTTGCCTTGCCGCTCACAAACTAATGTGCTTGCAAGGTGCTTGGTGTAGAACTTGCATTACCAATGAGTCGATACGTGACATGCTACCATCACCAATCCCTGACCCCCTCATCAGGGCGACATTACCTTGTCTGCCTCCATGCTTATCTATTTCTCTACCCATAGAAACCCGCCCTGCATGGATACCACTGCTGGTGCGGACCCCACAATGAAGGTGCTTGGTGTAAGTCCCACGCACCGTCCCTATCATAGTGCCCCTAGGTTGGCTCTGATACCATTTGTCACGGACTGGGCACTTATCATCCTTCACAAGAAGCTGGCTTTATGAGTGGTACTGCGTACCCTCGTGCATTATACCCAAGGACCAACCTAAGTGATGCGATAGGGATCTATCCTGTCTGCCTTGCCACTCACAAACTAACGCGCTTGCAAGATGCTTGGTGTAGGACTCGCATTACTAATGAGTCGATATATGACAATGAGCTTCGAAAAAAAAATGTAAATTTTATTCATTGCCCATATTTTTTAATCCTAATCAAACCAGATTGGTGGAACTGAACCCCAATAAGAAACATGAGTATTGGGCCTTAATTGGGCACAATGGAATATCTCTTTTCAACTCTAATATGTCTTAACAATCAAATGGATTTAATGCGGTCAATATTCTAGATATGACTATCCTATCATAGTTACTAAAGTTTGTTAACATTTCTCACATAGGAAAGAAAATGCTCATAATATTCAAGAGACCTCTTGACCAATATGGACCAGAAAATATATGTTGTGCTCGGGAGAGACTGAAATAGCAGTGTGGCTGTCGTACGAGGACATGAAACAAATGATTGAAGGTTCTTGGTAAGTCAGTTGTAGAAGAAGCCAAAAAATGGTGACATAGTAGGGCTACCTCATACAAAGGATAATGATAAGAGAGAAACCCAATAGACAATGTACCAAATTTTCTAAGGTTATGACCTAAATGAACTTGACATGATAAGACTAAATTTATTGTCTTTGTTGATAGCAGACAAGCTGAAGTAGCTAAAGGAGAGGGAAAGTAGGCCCTGTAATAAGCAACTGGCTCTTCCTCCTATTTCTTCGTCAGCTCTCTATCGCTAGCTTTGACTTACAAAGAGGTGGCGAAGAAAGGAGAGGAGGAAGAGCTATTTGCTGATTTTGGGACCTACTTGCCCTCTCATCCAACTACTTCAACTTGCTAACTATCAACAAAGACAATAAATTCAGTCTTATAATGTCAAGTTCAGTTAGGTCATGACCTTAAAAAATTTGGTTCATTGTTTGTTGGGTTTCTCTCTTATCATTCTTTTTCTTTTCCTTATTGTTTTTCTCGGCCTCCTTAGTGATTCTTTGTATGAGGTAGTCCTCACATGTCACCATTTTTTTGGCTTCTTTCTGCAACTAACTTAGCATGAACCTCTCAAACATCTATTTTGTGTCCTCGTATGACGACCACACTACTGATTCAATCTCTCTCCAAGCACAAGGTAAGTTTTTTGGTCCATGTTGGTCAAGAGGTCTCTTGAATATTATGAGCATTTTGTTGCCTATATGAGAGATGTTAACAAACTTGGTAACTATGATAGGATAGTTATATCTAGATTATTGACCACATTAAATTCATTTGATTATTAAGACATATTAGAGTTGAAAGGAGAGACAAATTTGATGTTTATCATTCTATCGTGTCCAATTAAGGCCCATTAGTCAAATTTGTTATTGGGCATCAATTTCCCCAATCCAGTTTGATTGCGATTAAAAAATGTGGGCATTGAATGGAATTTACATTTCCCCCCAATCTCATGGTTGCTTTAGCAAATAATTCTAAATTCATAGTCTATGATATTACTAATCTAGCCAAATGGTGGGATTAGAAATATCACCCCCATGGTATTGCTCTATGGCTATGAGATTTATAGGATTAGCCACATCACTTCACCTAATGGTAAGAAACAATTCTATCTTCTTATCCAGTCTTATATCATCTCCAAATCAAATATAGTACAAACCCTGCCATGGTATTACCAATCCCATCTTTACCATAGGTATTACTAATCTCATCCATAATCCCGTGATATTACAAATACAGTCAAAGCTTCCAAAATCTATATGGTTAGTAACAAGGCCATTGAGGGTAAAACAATCATGAGATTGCTAAATCCAGTATTTTTTGGGAGTATGTAGGACCCATTGTTTGGGAAGAGGAGTCTTATTCGACCTTAAACCCTTGATTTTTATGCAGATTGACCAATAAATTTTTTTCCCCAATGCCAAAATAAAACAACTAGTTTACTTCAAAATTTCAAAACATAAAAATCATGAGACGTAATCAAACGTAGGGATTCGGGATAGAGGATGCCAACCACAATGATTCTACTAAACTAGACTAACCCTAAGCAAAGTTTATTTATTTATTTATTTCCCCCCCCCCTCTCTCTTAATTTTGTTATTAAATATTAATTCTATTAAATTTTATTAATTTTTATATTTCAATTTGTATGTGAAATTCAATTTTCTCCTTAGTTCTTATGACTTTAATTTTAGAGGGTTTATTTAATACACTTATGAGGCTTATCAAATGAAAGTAAATGGAAAGTGCTATAGACTATCTAATAAATAGAATTTATAGATTCAAAGTAATGACTATAATGTACTAAAAACAAAGATGTTTAGGCTATACTGGTAAAACTTATCCTAATAATAGATTGGAGGCCTGTTTTCTTGTAGTTATAGACATGAGGTTCCCCCCCCCCCCCCCAATATATGGATCCCATTTCTGACGTAAACCTTCTAAAATAAATGGAGCAAGCACATTTGACAAACCTACATCAAATAACTAAAGTTGTTTTTCAAATTAGTACAATATGTGTTATGCTAATGGGTTAGGATCCTTTTCTAGTTCTTTCTTTTCTTCTTTTCTTTTATTTTGGTTGTGTGGAAATCTTTTCTAAAGTGTTTTCTACAACTAAATTGAATTGTATTATAATTAAAATTAAGGGCATCATGGCCCTTAAGTTTCCTTTGCATGTCGCCCTCTCAGAATGTGAAGTCCACCTGTGTGAGTGACAAAACTATAAACACATGCAACATGTAGCTTACAAGTAAATATTGGGTATAACAGTTATATCATGTTATCATCGTTGAAAAAGTAATCTTACTTTTTGGTAGGGACGAAAAAATAGTTGGATTAATAACTGCCATTTCCTTCCCAAATCTACTTTCACTAATGCCACCTTCTCAATTTGATTCTCGTTTTTTCATAGATTTGAAAACCCCTAGGTCTTTATCCCTCCCTCGCAGAGGTGGGAGAGGACTTTGAGGGGTCACGAGCTGAGGAAATGGTCTCAAAGGTGAGCAGTTGTGTGACAATCACGGTGATTGTGAGATGTTGCCCTAGGGCGTGTCCTGTGGGCTTGATAGTTCACCCCGTCTTGTTCATAATATGTGCAGTGTGAAACGAGTGAGGGTCTAGATTCAACAACACGAAAAGTTCATTTATTCAACGAAATGCCAAATAAAGACCATATCACTAGACTTGGAGTCGTTGCCTATCTTTTTGGAGAAACTAGGAAACCCTGACCCTTTAGGCCACTGCCCATTCCAACCAGAAAGATCAGTCTGTACTAATTATTGATAAGAGACTCATTGCCAAAATATCTTTATGTTCATATTATTAATGCTAACTTTACTATGTTAAGTAAATAAATATGGAGTAAATCACCTACTTTGGAATGCTTCTATCATTCTTTTGATAAAAAAAGTGTTTTGTCGAGATTTTCTTAAGGCAAAAGAAAGAAAACTTTCGTGAGAAGGATAGGAACATTCTCAACTTAGGCAAAATGCCCTCCAATCGACAACCAAACATATAAATATCTCAATTAAGCAAATAGTCTCATGGTAGCATGATGGGCGTGGTAAACGAAGCAAAGATAAGCAAGAGACAAAGGTAAGGAAAAAAGCTCACCTAGTACTGCTCCACACCAAGCCAACTGTAAAAGGGTTAGGAAAATATGTATGATGCTAGATGCGTGATTCTACTAATGCAAAGAAAACTCATGAAAATGTATCTTATAGGCCTGATTGCCACTAGAATGTTATGTGACTCATCTTAAGCATAAAAGATCACTTTTACACAACATCAACATAACAATATAGCTACAATATCTCTAAAATGTGATAAGTCGGCCCTAGATGCATGAACTATAATAGAAACATGATTAAAGGTAAGATGTAAAGAAACATAATAGAATAAAGATAGATGGTGGCCTAGATCTACCTCTGAAACATGAAAATGAGTGTAAGTCCACCTTAGAGGCTAGATGAAGGCTTGAATCTATGAAATAAACAAATAAGAGGTGGTAGATCTAGCCATCATCATGAACTAAAATAAGGACATGATAAATAAGCAACACAATACATAAAGTAAAGAAGAAAGAAAGGTAGAGATAGATAATGATCTGAATCTACTCCCAAATGCATGAAAAGAGGGGTAAGTCTATTCACCAAAAAAAAAAAAAATCACCCAAAAACAGAGAGGGGTAAGTCTAGACAAAGGCCTAAATCCATGAGATAGTCCATAGAATCAACCTTCATCAAATAGAACTAAGCTAAGAGCATAATGGAAACACTAGAAATGTAAAAGAATACCAAAAATGTAGAGAATAGCCAAATTCTATCCCCTAAACATGAAAATGGGCTTAAACCTCATTCAAAAGAACGAGGTAATGGCCCAAATCCATGGAATAATGGATTTCAAGGGATAGATACAACCATTATCAAAAGGAAAATGCATGTTTGGCTACCAAGAAAATGCAAGAAAATGAGTGGGAAAACAAGAAACTACAATAATAAGGTGATCTAGCAAGGATCTCAACTACTCACGCCCAAGATACAATCAATAATCAATAGAACTACATCAATAAAGGAAAATAGAAGTCTTGGATAGAGAAAAAAGAAAATAAAGTGAAGGAAAATGATATTATACCTCTTCTTAAGCTTCAAGCAAGAGAGAATGAGAGCAAAGCAATGGATAGTAACTCCAATAACATTTTTAAGTATTCAATGGAAGCTCAAGAAGCTTCAAGCTTGGTCTTCAATGGAGAAAAGATAGTGTCTAGGGAGTGTTTGGGCAAAGTTTTGGTTATGTGAGGGAAGAGAGAAATTCTATATCATTGTCTACCCAAATAGTTGTATCTATAGGCCAAGGGAGAGGTCTAAATCAGCCAATATGCATGTATATATTGATGTACACGCATTTAGCATACTTCAAGATGTTGGAGGGACTGCTCTTAAGAAACTATCTATATGATAACTACTACCTGTGACTGTGGGTACGGCCTACTGCCGTAAGTTATACAACTTGCATTCATGGTTTTATCTCTTCTATGTGTTCCCAAATAGTTTGCAGGTTTTATAAACCTGCGAAAATGTAAGATTACCTAAAGGTTGAAGGTTTCTTGAGTGTTTTTTTTTTTTGCCCCATGCAATTTGATTTTGCCTTCATTCATTTTTTTTCAAAGAAACATGATTTTGATTTTGAAAAGAAAAGCCAGACTTAGTCGAATGCTCCTTCGAAAACTCTTTTTGAAAATATTTTTAAGGCTTAAAACATTTTTTTGGAAAAAAAGTGGTTAGGGTTGGGAAATTCTTTTATTTCAATAACTCGCTCTTGAGATAATCAAGATCTATCTTTGTTTCACCATCGAGGGGTGTGAGATGTCCAGGGGGTACCATAGCTCGCCCAACAGTTTGGACTCTCCTAATCTTCGATCTAGTCTCACGAGTACAATGTGAAACAAAAATGAGAGTCTAGATTCGACAACTTTATAGAAAATCCATTTATTGCAAAATTTGCTAGAAATGGACTACATCACCAGATCTCAGAGTCGCCACCTAATATTTTGGGAAAACTAGGAAACCCATAACTCATGCCAAAGGCTATTGTTCGTCACAATCAAAGATGCCACTGTTCGGAACCTTAGGCATGAGAGGGGCAGGTCATTAATTGAGCACCCCTGCTCACCCGGTCAAATGATCGGCTTCTACTAAATCATGATATGAGTTTTATGGACAATATATGCTCATGTTTTGATTATTATTAATGCTACCATTACTATGTGAAGTAATCAAGTATAGACCGTGCTTCATTTTGGAACATTTGATCTCATGTATTTTGAAAGAATTTTGAAATGTGTACAACTCAAATGAAACTGAGCCCACATGCATACGAATCAACACTATTCCAAATTGAACAACACAACCTCGATCCACTGGCAATTATAGAGATACATCAGTTAAGCCCATAGCCACATGGTGAGATGTTTAGACATAGTAAGAAAAAATCATTCACAGGTGAGATGCTAAAGCTATAAATGCTTACCTAGTATTTACTTGCATCCAACTATGAAGATGAAACAAAAGTTAGTAAAATATGTATGATTCTATATGCAAAATACTAATGCAATTCATACACAAGAATCCAATTACAGGTTCAACTACTAAATACATGACATGTGAGTCATCCAAGACATGAGGTAGCGCACAAAATCACATAAGAAGTGATAAGCCCACAAATGCGAATGAGCCGAATCTAAATGTATGAAATATGGATGCAAAGCATGGATATGATAAGAGAGAAAACATGATGCTATCTACAGATATGGAAGCATGGAAATAAAAGAGATAGAAAAAAAATGGTGGTTGGAAGTTATTGCAACAATCCTTTGCGATGAAAGGAATAGAAGACGTGGGGTTGGAAATTAATACATCAATGAATGAATATAATGAAGTAGGGTTGGAAGCTATTTACAACAATGATTTGATTGTACCAATAGAAGCTAAATCTAATAAATCATAAGAAATAGAAAGAAAAGCTGTACGAAGAGTTGTCCCTGCCCAGGAGATCATCCACTGGAAATCGCTTTGTTTTGCTCTGTTTTGCTTGGAAAAGTCAACTGGCAGGCCAAATAAATGGTTTGGCCAGATGAAAGAATGGCTAGTCAGACCCTTTATCTAGCCGGCTATATAGCTAATCTAGAAAATCCTGTTTTGTGCAGCAGAGACAAAACAGAACAAACAAAACATTTTCAAGGGATGTTCATCATTTCTACTCCTTCCTATCATCAAGATATTCAAGGAAGATGTAGATAGGCCTTATCTAACATCCAATAATAAGAGATGATATAAGAGATGTACAACAACTATTAAATGAACCAAAAACTAATATGTGCAAGAATTGAAGCTAAAAGAAACACAAGCCATAGAAATAAATGGAAACTTGCATTCATCTCTTTGTGGATAAGGGTAGATTAATACCTATTAATTGAAGAGAATAGATTGTCACAATTTCTAACGTGAAGCCTCATAAAGCTAATGAAAGCTCTATAGGGCTTCTAAGAAAATAAGGAGGAAGTACAAGGAAATACATATAACTCATCAAAATAGTTGAATACTGTAGACACCCCATTTTTGACCACCCTTAAGACTTGGGCGCCTCAGGTTGATCACTCGATGATGAAAGTTATGCTGTACAAACATTCGATTTCTTCAGCAAGAAGAGCTTCTAATCCCAACCTTACACCCCATTTTGGACCAAAACTATTTTGACCAAAACTATTTTAGACCTTCAAACTCTCTTTTTCAAAATATTTTTCTAAATATTTCTACGATGTTCTGAGGCTCGCATTTTGTTAAAAAAGTTACACTTTTCGGTAAACCGAGCAAGGACAAAGTGGAAATAAAGGAAAGGAAGGTGAACTCTTTGAAAAATCTTTAAAAACTTCTTATTTATAGGTTTGGATTTGAAGAAAATAGGAGGGGAGGGAAGAAAACTAGTTGGGGAAGAAGTTGGGTATCAATCTGTTAGGATAGAAATGAGTAGCCTTCACTAAAATAGGCGTATCTCTTTGCACACTTAGAATTTAGATGTAAGGCTGCCACCATTGGAAATTAGACTTTCGGGGCTTCAATTTAGACACAAGAATGGTCTAAAACCGAGTCCGAATGAGGGAGATATGCCCATTTGAAGTCTGGCTTGGAAGCATATTTTGTCTGGCCGGCCACTAATAGTGGGTTGCCGGCCACTTGTGTAAAAAATACAGATATTTTTGCTAGCTGTCCCCCAAAAGCTTCAACTATTCCTATATAGATATTTTCGACCTGAGAGGTTGTTTTTCTATATATACTTGATCTCTCCTCATGTTTTTAGGTTATAAAAAATTCTAAAAGTCCCAAAACTTGAAATTCTTTCTCTAGCTCTATCTTGCAACACATACACTTTACCCAAACACTTCCTAAACCAATATTGGAGCTCTCCTTGTTGAGATTATTGAGTCCAAATTTCAGCCCTTGAGAGTGAGAACTTGTGGGTTTGTGAACAAAAGAGTTACCTTGCTTCAAGAGGTATAATTTTGGGCATCGCTAAACTACTTCTTTCCTATCTTTTCTTACTGTTTTTGGGCTGTTTTTACACTATTTTTATGGACTGAAACTTATGGTTTAAAGCTACCAAAGGTGGAAGGGGTTAATCAACTTTCTTTGAACCTTGTCTCCTAAGCTTTTGCCCTTGTGTTTCCTATCTCTTCATCAACTTTTTTTGAGCTTTTTACCACTGATTTTCAAAGGTTTTTAGAGGCTAAAAATGTGGTTTTGAAGTCCCAAAAATGGAGGGGTTAGCCACCCCTCCTTTGGCTTGTTTACTAGCTTAAATTTTTCATTATTTTAGCTTACCGTTTTAGCTATTTTTACTTCAATTTCAGCACTGTTTTAGTCTAATTTAGGACTGTTTTGAGGTGTTTATTTCATTTAAGCTTTGTATAGTATGCTTATAGTGTAATTGTCCTGATAGGCTTGGTGTTTTAGGCCTTAACTACAAACCTATTTGAGTTGATAGCATTTATTTTTTGCTTTCCATATTTGTGATCACCTCTAATCATCTCTGCAACCTCCCTCATTTCTTGGCTTATTCTTTGCTTTAAAAGTTGTTTCAAACTACTTGCTTGTTTAAGCTTGAGATAGAATGTAGACACCCAATTTTTGACGGCCTTTACGACTTGGACACCATTGGATGCACACCTGATGATAAGTTTATATGCTTGTCCAGTGCTCGAAGTCCTTAGCGGAAAGCCGTAGCTTTGAGCCTTTCAAACCCTACACATCTGTTGCCCTGTTTTTAGACCAAACCCTGTGTTTTTCAAGCCTGCAGCCTCTGGTGGCCTGCCGGCCACCAGTTTCTTTTGCAGATATTTTGTGCCAGTTGTTTGCACAGATGCATGCATCTGCACCCATGTATAGGGCTAGATATCCTTGAGAGGAATTCATGTTTTTTATATATAGGAGACCTCCCTCTCATGTTTGAAGGTTAGAAAATTTTGAGATCAAAATTTTTCCTCTTTCTACAATTCTCTCTCTGTCTGTCTGTCTGTCTGTCTCTCTCTCTGTTTCTAGCAAATTCCTACACTTTTGCCTATAAATCCTTAACCTTTGCCTATACACCCTTAACCAAACCTTTTCATCTTTGAGTTGAGGCACTTTTGAGCTTGGTTTGAGCTCTTAAAGGGTGTGTTGTCTTGGTTTTGTTGCTTGAATTGCTTCTTTTCTTCAAGAGGTATAAGGCTTTGCCTATTTGCTTGCTTTCTCTACTATTATTCTTGTTGTTTTCCAACTGTTTTAGACTGTAAAAACTCTGTGTTTTTGGGCTAAAGCTTGGGTTTTAAGGCCATTAAAGGTTGAGGGGTGTTCCACCCTTCTTTGTACCTTGTTTTGGAGGCCTTTGCCCTTGTGTTTTCCACCCTTGCATCATCTTTTTCTAAGCTTTTAAACACTGACTTTCAAAGCTTTTTCAGTGGCCAAAATCATGTTTTGAAGTCCAAATTTGGAGGGGTTAGCCTCCCCTCCTTGTGTCTTGCTTACTAGCCTAGTTTGTGCTATGTTTTAGCATATTAATCTAGCCTTTTTTAGCTCAATTCTAGCATGTTTTAGGACTATATTAGACCTATTTTAGCACTATTTTTGAGTGATAGTTGCATTTGAGCTTTGTTTTGTATGCTTATAGTGTAATAGTCCTCATGAGCTTGGTGTTCTAGGCCTTAGACACCTTCTTATTTGAGTTGATAGCATTTATTTCTACTTTTCTCACTCATTTTCAGCACTTGTAATCTCTGCAACCTTACAACCTCCCTCCTTTCTTGGCTTTTTGTTTTGCTTTGAAAGTGGTTCAAGCAACTTGTTTGTTTAAAGCATGAGATTGAGATGTCATGCTTAATGGTTTAATCCCTTTGGGGATTCATTACCAATGGTATGATGTCTTTTTCATGCCTAAAACAACTCTTAGTTTGAGTCCTCTTTCCATTAGAGGACTTAAACTCACCCTTTAGACTCAATTGATTAAAGAATGGTTGGTAACCTAAAATGAAGGAATTAAAATTGAGGCTAAAATGGTGCAAGATAATAATTTGGTTGTGTTCAATCGGACGTTAATTGAACACATGGAAGCTTGAGGCATTTTATATTCATTAGTGATGAAATGATTCAAGTTTCCAAGGTCATCGCTTCCCTTGATCATTCATGAAAGGGAGGAGGTTTAGAGTCTCATTTTGTTACATTTATTGAACTTGCACACTTTGGTTCACAAGCCATCATGCAATGAAATTGCTTGAGTTGGTGGTTTGTGGCTTAAGTTCACTTCTCCTTTGATTTGTTCATGATAAGGAGGGGTGAGTTGTGCAAACAAACCCTTGAAAATACCCTGTACATGCTCTGTTTGTCCTCTGTTACAACAAGGTGAACTGGGCAGCAGTGGCCGGCAGGTGGTCGGCAGACCACCATTGATGGTCGGCCGGCCACTAATGTAAAATTCAGCAGTATGTTTCTGAGGCGGGGTAGAGTTATTCTAGAAGTGGGCAACAATGTTAGTGTTCTATTGTGCAACAGAGGCTCTCCGGAAGCAAAACAGTGGCTTTTCAGGTGGAAACTGAGAACGTGCATGCTCATTCCTTGCGTACCGAGCCTGTTTTAAGTTTAAATTGTTGTAATTAATTAGTCGTAGCTAGTTAATTTTGTAAAGTGTTATAACTGATTAGTTAGTTAATTAGTTATTCAATTTCATTTTGTAATTAGTTAGTTAGCTAGAATAGTTAATTAATTTGTTGTAATAATTAGTTAAGTAGTTTAGCTAATTATTCATTTCGGTTTGTAATAGTTAGTTAATTAGCTTAGTTCATTCGGACTCTCCTTCGTGAGAGCGCAATGTTGTAATAATGTGTATGTATTCCAACCCCACGTCTTTCTCCCTTTTATTTACTAGTTTGTGATGGTTAGTTTAGCGACATCACATTTTGTTTAACACACTTCATGTTTGCATCCATTTGTATTGCATGCACCGAGGCTCGGTTCATCATTCTAACTGCATTGTTAGTTTAATACTTCTTTGAATACGTGCTTAGACCGCATGTTATCAAATTGATTTATATGCCATATTAGTAACCGAGCCTAGTAATTGCATATCGCATGTGTTGCCTTAGTCATATTGCATAGTTAGGAATCATGCATTTTTCTAACTTATTCTTTTTTTTGGCTTGGAGTACTAGATAAGCTTTTATTAGCTTTAGCATAATTGCATGAGTGTGATTGTTGCCATGTCTAGCATGCTTTTCATGAGGCTAAGTGCTTAAGTACTATAAACTGCTTGAATGCCTGTGGATGAACGTTTGTTGCTTGAATTGGGATAATTTGCGTAATGTTTATATGCGATCACTTTTTCAAGTGGTACATATTCGAAACAATTTTCAAAATGAACAGGACTCGAAGTGTTCCAATTCTTGCGATTAGTCTATACTTGTGTGTGTGTATGTGCATCACATAGTAATGCTAGCCTAATAAATCGGAACAAGAGCATATAATGTATATAAGATTCATATCATGATTAGTAGAGGCCGATCTTTGATCGGGTGAGCGGGGGTGCTCAAATGTATTCGTGACCTTCCCCTCTCGTACCTAAGTTCCCGAGCTGAGACAATCTTGGTGATGACGGATACGTGGCCTTTGGCACGAGTCATGGGTTTTCTAAATTTTTCCAAAATAAAATATTTAGGTGGTGACTCTGTATCTGGCAAAGCAGTCCATTTTTGGCAATTTGATTCAAAATCGATTTTCTAAAAGATTTGCCAGATTTGGACTCTTTGGTGTTTATCAATTTCACATTGCACTTGTGAGATTAGATTCAGAACCGTGGGAGTCCGAACTGTAGGGCTTATATTCGAACTTCCGAAAGGGGGTGCGAAAAAGTCGAGCTACATAAAGGTATTGTGCTTAGTGGTTTAATCCCTTTGGGGGTTTATTACCAATGGCATGACACTTCTTTCATGCCTAAAACAACACTTGGTTTGGTACTCCTTTCTATTAGGGGACTTAAAACTTACTTTTGGACTTAATTGATTAAGGAATAGATGGTAATTAAAATGAAGTAATAAAATTGGAACTAAAAGTGATGCAAGATAATAAAATTAACTTGGGTTCAATCAGACGTTAATTGAACCCATTGAGTCTTGAGTCGTTTCATACTTGCGAGTGATGTAAACTGTTCAAGAGTCAATGTCAATCACTTCCCTTGATCAATTCATGATAGGAAGGGGGTTTTGAGAGTCTTTAAATTGTGCATTTATTGAATTGTACCCCTTGATTCATAGGCCATCATGCAATAAAATTGCATCGATTGATGGCTTGTGAATTGAGCTTGCCACTCATTTGAGCTGTTTGATAATAAGGAGAGGCGGGGTGGACAAACATACCTTGAGAATACCTTGTTTGTGCTCTGTATGCTTTTTGTTACAGCAGGAGGAACTAGGCTTTAGTGGCTAGCAAGCCATTTTTTCTGGCCGGCAGGCTACCTTTTGTGGTCGGCCGGCTACCTTTTGTGGTCGGCCGACCACTACTTCTGGCCTGCCAGCCACTTTTGTCAAATTGAGCAGCAACTTTTTGGAACAAAACAGAGCAGAGGCTGAGGTGAAAATATGTTCTAACTGTGCAACAGAGGCATTCTGGCAGCAGAAGAGTGGGCTTTTCAGGTGGAAATCTGCGAATGCATGAGTATTCCTCGCTTCTCGGGCTGATTAGTTAGTTTAGTTACTTATTTCATGTTATAATTAATTAGTTAATTCTAATTTGTAATTAATTAATTAGTATAATTAATTAGTTAGATCCACAGAATAGTTAATTAAGTAATTGATTTTGTAATAAATAGCTAGCATAGTTAGTTTATTCGGTTTGTAATAATTAGTTAATTCGTTTTGTAATAGCTAGTTAATTAACTTAGCTAGTTAGTTTATTCAGACCCTCCTGCGCGATGACACAATTGTAATAATGTGTATGTCTTTCAACCCCACGTCTTTCTCCCTTTTATTTACTTGTTTATGATGGTTAGTTTAGAGCATCATATTTCGTTTAGCATTTCTCATGCCTTGCATCCATTGTCTTGCATGCATTGAGCTCGGTGCATCATTCTAATTTGCATTGTTATTGCTTACACTTCTTTGAATACATGCTTTACTGCATGCTATCAAATTGATTCACATGTCATGTTAAGTAGCCGAGCCTATTTAGATTGCATATCACATGTGTTGCATTAGTCATATCGCATTAGTTAGGAACATGCATTTTTCTAATTATTTTGCTTTGTTTGGCTTGCCTTGGAGTACTAGGTGAGCTTTTATTTGTTTCAGCATATCGCATGAGTATGGTTGTTACCATGTCAAAGCATGTTCACCATGAGGCTAAGTGCTTAATTGATATACTTACTTGAATGCCTATGGATGAAGGCTAGTTGCTTGAATTGGAATAATTTGAGTAATGTTCATATGCGATCACTTTTTCAAGTGGTACATATTCAAACTCTTTCCAAAACAAACATGAATCAAAGTGTTCTAATTTTTTCAAATTAGTCTATACTTGTGTGCGCATCACATAGTAGTGCTAGCCTAATAATCGGAACAAGAGCATATAATGTAGATAAGAATCACATCATGATTAGTGGAGGCCAATCTTTGATCGGGAGAGCGGAGGTGCTCAATTTATGACCTTCCCCTCTCGTACCTAAATTCTCGAGCCGAGACAATCTTGGTGATGATGGACACGTGGCCTTTAGCACGAGTCATGGGTTTCCTAAATTTCTCAAAAATATTTAGGTGGCGACTCTGTATCTGGCAAAGTAGTCAATTTTTGGCATTTTGATTCAAAATTGATTTTTCAAAAGATTTGCCGGATTTGGACTCTTTGGTGTTTATCTATTTCACATTGCACTTGTGAGATCAGATTCAGAACTGTGGGAGTTCGAACAGTAGGGCTGATCGTCTTTTGAAAGGAGCATGAAAAGTCGAGCTACAAAGACTCATCTTCTTTAGTCATGGGATATGGATGTAAAATCCATTCCTATGTTCAAAGTTGGTTGAGAAGAGAGTTTTTAACCCTTGTTAATGAGGAAGCTCTTATAGCTTCAAAAAAAAAAAAAAAAAAAAAAAAAAAAAAAAGAGAGAAAGAGAAAGATAACAAAGATCATCTAAGGGATCCTATGAAGCAACCACAAATATTCATTAAGATTGAGTATGGATTGAATCACGTGGATCAAAACACTTGGATGATGAAAAAGAGTAAGTAAATTACATGAAAGCAAAGAAATCTCACTATCTAACAATTCTATATCAGCTAAGCCATCCACATCCCAAAACTAAAATATATGAAAGTAAAGATAAACTATACTATCTAACAATTGTATATGGGGGGTGGCTGAGACATCCACATCCCAAAGCTAAAAGATTACATTGAAACAAAGAGAAATTATACTATAACTCTATGGTGGGTGGCTAATCCATCCACATCCCAAAGAGCATCACATGCTTAGAACAACAAAGAAAACTATAGAGGAGAAGAGAAAGAAGAGAGGAATAGATGAGAAAAGTTCCAACTCTTACCTTTTAGAACAAGGAAGCGTTTTTGATTACTAAACTTGCTTCCAAGCACCCTCAAGGTCCTTGGGTATGGTTTGAATACTTAGCGAATAGCCTCAAGATCAAGCTTTGATGGTGTTTTGGGTGGTGTATGTGTGAAGATTGGGGTGAAAAGTTGAGGAAGCTAGGTGGTGTGATGGACAAGACTTGGAATTGCTCTCTAAGGCTTAAAGAAATTTCTTAACTCTTTCAAATGAAGCCAGGAGGTGTATTTATAGACTTTTGGAGACAAATATCTATGATATTTCCTAAAACTGCTTTGTTTCTTGGATAACTCATCTAGCAACATGAAAAATCATTTCGCCAGATGATTTTTGTACGGTCAAATGAAAAATTATTTGGCCAAATGATTTTTTGTACTGCCAAATCAGTTTTTTTGAAGGGGGAAAACATGATTTTTTTTTTTTTTTTTTCTTCCTTCCACTCATCTCCACTTTGTCTTTGCTTAATTTTCTAAAAAAGCATAGCACTTGAAGTTTAAAATGCGAGCCTTTGAACATTGCAAAGATGTTTGGATCCACACGACAAAAACATTTTGAAAAAGGTTTTTGAATATGTCGAAAGATAGTTTGGCCAAAATAGGTGTAAGGTTAAGATTAAAGCGTGAACCCGGCATAGCACATTTCAACTTTTATCATCAAGTGTTTGGAAGAAATCGCCCTAAGTCTTAGAGCTGGTCAAAATGCGGTGTCTACAAGGGGTTTCTTTAGAGGTGCCAAGTCTTAGGACCAGTCAAAATGTGGTGTCTATAGTGATAAAGGGATTAGAGAGAGGAAGTTGTGGTGGTGAAAATGGTTGGAGGGCAGGTCGCGGTGGTAGATGGGAGTCCCTGATGTTAGAGCAAAGTTAGGGATTGGGGGTCGAGGTGATGGCAGCATTGTTGGAATGGGGTAAGGTTGGGGTTTGAATGAATAAGGGTGTAATGTGTAGTTGAGAGGTTAAGAATGAAAATATGAGTGGAATTATGGGAAATGTATGGAGATAAAGTGAAAATTTTCAATTTTGAAAAGGAGAGTAATTACAAAATGGGTGTAAGGAGATAAAAGTGCCCCCACCTCATTTCTTTACAACCCCACCTTGACATTTCTTTTTTCTTTGAGCACCCATTATAATCTCAACTATACTATTTCTTTGGCCCCAGACTCTTGTAACCCCCTATTCCGGCCACTATCCACGACCCTTCCCAGCTTCTATCTCCATTAGAATCCTCTTTCTTCCACTTGTGAACCCCTCTCTAATACCAATTACAACCTTAACCCACCTCCGACAATGACGAAACCTACCCCTTTACAAAACCTTAGTAGCAAAAGTAAGAGGAAATCTTGATCTTGATCTCTATTACGAGAGAGAGAGAGAGACGAGAGATTTCAAGTGGATAAGAATGGGGCTAGAGGTGGTAGAAGTAGGTAGAGATGGGATGAGGGAGAATAAGGAAGGAACGAAGGTAGTGAAGAAAGGTTAGGGAGAACAGGTGAAAGTAGCAAGGGTTGTTAGAGCTAGGGAGGGTGTCGGTTAGAGTTGGTGATGGCTAGGGTAGTTGAGGGTAGGATTATGGTTAGAGTTAGCATTTGGGAGGCTAGGGATGAGGATAAAATTGAAATTTTATGTTAAGATATTGTTCTATTTGTTTATGAGATGACCAAACCATTGAATTCACTTCAATTGTTCATGTACCCACATTGCATAATAGGAATGTTTCCTCAACTTTCTTAAAGTATCTGTTATTTTTTCTCTTTAGGGTGGTAGTAGAGCTAGTGGTAGTAGGAAAAAGAGGTGGAGCTAGTGAAATAGGAAGAACTTGTTGAGGAAATATCTGCTTCCTCTTCTGAAGTTTCCTGAACTTGTCAATAACTTAGAAATACATATCAATTAGATAATTTGTATCAAGTTCATTTATAGTTGAACCTTCAAATACTTGTTTCATTGTTTGTTGTGCTTATTTTTTGATGTTATTTCTTACTTTGTTCCATCTTTGGAATGCTTGGGAACCTTGTGAGATTCATTCCATTTCTATGTACAATGGCCAAACAATTGGATCAACTTCACCTGGATAAGGAGCAATATTGTAACGCCCCAAATTTCTAACCCAAATAATAATGCAACAATCATGGCACTCTTAAAGGAAAACCAAATATAACTTCCCATACTTGTATTACATAATAATAATGGTCCCTCATGCGATATTACATTGATTCAACAACAAGTAAATAACCAAATAAGCACCCCCAAGGGTTTACAATCTTCCAAGGCTTAAGCCCGGTACACAAAATGATTATTCAAACCTACACATACATAGCCCTTGGCTTATAAATAGGATCACAGCAAATGAGAACTTTAGTGCTCTCAATACACACATTTCCACGCCCTCAATTAGGCAGATTCACCACGTCTTTTCCTGTACAAAAATCCGGTAGGGTGAGCATAAAGCCTAGTAGGAAATCCTTAACAAAGTATATACATTATACAAGCCTCAAGAGATGAATGCACATGCCATGCCTTGCCATGCCATGCCTTTTTGAAAAATAAAACACATCTTCATCTTTTGAAAACCATCATGCTCAATGATGTTATGCAACTTCAACTGTTCAAAATTTATCAATTTAATTCAAGGGGGCGGTAAATACAACTCTGGTAATCCCTAGGTCGGTGTCTGCAAGTAGACTATACGAGTACTACCAATTGTCATTTTTACCGATATTAACCGGAAGGCTCGACACCTATCTACGCGACTTTCTGGTCTTTCACCAAGGACACTCAGGCCAACTTAAACAATTTCATCTATACCACCTATCAAGACCATTTTCGAACATTCTTTTCTCAATGCAAATTTCCAAAGCTTAACATAGTCCAATGAATTGAAATGCCAATATATGCTTAATAATGCAATGCGACATTACTTCCATATTCAATTGTTCCACACAATATACCATTGTGATCAAAATTCCCAATCCTCTTTTCAACACAATTCCACAAGATGAATATATATATACTTTATATCCAATTCATTCAAGAGAATAACTTAATTCCCACATTTCGAGCAATCTCAACAATTTAGTCAACATTTTGAAAACAATTTCCAAAATAAACAACATTTCTCATTTTTTTCACAAAATTCGTCATTTATATATAAATAAACAATTTTCAAAACATCTATTTATTTTGGTACACAAAATAAACATGACAACATCTTCCAAGGATTTTCAACATCTTTCAAAGAAAAGACCCAATTTCTAGGTTTTCTCACCAAAACCATTCATCTCCAAAATATTTAGAAGAATCTCCCCAAAATCATCTTTCTTCAATCAATATGGTTCAAAACCTTCAATTTCTATTTTAAAAGGAAAAGAAATTAAACCCTTTTTCAAAATCACTCATCTTCTTGAAATCAACAATCAATTTCTCAAAGCTAATCAAAGGATGATTTCGAAAATCATCTAGGTGTTGCAAAAACATATATATAACTCTAAGAAAATCCCTACATCAAGTTTGAAGAAGAATAAGATGAAACCTCGAAAATCAATGGTGTCGAAACTCGATCTTCACCGCACATAACGAAGCCCTCGAGATGATAACCAACTTTGGTAAAGAACTTAGGTCTAAATCCCAATGGATTTGGAGAAATCAAAGTGAGAAGATGACTTCTAGAGAGAGAAGCTCCTGATCTGGAATTCTGGAGAGTTTTAGAGAGAGAGAGGACTGAAAAAGTGATCTGAAATATTAGACTCACGAACTAATATAACATGGTCTGCTCGAGCGTGGAATGCCCCGCTCAAGCGTCAAATACACTAACCCAATACTTTTATAGACAGGTGAAACTTCTGAAACCAAACATTCTCTGCTAGAGCGCACAAACGGCCGCTCAAGCAAACAAGCAACTTCGAAGGCATTTTGCATTTTTGTTTTGGGGCGCTGCCCCTCCACCTTGCCAGGGCGTTGCCCTAGGACCCGCCAAGGGGCGCTACCCCTTGGACCCCCGCGAGCTGACCGGGTAGCTCGACCCTCGACCGGCCCAGTCGAAGTGGCAAAACATGAAAGAATGATCGAAATCGGGATCGCTACAACCTTTTCCTCTTAAAGAATTTCGTCCCCGAAATTTCAAATCAAACTACCCAAACAAAGGGGTTTCTAGCGATCAAAGCCACGCTATTTTATTTTCAAATCACAATACTAACTTTCAACGAAATTCCACCATTTCCACCATGGTTATCTCATTAACAACAACCTCCCAAATTTGCATAAACATGAAATTTTCCAAAAAGTAATGCCAACTCTAAACAACCTTATGCTTAAAAGAACAACGCACATATCAACATGTGGTTAACAACTTTAATTACGTTTTCCCTCAACACTAGGGAATATTACAAAAAAAAGCAACTTAAGCATTTTCAAATAAATCCGGATATTTGGAGCGGACTTCTACCTCTTGTTCCCACGTTGCTTCTTCAACCCCATGGTGTCTCCATGACACCTTTACCAATGGTATAGTTTTACCTCGTAGCACTTGCTCCCAGGTATCTAATATTTGAACCGGTCGTTCTTCATAAGAGGCATCCTCATCTACCTCTAAGTCAACCCAATCAAGAACATGAGAAGGGTCGGGTTCATACTTCCTAAGCATAGATACATGAAATACGTTGTGAACTCTCGAAAGTTGTGGCGGTAAAGCTAACCGGTATGCCACTTTCCCAATTCGCTCTAAGATCTCAAAAGGCCCAATGAACCTTGGAGATAATTTACCACTCTTACCAAATCTCATCAAATCCCGCCTTGGTGAGATTTTTAGAAACACATGGTCACCATCTTCAAAAGATAAAGGTCGTCTTCTCTTATCGACATAACTCTTTTGTCTGCTTTGGGCCGCAGCTAACGTTTTCTGAATGAGAACAACTTTCTCGGTTGTCTCTTTAACAATTTCCGGACCCAATAACGGTGCATCACCCACTTCGGCCCAACAAATCGGTGATCTACAAGGTCGGCCATATAAGGTCTTAAATGGTGCCATCCCAATACTAGCTTGGTAACTATTGTTGTAAGCAAACTCAATCAATGGTAAGTGCCTTTCCTAAGGCCCCTTAAAATCAAGGACATAAGCTCTAAGTATGTCCTCCAAAATTTGAATGGTACATTCTGACTGTCCATCGGTTTGAGGATGATAAGCGGTGCTAAGAGTCAACTTAGTTCCCAACGCCTCTGGAAGTCTTTGCCATAATCGGGCAGTAAAACGAGGATCCCTATCTGACACAATAGTCAAAGGGACTCCATGAAGTCGAACTATCTCTCTAATGTACAACTCTGCCGAGCGTTCAATTGAGTCACTGGTGCACATTGGAATGAAATGGGTAGACTTAGTCAACCTATCAATAATCACCCAAAAGGCGTCATTGCCTCGTTGTGTTCTAGGAAGCCTAACTACAAAATCCATGGTAACACACTCCCATTTCCACTCGGTTATTGGTAAGGGTTATAATAAACCCGCTGGTCTTTGGTGTTCGACCTTCACTTGTTGACAAGTAAGGCACTTCGATACAAATAAAGTGACATCCCGTTTCATACTCCTCCACCAAAACTGACAACTAAGATCATGATACATTTTAGTGCCTCCCGGGTGTACCGCAAGGCGTGAGTGATGGAACTCCCGAAGTACTTCCTCTCTACAAGATTCTGGTACAAAAAAACGGTTTAGGTAACGTACACTCAGATCCGAGTGAACGTTCAAACCTTTCTCTTTCTTCCCATTGGAAATCTTAACACGGATTGATTCCACATCACGGTCTCCTCGTTGTGCCTCTATGACCTTACTAACCAAGGTAGGTTGAGCATTAAAAGTAAACAAGGTAGCACTCTTTCCAGACTCACCCAAGTGCAAATCAAACTTGCCAATAACATCTAACATATCCAATTCCCAAATGGCCACACTTGCCAAACTACTCATAGATTTTCGACTAAAAGCATCAGCCACCACATTGGTCTTCCCTGGATGATAGTGTAACTCAAAGTCATAATCCTCCATAAATTCCATCCATCTCCATTGTCGTAAATTCAAGTCTTTTTGAGAAAACAAATACTTTAGACTTTTATGATCGGAGAAGATTTCAAACTTCTCACCGTACAAGTAATGCCTCCAAATTTTCAAAGCAAAAATCACCGCTGCTAATTCTAGATCATGGGTGGGGTAATTTTTCTCATGAGTTTTCAATTGTCGTGAACCGTAGGCCATAACTTTTCCCTCTTGCATCAAGACACAACCAAGTCCATCCCTGGACGCATCACAATAGACAGTGTAATTCAAAGCCCTTTCCGGAATTATCAAGACCGGTGCAGTGGTCAATCTATCTTAAGTTCTTGGAATGATTTTCACAAGCCTCACTCCACACAAATTTGATACCCTTTCTAGTCAACCTAGTCAAAGGTGTATCTAATCTAGAGAAGTCCCTAACAAAACGTCGATAATACCTCGCTAACCCTAAGAAACTCCGGATCTCAAAAATATTCTTGAGTTGTTCCCAATCTTGTACGGCATCTATCTTTGAGGAGTCTACTGTTACTCCCTCTCTTGACACTACGTGCCCCAAAAAATTTTACCTCGGTTAACCAAAACTCGCATTTCTCAAACTTGGCATACAAACGGTGTTTCTCAAGTAATTCAAGCACTACCCGTAAGTGAGCCTCATGTTCCTCCTCCTCGGTTGAATAAATTAAGATGTCGTCCACAAAGACGACCATAAAACAGTCCAAGTATTCTTGAAAAATTCTGTTCATAAAATCCATAAAGGAAGCAGGCGCATTGGTTAACCCAAAAAGCATTACAAGGAATTCATAGCGGCCATAACATGTACAAAAGGCCGTTTTCTGAATGTCCTCCTCCCGGACTCTCAACTGATGGTACCCCGACCTCAAATCTATTTTTGAGAAGCAACGAGACCCTCTAAGTTGGTCAAACAAATCATCTATTTTGGGTAGAGGATACTTGTTCTTAACTGTAACTCTATTCAACTTGCGGTAATGAATACACAACCGCAATGACCCATCCTTCTTCTTTGCAAAGAGAGCCGACGCTCCCCAAGGCGATGTACTAGGGCAAATGAAGCCCTTGTCTAAAAGTTCTTGGAGTTGAATCTTCAACTCATGCAATTCGGCGGGTGCAAATCTATACGGTGACATGGAAATCGGTGCCATGCCAGACACTAATTCAATGGAGAACTCGATCTCCTGGTGAGGTGGTGAACTAGTAAGATCTTCTGGAAAGACATCCGGGTATTCACAAACTACCCTTGGTAACTCAACATGAGCCCTGTCACTCTCACTATCCAAGAGAGTTGCAAGAAGGTCACTAAGCTTGCTCCTACTACGAGGGTCAACAACTGGCGACAAGGCTCTATCAACTCGGTTCTCCCAAAAATAGAAACGATCACCACCCGAAGTGCACACTGTAACTCTCTGACGGTAACAATCAATCACAGCTTGATAAGAACATAACCAGTCCATGCTTAAAATGACATCAAAACTCGACATATCTAGCAACACAAAAGCAAACGGAAGTCGACGCTCGACAACTTCTATTTCACAATAACGACAACCCCGGTCTAAATCAACTGTATCCCCAACGGGTGACTCTACTCTAAGTGGAGGCACTAAATGTGCTACCTCTAACCCTAATGCAGAAGCAAATGCAGTAGATATAAATGAATGAGACGCACCCATGTCTATCAATACATTAGCCAAAGAATTACACACAACAAAAATACCTCTCATAACTGAGGATTCTGGCAACTGCTCTGGCACGGTAATAGCATACACGCGCCCCTGTGGCCCCTGATTAACTTGCCTCCCTCTCGGAGCATAGGCCTGTTGTACCGACTGAGCTGAAGTGGCTCCCTGATTAGCTCGTGAAGCCTGAGTTGAATGAGCCTGCTGGTGGCTCTGAGTGTGCTTCAACCCTGATGCGCCAGATGCGCCTCCCAACCAAGGGCAAGTTCTCTTCATATGCCCTGGCTGACCACACTGATAACAATTAAACCCTTGCCTCCATTCTGAGACTGAGATTGACTCTGAAATCAGTCACATCAACTGTCCTCCACCCTTCTGTGGGCACGAAAAGGCTTTGTGGCTCGGCTGGCCACACTTAAAATATGTGAAGCCACTAGATGTACTTTTTCCTAGAACCGCACTAGGTAAAGGAAAAGTGGATTTTGACTGCTGTGGTTGTGGCTGGAATGAAAAACTACCCCTGCTCTTCTTATTCTGCCTATAGTCTCCTTGAGACTCTTGGCCCCTAGGCCTCGAACTCCGAAGCCTCTCCTTCTCGGCTTGTACGGAAATCTCAATGTATGCCACCGAATCATGTTCCCAACAATCTTAAAGAAAATTTTGGTTTTTAACTTTTTCTCGAATTCAATGCAACGACGCTCTTCTGTTGCCACCAACTCCGGTACAAACCTAGATAAACTAGAGAAGACTGCCTCGAACTCGGCCATGGTCATGTCGAGTTGTTTGAGGTCTTTGAACTCTTGCCTCAATCTCTCCCTAGCAATAGGAGGTAAATACTTATCTTGGAAAGCAATCACAAAGGCTTCCCATGATGGCTCCACCCTACCCTTGGCATATTTCCACCACTGACCCGCATCCCCTTTAAGGTAGTAACTCGCTAGAGTCACCCTCAACTCACTATCATCTAAATGAAGCATCTCAAACGTCTTCACAGTTTGTTCGAGCCACTTATCTGCTTTCTTAGGCTCGGGGCCATCATGGAATTCATCTGGTTTGGCTCGTAAAAACTCTCTAGTAAGGAAACTCGTCCTTGACTCCACGGTGTTCTCTTGGGCTTGATTCTCCGCCCTTAACAAGTTCATAGACTCCCTCAAAGCCCCTGCCATTTCTCGGGCTAGGGCCCCCATTGCGGTTTGACCCGCTTGTCCCACCTACTTGGCTACATTAGCTTGGCCTACTTGCTCGGCTATATTAGCTTGGCCGAACCCTTCTTCTTGCACAAGAACCCTATGGACCGGTACCTCATGCACACCTCGGCGAGCCCTACTACGCCTCCCACCTCGACCACCATGAACTTGACCCCTTCCTGACATCCTAATAAAGGACATAAGAGAAATAATTTAGTACATTAACTCATATGTGCTCGTAACTTGACTCACACGTTCGACTATAACAATTACATATATTTCTCTACTATATACACAATTCAATTTCACTACCCATAAGCACTTAGTCATGTAAACACATACGGATCATTCTTTCATGATGAAATTTGTCTCACGAAAAACCAAGAATTCTTAGTAGAATGAGTATTGATCAAGTACCTTTCTAATTAGACTTCAAGGAATTTAACAGGCACAAACAACATCCCGAAAGTCCAATCCCATACCCATTTAGTCACATAAGCATGTTATCACATAGTTGCAAAATGCATAACACTTCCTAAGCATGCTAGATGAACTCATTGTGGTTAAACAACCACTTCCCATGAGCTCCAAGTATTCAAACCCGGTAGCTCTGATACCAAGTTGTAACGCCTTAGATTTCTAGCCGAAATGATAATGCAACAATCATGGCTCTCTTAAAGGAAAACTAAATATAACTTCCCATACTTGCATTACATAATAATAATAGTTTCTCATGCAATATTACATTGATTCAACAACAAGTAAATAACCAAATAAGCACTCCCAAGGGTTTACAATCTTCCAAGGCTTAAGCCTAGTACACAAAATGGTTATTCAAACCCACACATACATAGCCCTTGGCTTACAAATAGGATCACAGCAAATGAGAACTTTAGTGCTCTCAACACATACATTTCCACGCCCTCAATTAGGCGGATTCACCACGTTTTTTCCGCACAAAAATCTAGTAGGGTGAGCATAAAGCCCAGTAGGAAATCCTTAACAAAGTATATACATTTTATACAAGTCTCAAGAGATGAATGCACATGCCATGCCATGCCTTTTTGAAAAATAAAACACATCTTCATCTTTTGAAAACCATCATGCTCAATGATGTTATGCAACTTCAACTGTTCAAAATTTATCAATTTAATTCAAGGGGGCGGTAAATACAACTCTGGTAATCCTTAGGTCGGTGTCTGCAAGTAGACTATACGAGTACTACCAATTTGTCATTTTTACCGGTATTAACCGGAAGGCTCGACACCTATTTGCGTGACTTTCTGGTCTTTCACCAAGGACACTCAGGCCAACTTAAACAATTTCATCTACACCACCTATCAAGACTTACCACCGTATTTACCCTAAACCCATTTCATGAAAACCCATTTCCCAACATTCTTTTCTCAATGCAAATTTCCAAAGCTTAACATAGTCCAATGAATTGAAATGCCAATGTATGCTTAATAATGCAATGCAACATTACTTCTATATTCAATTGTTCCACACAATATACCATTGTGATCAAAATTCCCAATCCTCTTTTCAACACAATTCCACAAGATGAATATATATATATATATATACTTCATACCCAATTCATTCAAGAGAATAACGTAATTCCCACATTTCGAGCAATCTCAACAATTTAGTCAATTCAAGACTAAATCAATATTTGACAACAATTTCCAAAATAAACAATATTTCTCATTTTTTTCACAAAATTCATCATTTATATATAAATAAACAATTTTCAAAACATCCATTTATTTTGGTACACAAAATAAATATGACAACATCTTCCAAAGATTTTCAACATCTTTCAAAGAAAAGACCCAATTTCTAGGTTTTCTCACCAAAACCATTCATCTCGAAAATATTTAGAAGAATCTTTCCAAAATCATCTTTCCTCAATCAATATGGTTCAAAACCTTCAATTTCTATTTTAAAAGGAAAAGAAATTAAACCCTCTTTCAAAATCACTCATCTTCTTGAAATCAACAATCAATTTCTCAAAGTTAATCAAAGGATGATTTTGAAAATCATCTAGGTCTTGCAAAAACAAATATATTACTCTAAGAAAATCCCTACCTCAAGTTTTGAAGAAGAAATAAGATGAAACCCCCAAAATCAATGCTGTCGAAACTCGATCTTCACCGTACACAACGAAGCCCTCGAGATGATAACCAACTTTGGTAAAGAACTTAGGTCTAAATTGCAATGGATTTGGAGAAATCAAAGAGAGAATATGACTTTTAAAGAGAGAAGCTCCTGATCTGGAATTCTAGAGAGTTTTAGAGAGAGAAAGGACTGAAAAAGTGATATGAAATATCATATTCACAAACTGATATAACATGGTCTGCTCGAGCGTGGAATGCCCCGCTCAAGCGTCAAATACACTAACCTAGTACTTTTGTAGACAGGTGAAACTTCTGAAACCAAACATTCTCCGCTCGAGCGCATAAATGGCCGCTCGAGTGAACAAGCAACTTTGAACGCATTTTGCATTTTTGTTTTGGGGGCGCTGCCTCTCAACCCCGCCAGGGCACTACCCTAGGATCCCCTAAGGGCGCTGCCCCTTGGACCCCCGCAAGTTGACCCGGCAACTCGACCCCCGACCGGCCTAGTCAAAGTGGCAAAACATGAAAGAAGGATCGAAACCGGGATTGCTACAAATATAGTCTACACCCACACTGCATAGTATGGACAACTCCTCAATTTTCTTAAACAACCTAATCCTTGTTCTCTTTGAAGTGGCTTCTCTTGCTTTTTCTTTGACTGTGCTTGCAAGTTTAGTTTTTTTTCTTCATGCTTAACAACTTTTTGTCTCTTGCTCTAAAACTTTCGTGGTATATATAGTGCAAATAAGAAAACATGAATAAGTATGTCATTATAAGGGAAGAATTTAAAATGTGATATAGAAAATTTACTGTAATATAAAATTTTGTCAAAGCAATTTCGCAAAGGATAATGGCAATTTGGTTGTTTAATTTAAGTTTTTACGATCAATTTTGGTTGTATATGGTATGAAAGCCAACCAAGATCCTTCCAATAATTCAAAAAAGGAAATGAAAATTATATTAATTAATATAGTTATTGAGATTTTTATTTGACTTTAAATGTTACTTACCAAGTAAAAAGACTTTGATTTTTCTATGATTTATCATAGAGTGTTGCTATTAGCACCACAATTAATATTTTGGATTCCCCATTTCTTTTCTTTATTTTTATTACAATAATGACCTTAAATGAAATTAATAAAAAGGACATGAATTATTTTGGAACACTTGTAGACACCCCATTTTGACTGGCCTAAGACTTGGGCGCTTCGCTCTAGGCACTCGATAATGAAAACTAGAATGTGCAAGACTTCGATATCTCCAGCAAAAGCTATATCTGAAAGCTGATCTCAACCTTGCACCCATTTTTTCCAACTATTTTTAGACCATTAAAATCATTTCCAATATGTTTTTACCCGTGTAGAATCCAATTATTTCTATGATGTTCAAAGCTCACTTTTCAATCAAAACATTGTAATTTTCGATAACTGAGCAGAGACAAAGAGGAAATGAGTGGAAAGGAGAAGAATCATTTGGGAAAACCCTGTTTTCTCTTCATTTTTTGCCTAGCCGTACAAAATTTGTGGCAGCCGCACAATTTTTATGCCTGGCCGTACAATTTATAGGCCGGACAAAATATTGATGGCTGGCTAGTTTGTGTTTGGTTGGACAACTTTGTCAAAGAAACAGAGCAGTTTCTAGAAGATGGTCCCATGCATGTCGAGGTGCAACCTCTACAATTCTCTGGGGAATTGCAGAGTAAGCAACCTCTTAGCCTATAAATACACTCCTCTTTTAAGAGGAAAAGGGGTTAAAAGGTTTACAAGAGCATAGAGACACCCATTTTGATCTCAAAGCTTTTGGACCTTCAATTTCTTTCTCTCTCTCTCTCTCTCTCTATATATATATATATATATACCTATAAATACACCTCCATTGGAGCTATGGATTGAAGCTTTTTTTGCTAGAGATTCAAAGAAGATTTTAGAAGCTTAAGGGTGCCTAGAGTGGAGTTTGCTAATCAAGGAGCTCTTCCTCTTTGCTTAAGAAAGACTTTTGAATTTTCTCATCACTTTCTCTCTTAGTTTCTTTTCTTTTCTCTCTTGCCAAACACTTAATAATTTTGAATTCTATTGTGTATAATGTGATTAGGCCTTGTGGATAGTGGAGGGAATTAGTGTAATGCCCCGATTTTTATTACATGAATAATATGACCATATACTTTAATTAGTCCATTTCAATAATGACAAACATGCAAAAGCATTAGAGAATGAATAATTTACAATGTCCTCTCCCGAACATATAAAATGAATTACAATATATGCCCGTAGGCTTTCATCACCAAATACAGATAAATGAAATAACAAGGGAATTAACCCTTTTGCATCACATTGGCATTTCGTCTACAATTTTAAGGCCCCCATGGCCAGCAAATAAAAGACTCCAAGTCTTGTGCAATTCTTCGCTCTATACCAGAAAAATAATTAACGACGTGGGATGAACACAAGGTCCATAGAGATCCCAATGATCATAAACAATAGCAACATATAGATAGCTATGATCATAAATGCTTCATGTATATATATATGTAAATATTGTGACATTTTGTATTCAAAATATACTTACATAAGTACGTTTTTCTCAAAGATTCCTCTTTAACGTAACAAGAGACCAAACCATTTCTTATCTTTCAAATCCTTCCATTTAAATTCAAAATATTGCCACAGTCTCATAAATTGACTAGACAAAAATGCTCATCATGTATTCCAACACACTACAGTTACAATGACAACTACCATGTTTTATGGCCTTAAGCACAAGGGCAAATGAAGCATCGCAAATAATATACATATATAACGTAAATGACAATTATATCAACACACATTCTTTTACTTTAGTGATCACAAGTACGAAAGTCAATAGTGCACTCCTTTGCATCACGACATACGCATGAAAGTAACTACACAAAACTATCACAAAATATAACCCGGCTTTGTCAAGCCATGACCACCATAATACACTTTACTGGGCGCGAACTAGAAGGGGGCGGAACCAGTCTCAAAGTGCCACACTTTACTGGTCTTCAAACTGGAGGGGAGCGGAACCCATTCACACTTTACCAGGTGCAAATCCGAAAGGGAAGAAACCTCTATCAATGTGCTTCCTTTATCCATTTCAACAATTAACACATTATTCTCATTTACACAATTAATTCAACAACTTCAAAACCATGCTTCTCCGATGGCCAAGGACAAAGCCTCTAAGACAGTGACAACCAATTCCATAAGTCCTGTTATGTCCTTTTAGTTTAAGTGTTATCATATTCACTTGCTACATAACTTTTATCATTTAATTCCAATTGATTCAACTCATGTCGTTTTCAACACTTATCATTAAATTCCCTTTCTTCCCCTTTCATTCCATTTTCATGATTCAGTTCCAAATATTTCAAGTTTTGGCTAAACAAGTAATAATTTCATCACGAGTACAATTATTCACTTATTTAAAAAAAAAAAAAAGAAATCGCTAGCTCCTTTAACTTCTCATTTTCATTTCTCATTTCACAAAAGTATGTAAATGTCTTATTGATTTCAAAATTCATTTCCTTTTACTCCAATTTCCCAATACCCACAACATTTACCAACACCCTTTTAATTTCTCTGAAATCCCTGAATTCACAACAATGGTTACAACTCAACAATTATAAAACCAATGACAATTATTAACACAAATTAAATTCATAGCAACCCTCTTTATTTCTTTCGTATCCATTTTCACATTTTAACGCACACTATTCCATATGGTTCAAATAATATCAAATCATCAATTTTTCCTTTTTTCTCATAACCACTAAACAAACAATTAGGGCTTTCTATTATAAACCATTTAAACATGCTCCTTAAGCATACAATCTCATAAATCCACAACAAAACACAAGATTTAACTCCTAGATCATGAAACCCTAATCCTCATCGCATGCTTTTCAAAAAAACACCTAGCAACTCAAGTTTTTAATCTAATAAACTACCACATGTCTATATTTATAATGAGGTATTGAAAAGGAGCAAAGAAATCCCTACCTCAAAGAGAGAAGCAGAGGAAGCCCAAAAATCAACTTCGTCGAAAATTGATCCCCAAGGGTCAAAATGTAGTTCTCGGAATACTCGTCGTTTTGGTATATGGAACTAGTACCAAAATCTCTATGGATCTTGCTAGATCAAGAGAAGAAGTGAGGATGAGTGAAGGATTTTAGCGAAAGATGAGACAAATGAGAAAATAAAAGTTTAGAGAGAGAGAGAGATGACAAGGTAATGAAAATGAGGGTGTAGGATCAGATTTGAAAGAGAATGGCCCAAAATTAGAAGTACAAAACACATCTCGCCGCACTTCCGGGATCCCTCCACCACACATGCGGATCTTCCCAGTCACTAACCCAAGTTTGCTCCTTTGCTGTTGCACGTGTAGGACTAATCGCTGCACGTGTAGAGCATCACACTGTACGTGCGAGCTTACCAGTCGCACGTGTGGGCCCACCACTTCTAATCTGATCTTCTTGAGGTGACTCAGCGCCTCCGATTTTCATCCTTACGCCCGAAACTCAAAAATTTTAGAACAAATGAATGTTTAAGGACAGTTAGACAGGGTCAAAAAGGAAGTTCAACAATGTAACACACTACTCGAGACTCCGATGATCAAAACAACAAATTCAAAAATCAATCATCAAGTCTTGTCCAAGACCCAGGACATCACAATTAGCCACTCCTCCATAGGAATTGTTGTAATTGATTGAATTCTAGTTTTCCTTCATTTTCTCTCTCTTATTTTCTCATCTCCCAAACACTTTATTTTCTGAGTTTTTCTTGCTTATTTAGATTAGATATGGACTTGTGTAAAGGGTTCTAGTCCTACCCTATGATTTATTTCCATAATTCTCTTGTTTGTTTTCATTTTCTTTTGTTTTCTCTCACTTTCTCACCAATTTTCTCATCATCCAAACAAGTTTAATTATCATAATTCAATCCTTGTTAACATGTTAATGAACTCTTGTGATTGTTTTGTGGGGTTAATTGGGTGATCCATGAGTTTAATTGGGTGATTAGAGAGTTTTCTATCTTTATTTTCTCTTACTTTCTTTTGTTTTCTCTCTACTTTCTTGGAAGCCAAACTTGTCTTCCATCTAGAAATGATTTGTAATCTACTCTCTCCACTAGGGGTGTACACGGTCCGGATTGGTTCGGTTCTGAGAAAATCTAAGAATCGAACTGATCCTAACGATTTTGTGATTTTGAGAACCAGACCAGACCGTTACACTTGTAAAACCGGACAGAACCAAACCGAAAAAACGGTTCGGTTTCGGTTTGGTTTACGGTTCCAAAAATTTTTATTTACAAGAATAAATTGTTAATATTAGCAAAATAATTACTCAAACTAATTACATTTAACTCATGATAAAAACTAATAATATTAAGGCATTACTTAATATTACATATCTATACCATCCTAATATTATTAAAATTATAAAAAACCAATTAATAAAAATAAAACTTGATATTTTATATATATATATATCTTTTAAAATTCGGTTCGGTTCGGTTCGAACCACGATTTTTCATAAAATCCATTAACCGAACCGTTTTTATGGTTCTCATATTTCTTAATTCGAAACCGAACCAATTCTTAATAGAACCAAACCAAACCGTATGATTCGGTCTAGTTCGGTCCAGATTACCGATTTAAACGGATTTTTGAACATCCCTACTCTCTACCCACTCTTAACATGGATTTGGGTATCCATTTACTCTTTTCTATGAGAGATGAGGTAGATTCATATTCACTTCTTTGATTTGCTTCTTGTTGTAGTTTCATTCCTCTATTTTGCTTCTATGATCATCATTGATTTTCTATATGCTTGATGATCAAAGAAGTTCCATCTTTCCATGATTATCCCATGATAAGAATGGTGGATTTTGCTCATTTTGATTCTTTATCTTTCACTTGATTGCTTATATAATCAACATGTAGTGTTTCATATTGCTTGATGATCGAAAAAGCCAATCTATCTCTTCTTTTATTATCTTCATGATAGAAAGTGATAGATCGTATTCACTTTATCGTTTGCTACTCTTTCTCTTATCTTGTGGTGATTGAGATTGAGATTCTCTATTGTGTTCATTTTGAAGCTTCCATGGCTTAGACGGATTCAATTTTCTCATTATTCATGATGATTGAAGATGAATTCATCATATCTAGCTTCTAGTGGCATCCCAAGAGAATTAGTGCTTCTCTTTTACATTCCTATGTTAGAGAAGCACTTTGGCTCATTTTGTTTTCTATTATCTTGTTTCTTAGTTTCTTTTGATTAGTAGCCCATCTATTTTCATTTGGTAGCCTTGCTAACATAGTTAGCTTCTATTATTCTTGTTATTTTGCTGATCATTAGTTTAGATGGATGTATATTCATCTTTCTCTTTTTCTTCCTTCTATTCTTTTTATTTGGAGCATTCCATATATTGGCATCATATTTTCTTTATTCATCATTTTCCATGCTTTGCATCCATTTTTCATGCATAAGGCTTAGCTCATCTTACTCGTTATATTTATTTCTTTTGTGATTATGTGTGCAACCTCATGTTTTGAGATGGCTTATATATCATGTGTTAGTAACCAAGTCTTTAGTTGCATTCCATTGTATGTATTGCATTAGTTTCTTTGTATATAGGATCATGCATATTTTTCTAACCTTTTGCGCTTGGCTTGGTGCGGATGAGTACTAGATGAGCTTCTTTCATCTTTGCATCCTAATTGTGTGTGTTTTTCTTACTATGTCTAGCATTTTACCATGAGGCTACACGCTTACTTGAGATATCTATTTGATTGCCCATGGATGGAGATATTTCACTTAAGTCGAGATGATTTTGATTTCTATGCATGTGGACTCATCTTAGCTTGAAGTTGCACATTTTCAAACTCTTTTCTAACATGTATGAGATCAAAGCATTCCAAAGTAAGTGATTTAATCTATACTTGCTTGCTTCACATAGTAATTTTATCATTAATAATCGGAACATGAATATATTTTGATTATAAATCTCATATCATGAATTAGTAGAGGTCGATCTTTGATTGAGTGAGCGGGGGTGCTCAATTCATGACCTTCCCCCCTCATAACTAAGTTTCTGAGCTGAGACACTTTGGTTGTGACGGATAGTGGCCTTTGGCACGAGTTATGTGTTTCCTAGTTTTCCTAAAAGATTAGGTGGCGACTATAAGTTTGGTGATGTGGTCCATATTTGACATTTCTTGTGATTAGTGGGTTTTTCTATGGACTTTCCAGATTTGGACTCTCATTTGCTTCACATTGCACTCGTGAAACCAGACGGAGGTTTGAAATGTCGGGCAAGCTCGAATACCCGTCCAAGATTCCACAACACTAAATCATAACATGAGGTTTATGAGAGCACCCACTTTTATCACCACCCACACACTTCAAAACCCTTTACTGGCTAGTCTTTCGGCAACAATGGCGGCAACTATTCGACAGTACACATATCCCCCCAACAATGGCGATAAGTGTAAGTTTTTTTGATAACCCCAATACCATGAGGCAAATTGTGATAACCAAACCATTCACGCATTCATGTTATATGCAATGTGCTTGTGTGACTTAGGACTTGTTAGTAATAGGATGAGAAGAAGAAGAGGTTTGAAAAGTTATGTTAGAATTGTTTTGTTATGTGTTTTGAGTTAGGGGATAGCTTAGAAGTTGATTTGAGAACCATAGGATATGCGTATAACTTAAATGAGGAGTTTAAAGACCGTAGTCTAATAAACTTGATCATTTCACGCTATTTGTGGATTTGCTAATTAGGATTAGTGATAATTAAGTATGATAAGTGAACCTTAATTAGGATTAATTAACTTAAGTAGGATTAAGTATAAAACTTGGTTAATTAGTCCTAACTTAGATTAGTTAAACTAAGTATGCAAGATTAGAGGATTAATGGTCTTCCATCTTTTGCCTCAGCACACACAATAAAACCTTATGCCCAAATCAAACAAAAGGGAGAAGTTGTTGGAGCTTGAAGAACTAATGAGAGAGAGAAATAAGAAAGGAGAAGAAAAGAGGAAAAAGAAGGAGAAAATTCAAAGGAGCTAAGAATTAAAGCCTAGAAATCCTAAGAAAATCATTACAAGGTAAGAAACTCAATCCTCTCCCATTGATATTAAAACCTAAATAAAAATTCATTAGAAACAAGTTTTGAGAAGATTAAAATGAAAGAAAATAGAAAAGTAAGAAGTTAGGAAAAAGTTTGAAGATTTGTTAGAAGAAAACATGTTTTGTGTTGTTTTTAGCATAGATTTGGGTTATATAAGGGTTATGGTATGAATTTACACTATTTCTTCATACTTAGAAACCTTAGAATTATGTTTCAAGGGATCGAAAGTGATGGAATAAAGAAAAGTTTGAAAAGATATAATTTCTTGATCAAATCTTATCTGTTAATTGTTTTCATCTCAAATTCATTCATACAAACATGTTTTCATTGGTTTGACATCATATATATGCATATTAGGATGTTATAGAACATGTTTTGAGTTTGGAAAATATGAAAAATAGGTTTTGGAGGCCAAAACCCGTGAAGAACATCTTCAGCCGAACTTACCCAGTTCTTCTACACATGCGGCCGGAAGCATTGCACGTGCGGAAATGGCCGTCGCACGTGCGGCCAGCCAACCCAAAAAATATTTCAAGATTTCTTTAATTGTACGCACGTCTCTGCACGAACGGCTAGGGTCTTGCACGTGTTGCCCTGTTCCACCGCACATGCGGATTTCAGGGCCAATGTCTGTTTCGTTTTCTTTCCATTTTCTTCGACCCTCGGGCATCCTTATACGCGTTTTGAACCTATTTGAAAGTCAAATACACTTATAAAGAAATTTAAATCAAGTTAAAATAAGAAATAAAAACTCAAGTTAAGTTTAGGAACCGATTTACTATATTAATGTTTAGGCAGTTCAATGCTTTGTTCTTATTTTTGTAGGTTGAGTCTTGAAAGAAGTTAAACCCTTGTGCAAGGAGCCAATTGTGAGTAATAGTGTAGTAAAGTTATGTTTCTTAAATTATGATTTGAAATGCAAGCATATGGTATGTTGATGAAAGCTAAAATTGTTTTGCTATGAATGAACATCATATATTTTTATATCATGTATTAAGATGACATATTGAAACTTGTTTATTATTAGGAATCATGCCAATAACCTTGTGCTAACTGAGCTCTTTGCCACCTGTTGTAGACCCTTGACTCTGATTCAAAGTGCCTTGAGAATGCTCATCGCTACGTATATGCACGCAAGTTAAGCTTTATTATCATGTGCAAATTGAATATGTTTGAAATGAGCTTGCACTTGGTTTTAAATAAAGTTATTGGTGTTCATTCATTTACCACTTTACTTTGTTACTATTCATTGGGCTTTGGCTCACCCATCTCCCCTATATGTATGTAAGTGATGGAGAAGATCAAGTTGAGGATGAAAGATCAAGTTAAAAGTCTTTTTCTTTTCTTTTTCTACTTTTGGAAAATGAGATTTTTGGATGAAGATCTTGTATATGAGTTTTGGTTTTTGTTGATTGTATATTTGTAAATGTTGTACTTTCATTTTGAATGTTGAGCTTGTGAATGTCAAAGATAAGAAAATAAAGTTGCTTGTTCTGTATCATATGACTTATACACATGCTCTGGATAGACTATTGGTATTTAATGGACAATGTATTCCGCATATGCCCCAATGTTTTTAGTCCAATCTTTTCTTGTCTTGCTAGGCCTTTGGTAATCAGGCACGACTGGCTTATCATAACTATTATCCTGTTTAGGGCGAGATAGGGTTGTGACAGAGTGGTATCAGTGCATAAGTTTGTACACACACACACACACACACACACACTATCCTCCAGAGCATAGGATTTCCCAAGAAGAACTTTAGGAATGCATTTATGATGAATGTTTGTGACAAAAGGTGCATCTTATGTGTTAATTATTAAGTGAACATCACAAACTTATGTTATAATTGTTTAAAATATGCTTTGCATGCATAGTGTCATGGTGAGATAAAAAGCTGAGTTCTCTACCAGCCACATTGATCGACTTGAAAGAATGTTAGAAGGTGTAGCAGAGGCAATAGAGGCCTTAAGACAGAGAAATCAAGAACAACCCCAACCCCAACCCCAACCATAACCACAACAACAACCACCACCGCAACAGCAAAACTACCACATCAATAACTACCTATGCAAATGGACTTTCCAGATCAGGCAACAATGGCGCTAATCAAGGAATATAAGAAGATGATACCAATCTAATTTGAAGGAGGAATTGATCTTTTGAAGGTAGAGGCTTGGGTACTCAAGGTAGAGAAATTGTTTGAAGTTTTTCCATGTACAGAAACACAAAAAGTTGCACTTGCCACCTTCACTCTGGTAGAGGGGGCACGCAGATGGTGGATGCTAGTAAAAGGCTGCATGAAGGTATTACTTGGAACCGTTTTCTGGAAATCTTTTATAACAAGTACTTCCTACAATCTATCAAGGATAAGAAAGCATCAAAGTTTCAATCACTTAAGCAAAGAGGAGGTACAGTGGCAGAATATGATGCCAAATTCGCGGAGTTAGCCAGATTTGCTCCACTCATGGTAAATACCGAGTACAACAAAGCCAGAAAGTTTGAGGAAGGGCTTCAAGAACCACTCCGGGACAAAGTAAATCTTTTCAAATTTCCTACATATGCGAAAGTTTTAGATATGGCAATTATGACCGAGCTGAATGCAAAGGATGAACAAAAATCCAAAGAATGGTTTAATAAGAGACAAGGGTATGACACAAGGAAGGGGCCAGTAAATTTCCCTGTCAAGAAGACAAGTGTAGGAATTATTAGTGACTATTGGTGGCACTAGTCAAGGGAGTAGAGTTATTCTATTTTGTCCAGACTGTGGAAGGAATCATTTTGGGGTTTGTAGCTGAAATACGGGGTCTTGTTTCAGATGTGAACAAATGGGACATCAGATAAAAGATTGTCTAAAAGCCTGACAAAACTCTTCAAAAGGTGCAAGTAGTTCATCGAGATCGGTTCAGAAATCAGCCGTGAAGCCTAGCACCACGAGGAAAGAACTGGTAAGACAAGCAAGGGTGTTTGCCCTAGCCCTAGGGGATGCTCAGAGTACGGAACCTATTGCATCAAGTATACTCTCTATCTGTGCTCATGATGCGTATATCTTGATAGATTCGGGTTCTACACACTCATTCGTATCTAGTTAGTTTGTGAATAAGTTGAATAAACTGTCAGAATCTTTGAATTTCTTATTATCGGTATCTACACCATTCGGTGAATTTATGATATGTACATCTATTTATTGAGATTGTGAAATAATAGTTGGGAATGCAAGTTTGATTGTTGATTTGTTGCCTATAGAAATGAGTTATTTTGATGCTATTTTGGGAATCGATTGGTTGTCAACAAATTATGCTACAATAGACTATGTATTAAAGTGTGTCTCATTTCGACCACCGAATCAAGAAAAGTTTTCTTTTCAAGGAAAAGGTGTAGTACCACCACCATATCTCATTTCATCCATGAAGGCATGTAAATTACTCAAGAAAGGGTGTCGAGGATATTAGTGTAGTGTTTTATCTGTACAGGGATTTGAAGACAGCTTGAACAACATATCAATGGTAAGAGAATTTTCGCACATGTTTCTAGATGATCTACCGGGCAATTTGATTGATAAAGAAATTGAGTTTACAGTTGATGTTGCACCAGGAACTCAACCAATTTTTATGACTCTTTACAAAATGTCGCCAGCAAAGCTAAATGAGTTGAAAATTCAGTTGCAAGACTTGCTAGACAAGCGCTTCATTTGACCCAGCACCTCACCTTGGGGAGCACCAGTTCTATTTGTGAAAACGAAGGATGGAACTCTTCATTTGTGCATTGATTATAGAGCGTTGAACAAGGTGACTATTAAGAATAAATATCCGTTGCCGAGGATTGATGATTTATTTGATCAACTTTAAGGGGTTGAAGTATTCTCAAAAATTGATCTTAGATCGGGTTATCACCAACTTAAAGTTAAGGCAAAAGATGTTGAGAAGTCAACGTTTAGAACCAGGTATGGCCATTACGAGTTTTTTATTATGCCATTTGGGGTTACTACTGCTCCTGCAGCATTCATGGATTTGATGAATAGAATCTTTAAGCCTTATTTAGATGAGTTTGTTCTAGTCTTCATTGATGACATTTTGATTTACTCTAAAAGTGAGGAGGACCATGAACAACATTTAAGCCTGATCCTTTAAACTCTTAGGGATAAACAATTGTATGTAAAATTAAAAAGTGTGAGCTTTGGTTGACTAGTGTGACCTTTTGGGACGTTTTATTGATAAGAAGGTATTTTTGTTGATCCCCAGAAAATTGAAGTAATAGTAAACTAGCCAAGACCAACTAATGTAACAGAGGTTCGAAGTTTCCTTGGTTTGGTAGGGTATTACAGGAGATTTGTCAAAGACTTTTCCAAGATAGTAGTGTCGCTTACCCAGCTGACATAGAAGGCAACACCATTTGAATGGATAGAAAAGAGAGATTCTTCCTTTCAAGAGTTAGAAACCAGGCTGATCACAGTGCCAATCCTCGTACTACCATCAGGTACAAAAGGGTTTGTTATCTATAGTGATGCGTCTCATAAAGGATTGGGGTGTGTTTTAATGCAGAACAACAAACTCATTGCTTATGCTTCCCACCAATTAAAGCCGCATGAAAAGAACTACCGAACACACGACTTAGAATTGGCAGTCGTTGTTTTTGCATAAAAAATTTGGTGTCATTACTTGTGCAAGGCTACATGTGAAGTATTCACGAACCATAAGAGCTTAAAGTATTTGTTTACTCAGAAGGAGTTCAATATGAGGCATAAAAGATGACTAGAGTTGATGAAAGATTATGATTTGCAGATATAGTATCATCCTAGCAAAGCAAATATAGTGGCAGACGCCCTCAACCAGAAATCAATGGAGAATTTGGCTGGCTTACTCACCAAGAAGGGATATATACTTCAAGACCTTCAGAGAATGGAGATAAAATTGGTCATTCACGAGACGAGGATGAATTTTAGCCGTAAGTTTAACCCAGCCATCTATCATTAAGGAAATCAAGCAAAGGCAAATGGAGGATGCCTACTTCAAGAAAATTTTTGAGGAGATTGATTCAAAGCCAAGACTGGGATTCTTAATTAAGGAACAAATGTTACAATTTGAAGGCAGATTATGTGTTCTTGGCATATCGGAGCTGAAAAAGAAAGTCATGAAGGAAGCACACCGCTCCAAGTTTGTAGTCCACCCTGGAAGCACTAAAATGTATCAAGATCTCAAGCAAATCTACTGGTGGCCGAACATGAAAAGGGACATAGCAAAATTTGTTTCTTGTTGTCTTCAATGCCAACAAGTGAAAGCAGAACATCAAAAGCCTGCTGGTCTACTTCAACCTCTCTCTATCTCGAAATGGAAATGGGAACACATCACGATAGATTTTGTAGTTGGCTTTCCTTGCACACCAAAAGGTATGGATTCAATTTGGTCATTGTAGATAGACTGTCCAAATCCGCTCATTTCTTACCTATGAGGTCTTTTTACAATGTGGATAAATAGCTACCTTGCATATAGATGAGATTGTTTAACTTCATGGTGTGCATGTATCTATTGTATCGGATAGAGACTTCAAATTTGTATCTAGATTTTGGCAGAGTTTGGAGAAAGCGTTGGGAACAAAACTGAAATTTAGTACCGCCTTTTATCCGCAAACCAATGGTTAATACAATACAGACTTTGGAAGATATGCTTCTTTTGTGTGCATTGGATTTCAAAGGAAGTTCAGAAACACACATATCGTTGGCAGAATTCGCGTACAATAATAGTTTCTAGGCAAGCATTGGTATGGCACCATATGAAGCATTGTATGGAAGAAAATGCAGATCACCAATTTGCTGGACAAAAGTTAGAGACAAACCGATGTTAAGGCCCGAAATTGTTCAAGTTACTATGGAGAACAAAGTTATTTAAAAAAAGACTCAAAATCGCCTAAAGTCAACAAAATAATTATGCAGATTTGAGAAGGAGGAATGTTGAGTTTGAAGTTGGATATCATGTGTTCCTAAAAGTCACTCCAATGAAGGGCCATACGTGATTTGGCAAAAAGGGAAAGTTGTCTCCGCGATATGTAGGGCCATTTGAAATTCTAGAAAAGATCAGTCCAGTAGCATACCGGCTAGCATTGCCACCAGAGATGTAATAAGTTCATAATGTATGCTCGGGATCCTTCCCATGTGATTGATTACCAACGCATGGTTATTGATGAAGACTTAGAATATGAAGAACAACCTATTCAGATTCTTGATTGCCAAGTGAAGCAACTCAGGAATAAAGAAATACCTAAGGTAAAGATTGTATGGAAGGGGAGCACTACGAGAGAGATGACACTTGGGAGAAGGAAGATGAAATGAAGATGACATACCCTAGTCTGTTTCCAAGTTAAGGTAAGACAACTTTGGGGGACAAAACTTCTTAAGGAGGGGAGAATGTGACAACCAAACCGTTCATGCATCAGGTATATTTTATTATTCATGCATTCATGTTATATGCTACATGCTTATGTGATTTAGAACTTGTTAGCAATAGGATGAGAAGAAGAAGAGGGTTGAAAAGTTATGTTAGAATTGTTTTGTTATGTGTTTTGAGTTAAGGGATAGCTTAGAACTTGATTTGAGAACCATAGGATATGCTTACCTTAAGTAAGGAGCTTAAAGACCTTAGTCTAATAAACTTGATCATTTCATGCTATTTGTGATTTTGCTAATTAGGATTAGTGATAATTAGGTATGATTAGTGAACCTTAATTAGGATTAATTAACTTAAGTAGGATTTAAGTATAAACGTTAGTTAATTAGCCCCAACCTAGATTAGCTAAACTAAGTAAACAAGATTAGAGGATCAATGGTCTTCTATCTTTTGCCCAAGCACACACAATAAAACCTTGTGCCCAAATCAAACAAAAGGGAGAAGTTGTATGAGCTTGAAGAAATAACGAGAGAAAGGAATAAGAAAGGAGAAGAAAAGAGGAAAAGAAGGAGAAAAGGGGAGAAAATTCAAAGGAGCGAAGAATTCAAGCCTAAAAATCCTAAGAAAATCACTACAAGGTAAGAAACTCAATTCTTTCATAATTTGATATTAAAACCTAACTAAGCATTCATTAGAAACAAGTTTTGAGAAGATTAAAGTGAAAGAAAATAGAAAAATTAGAAGTTAGGAAAAAGTTTGAAGATTTGTTGGAAGAAAACATGTTTTGAGTTGTTTTTAGCATATATTTGGGTTGTATAAGGGTTATGCTATGAATTTTCGCCATTTCTTCATACCTAGAAACCTTAGAATTATGTTTCAAGGAATTAAAAGTATGGAATAAAAAAAAGTTTGAAAAGATAGAATTTCTTGATCAAATCTTATCTTTTAATTGTTTTCATATCAAATTCATTCATACAAATATGTTTTCATTGGTTTGACATCATATATATGCATATTAGAATGTTATAGAACATGTTTTGTGTTTGGAAAATATGAAAAATAGGTTTTGGAGGGCAAAAACCGTGAAGAACATCTTCAGCCGAACTTACCCAATTCTCCTGTATGTGCGGTCGGAAGCACAGCACATGCGGCACACCTCCCACATGTGCAAAAATAGCCTTCACATGTGGGGCTAGCCAACCTAGAAAATATTTTGAGACTACTTTAATTGCACACACGTTTTTGCACGTGCAACTTGGGTCACGTACATGCGGAATTCATGGGTAATGTTCGTTTTGTTTTCTTTCCGTTTTCTTCGGCCCTCGAGCATCCTCATACGGGTTTTGAACCTATTTGAAAGTGAAATACACTTAGAAACCAATCTAAATCAAGTTAAAATAAGAAAGAAAAACTAAAGTTATGTTTAGGAGCTGATTTGTTATATTAATGTTTAGGAAGTTCAATGCTTTGTTCTTATTTTTGTAGGCTGAGTCTTAAAGGAGCCCTTGTGTAAGAAGCAAAGTTATGTTTCTTAAAATTATAATTTGAAATGCATACATATGATATGTTGATGAAAGCTAAATATTGTTTTGCTATGAATGAACATCATATATTTTTATATCATGCATTAAGATGACATATTGAAACTTGTTTGTTATTGGGAATCATGCCAATAACCTCTTGCTAACTGAGCTCTTTGCCACATGTTGTGGCCCCATGACTCTGATCTGAAGTGCCTTGAGAATGTTCATCGCTATGTATATGCTTGCAAGTTAAGCTTTGTTATCATGTGCAAATTGTACTATGTTTGAAATGAGCTTGTGCTTGGTTTTAAATAAAGTTATCGGTTTTTATTCATTTACCACTTTACTTTATTACTATTCACTGGGCTTTGGCTCACCCCTTTCCTCTATATGTGTGTAGGTGATGGTGAAGATCTAATTGAGGATGAGAGATCAAGTTAGAAGTCTTTTTCTTTTCTTTTTCTACTTTTGGAAGATGGGATTTTTGGACGAAGATCTTGTATATGAGTTTTGGTTTTTGTTGATTGTATATTTGTAAATGTTGTACCTTTCTTTTTGAATGTTGGGCTTGTAAATGTCAAAAATAAATAAATAAAGTTACTTGTTTTATATCATATGACTTATGCACATGCTCTGGATAGACTATTGGTAATTAATGGACAGTGTATTCCGCATAAGCCCCAATGTTTTTAGTCCAATCTTGTCTTGTCTTGTCTTGCTAGGCCTTTGGTAGTCTGGCACTACTGGCCGGTCATAACTACCATCCTGTTTAGGGCAGGATGGGGTTGTGACATGAATAGAGCATCACAATGTAAGCTTAGAGGAGGTTCACAGCTTGGATGACGTTCGCAGCTCGGAGGAGGTTGATCTTGTAATGATAAGTTTTTTCAAAATTTAAAAAAAAAATGGGGAAAACAATTCAATTTTTTTTCGGGTAATGAACTCCTGATCATATGCCAAAATAATAGCAACACATAGCTGAATTAAAGGCATTAGTTCGACAACCTCTAACCAAACATTATTTATATGATCGGCACTTTGGATTCCAAGCTTTTTATTCATATGTTCGGTACTTTGGATGTAATCTTATTTATTTTTTGGTTATACAATGGACTTTGATTTTATTTGTTAATCAAACTAGTTAATGCATACTTATCTTTGTTTGTTAAATTTTGATGGGTCAAACTTATTCACAAACACATCACTTTTCATTTTTATAATGTTCAACAGTACATGCCTGAAAATGTACAAATTATTACGCAACACAGACGGCGGTGAGAGATTAGCTATGATGGAGATTTACGACGGAGAGAGGTCAGCTATGGGAGATCGCTTGTGATAAAGATCGACGACAGACAAAGATCGATGACAGAGCTTTGTCAATGGTGAAAGGAAGCTTGAGTTCAATGGCAAGATTTCAATAGTTGATGGTGAGAGGAAGCTTGAGTTCAATGGTGAGAGTTCAATAGTTAAGAGTTTTGGGAGATGAAGGGTTTTTAGGCAGTGTGCTAAAGGGTGTGTATTTTGGTGGGGCTGATGTTTTATAAGGATACCTTTGGTAGGGGGTTCTTCGAAATTTTTAGGGTTTCGAATTTTGTAAATGATGGTCCAAATAAATGGGGGGTCCAAAGTATTAATTGAGGTGCTAATGGCAACACTCTTTATCATAACATGAACTTGGACTTTCTTCATATACACAATTAAAAAATAAATAAATAAGCCGATTTTTATTGAGATAATTTATAATTCTTGTTCAAGGACTTTTAATGCATTTTAATTTTTTACCCTATTGTTGTTTTAAAAATTTATCATGACCATGTATGCAAACACTCTATTTTGATCACTAATTGTGATAGCATTAAACCTGACCCTTTAAACCGACCTTTAGATCCGACTTAATTTCCGTAGTCGAGCTTTACACTTAATCTTTCGAATACTAACTTTTTGACTTTTGAGTTCTTTGTACAATTTTTTAGCACTTTATACTGTTTATATAACTATTGGTGTACATTTGTTAGTCGTGTTTTGTGTTGCACCAAGGGCACCGTCTGAGTGTTGGGTGGCCAAAACTTTGAACTATTTGTGAGGAGGTGCGTGTAAAACTAGTATATATTGTCTATATTATGAATGGTTGTGGTTGTATATATTAGGAGTGACTGTGGTTATGATTGATTTTAATTGATTGTATTTCCTTTTCAGGCTTAGGTTTAGGGCTATATAATTGGTACACTCTTTGTGAACAATAAACAATACACAATTGAATATACAAATTTTTTGAGAATACTTACATGGTATTGGAGCTGTGTGCATAACCCTAGCCATCTGATTCACGAATTCCTCCTCTGGTTTTGTAGTCACGAATCGATAGAGTTCTCTCTCTCTCTCTCTCAATTTGCGATTATCCTAGTCAGTTGAAGCTCTCTCTCTTATTCTGTATGGTTCAAAATTTTGATTCATTTGGTCAGGTTCATCAACTCATGTGGTACACAAATGAACTCCTTAGGTGCGATTTCTAGTTCGTCGAACTCGCCTAAAGCTTGCCTCTCTTTCTGGCTCGAATTTACAATCACGACTCTCTCTCTCTAGGTTTGATTGTGATTGCGACCCGTTGGTTTGTGTCTGTGGTTCTTTCTCTCTAAGTTTGATCGTGATTCTCTGGTTCTCACTCTGATTTGCAAAAGGACATGGCTCTTCTTTTGTCTCTCATTAATTCTGCTTTCGTTTTCAAGGACTGATGGTGTGCCCCGACCTTGAGGCGAGGCATGGGATGTGTGCATAAGCTATAGGAGAGCCCTTTTGATTTGTAGGCTTTGGGCCCTTTTTTGTGTATGTCATGCTCCAAACCTCGTGACAATGCTGCACACTCATCTAAATGAGCATGCAAGGCTAGGAGTCCAATCAAATAAACCAACAATATAAAACACTCAAAGTAAATCTTTAATTATCATAGTGCCAAAATCCATAAATAATAAACAATCCTTGTCATATGACAATTATCCACCAAGTCCACAAATATAATCCACTAACAAATTAGTAACCCAAAGTAATCCAAAATCATAGTCTTACTCTCGGCACTCCCGTAAGTAAAAAAACCCGCGCAACTCTACTTCTCAGGATCTGAAAATAAAAATAAAATAAGGATAAGCTAGATAGCCCAGCAAATAACCAACCATCACTACTAGTGGGATCAAGTATACAAAAAAAAAAATAGTCGATAACCAATACATATATTTTTGCTACCATTCAATAATGAACAATTATTTTGTAAGATAGTTTCATAACTGAAAATAAACAGTGTAACAATACATTTTAATTGAAAAGACAATGAGGTAATTCGATGAAATTTCATTGTTCAAATTGATAGTTCGATATTCAGATGGTTCAATGATCAATTCATAAAACTCAAGTCTTGGTGACTGCGGTCACTTTGCCCATGACAGGGCCCAGAACCACACCTAGGTTGGTGGTGAAGCCCCAAAAGAAACTAGTTTTTATGCCAATAAATAACCCCCATTGGCTAGGGTCCAAATCATAGTCAAACTAGAGTGATGTTCAAAATTCAAACAATACACAACTTTTAAATAAAATATTCGATATTTTCAGAATAAACATTTGGTACAATTTTCAGAATATTTTCACAAAATATTCAAATAATTTTCATAATAATATTCAATGTCATTTTATACTTGACCCAATATTTTATTTTAAGAGAACATGAAGGTTATAAATAAATATTTATAATTTTAAACGATTCAATAGGGAATAAAAAGATGACACCAACAGTGATAGAGGGTTAGCTTATCTCAAACAGCTAAAATAAATATTTCCCAAGCTAATATCAAATTACCAAGATCCACCTCAATCTCACAAGCCTAATAAAATATTACATCACATAAACAATTATTATTGATCACCATGATGCATCCATCATTCTTTTCTTTATAAAAGAATAAGCTATACTCTATCAGTAGCTTCCAAACCCCAGCACCGAAACAGAGCTACTACAGTTTTGGACAATTTTTTTCGTTACTTACATTATTCTATTGCTGTTTATAAACATGTATAAATTTGTAACGTCTTGCGGTCAATCTTGTATCCCACAAACACACCACCATTAAGCTTAACCCATCACATATCAATTCCAAAATACAAACCACCCAAACGGAATGCAAAATAAACTCTAAAGTCCAGCGAAATCGACACCCCCAACATGGACTACATCAATATAATTATTTAATCACATATGCCCATACAAATCATCCATTGATATATTAAAACTAAATTTATAAATAGGTATACAATAAAATAAATCTTATCTCTAAGAGATGATTAGATCAAAATCACCACTCTATGAATCTTCCCTCCTTTTCTTTTTTCTTTTTTTTTTTTTTTTTTTTTTTTTTAAACTTTTCAAACCCTTGAGCAATAGCCTCCAAAAACGATTCACAAGGACTCTATTTTCCTCAAACTTAAAGCCAAGATGTTTGCTTAATAACTAGTTTCTCAAATTGCAAAATTATCCATCTAAGTTATAGAAATTATAATACCATCTCATGACTGATTCCTTGATATTACTAAATGACCCCATATAAATTAATTTAATTACTAACCTATCCCATAAAATTATTCTACACATAACTTGGGTTTTACATTCTTCCCCACTTAAAAGAAATTTTGTCCTCGAAATTTGACATACCTGGAGCCTCAATAAGTTGTAGATACTTTTTGTCTCATTTCATCCTCAAGTTCCCAAGTAGCTTCTCTTTCCAAGTGATTGCTCCATTGAACCTTAACGTAGTGAATGACTCGATGCCTCAAAACTTGTTCCTTTCTATCAACAATTTGTATAGGGTGTTCCTCATATGTCAAATCCTCCTTAAACTGCAACGGTGCATGATCAATCACATGGCTAGGATCCGATATATACTTCCTTAACATCGAGACGTGAAAGACATTATGAACTCTAGCTAGTAAAAGTGGTAGGGCAAGTCTGTAAGCTACCTCTCCAATTCGATCTAAAGCCTCAAATGGCCCAACAAATCTAGGACTCAATTTACCACGAACACCAAACCTCATTACTCCTTTCATAGGAGACACCTTAAGGAATACATGGTGTCCAACCCTAAACATCAAGATCGTGTCTCCTGTTATTTGTCATAACTTTTCTATCTACTATGTGCCGTGCAAAGTCGCTCTCTAATAAGATTGCTCTTGTTCACTGGTTGTTGCACAATCTCAGGCCCTAACAATTTCCTTTCGCCCATGTCATCCCAACAAATAGGGTGATCTACACTTTTGTTCATATAAAGCCTCATATAGTGCCATTTGAATGCTCAAATGATAACTGTTATTATAAGAGAATTCCATTAAGGCCAAAATGCTCATCCCAAGAACCTCCAAGATCAATAACACAAGCCCTTAACATGTCTTCCAGGGTCTGAATAGTTCTCTCTGACTGTCCATCAGTCTGAGAATGAAAAGCAGTGCTAAAATTCAACTTAGTATCCAAAGTTGTATGCAAACTCCTCCAAAACATAGATTACAAAATCTGCTATCTCTGTCAGACACTATGGTCACACAGAATACCATGCAACCTCACAATCTCCTTGATATACAATTTTGCAAACCTCTCTAAGGAGAACCCCGCCATAAAAGCTAGAAAGTGAGTGGATTTGGTCAATCGATCAACGATAACCCAAATTACATTGTTACCACCTTGGGTTCTACGCAACCCTGTCACAAAATCCATGACAATATGTTCCCACTTCCACTCGGAAATAGAAAGGGGTTGTAACTTACTTGTAGGTCTCTGATGTTCAACTTTCACTTGTTGACATACCAAACATTGAGCAACATACTGAGCAATTTCCCTCTTCATATTATTCCACCAAAAGTTCATCTTCAAGTTTTTATACATTTTAGTTCTCCCTAGATGTACAGTATACCTCGAACCATGAGCTTCTCTCAGGATTTCTCTCTTGAGCTCTAAATCATTAGGCACACACAACCTGTCTCCAAATCTCAAGGTTCCATCTTCCTACATACAAAATTCCATCTGTAGCCTTATTTCTATCTCAGACTTAAGTTTTTGCAACTGAGGATCTCTTCCCTAAGCAACTTTAATTCTATATGTGGGTTGAACTCTAAGGTTTACCAACTGCATTCCATGGTTGTGCCATCTAATCTCGATATTCAACCTTCACAAGTTCTCCAAGATATTGGTCAGTGATCAAGCTAGCCAAATTACTCAGAGTCTTTCTACTCAAGGCATCCGCCACTGCATTGGTTTTTTCTCGGATGATAATTAATAGTCAAATCATAGTCCTTTAATAGCTCCAACCATTGCCTTTGCCTTATATTCAATTCTTTTTGAGTGAAAATATACTTCAGACCTTTATGATCAGTGAATATCTCACATTTTACCCCATACAAGTAATGCCTTAAGATTTTTCAATGCAAACACCACCGCTGTAACGCCATACTACTTGTTGGCCCAAGCAACCTGTGGGCCGACCAACAATACCCAAAAGCTTAAGTCCAAGTTACTTAGGAGCAAGGTAGTGGTGCTTTATATGCCCAAGATCAACCATGGAAACTTTCGACGTGGGACAGGGTGTTACAAACTCCCCCACTTATAAATCCTCGCGTCCTTGCGAGGGTCTATAATCAATCAGAATACCATGATCAGCTCGTGGCCAGCCCAGAATAAGTGGCCCATATGGTTGTGTGCATGGGTCGACTTTGATACCATTTGTAACACCCCACTACTTGCTAGTCCAAGCAACTTGTGGGTCAACCAACAATACCCAAAAGCTTAAGTCCAAGTTACTTAGTAGCAAGGTAGTGGTGTTTTATATGCCCAAGATCACCCATGCAAACTTCTGATGTGGGACATGGGTGTTACAACCGCAGCCAACTCCAAATCATACATAGGATAATTCTGCTCATATGGCTCCAACTGCCTAGACGCATATGCCACTACCTTATCATTCTGCATCAGGACGCAACCCAAGCCCATCTTTAATGCATCACTATAGATTGTAAAACCTTCATCCCCGGACGAAACTATATGTACTAGAGAAACACCAATCGACTCTTTAGATCTTGGAAACTCTTCTCACAATCATCAAATCACTCAAATTTAACTCCTTTTTATGTTAAACGAGTCAAAGGCATAGAAATTCGGGAAAAGTCCCTCAATAAACCTTTTATAATTTCCTGCTAAACCCAAGAAGCTACAAATTTCAATGACACTAGTAGGCCTATTCCACTCTACCACAGCCTCTTCTTTCTTGGGGTCAACAGACACTCCATCTTTAGATATCACATGTCCCAAAAATGATACACTCTCTAGCCAAAATTCACACTTCTTTAATTTAGCAAACAATTTATTCTCCCTTAATATCTGTAACACTATTCTCATATGCTCTTCGTGCTACTCTTTATTCTTTGAGTATACCAGAATGTCATCAATTATAAAAACATCATCTTATTCCATTCTCAAATCCCTATAACATATAAATAAAATTAACCATATGCCAAATTATAAGTGTTCCCAATCCTACATCTACCCAATCTCACCACTATTCTATACTAGCCTTTAAAATTACAACCTGGCTCTGATACCATTACCCCATTACTTGCTAGCCCAAGTAACCTGTGGGTCAACCAACAATACCCAAAAGCTTAAGTCCAAGTTACGTAGTAGCGAGGTAGTGGTGCTTTATATGCCCAACATCACCCGTGCAAACTTCCGATATAGGACAGGGTGTTACAGTGTTAGTCAAGTGCAATTTTTTCAAGGGATATACCCTTTTCATATGATATAAACCTAAGGGAATTTTAACTACATTTTATTGTTAGTACTTTTTTGAATTACATACTGCATATTCACTCCACTTAGATGTTGACTATAGGATGTATGTAGCTGGAGAACCTCATGTTCTGAATGATATTGTTATATCTATATTTATGAGAGAAGCCTTTTTTTTATTATATTTACTATTGTCTTTTCTTTATTATTTATGATTAATTTTCGTGTGTTAGATCTTGTAAATTCAGGGCGCGAGGTTTGTTCACTTTGTCTTGCTCAAGTAATAGAAGGGCTTTCTTGGCTCAAACAATAGCAAGTTGGGTTTCTAGTTGAGCTTTTTTTGCTGTAAGCAAGGCCTTTTATTCTATGAAGGCTTCAGATTTGGTAGAGGCATCAACTAAGGATAAGGAGACTTGTTTCAAAGCAACAATTTGAGCTTTTCTTGCCTCAGTCTCAATTTGGCATTGAACAATAGTCAAGTGGGGCTTGGCAATCATCTCATAAATATTGGAAGATCTGAACTTGGTCAGGATAAAAAAGCCTTGAAATTAGAGGCTCAAAGGTTTGAAAGCAATTGATGACCTCATTAGCCCCAGGTGAGGGCAAGATCTTCAGAAGAGTTACCAAGAAGACTAAAAATTGATCTAGATTTTACTATTCTTCAAATGTGAGATTGTTGAGTCTTTCTTCAAAGGAAAGATTAGCAATTGACTAGTGAAGGGTTGAAACCTCTTGAAGAAGGCCTTGTAGGGGAAATTATGTTGAGATTAAAGGAGATGGAGCTAATGTTGAAGCCTATGAAAGGTTAAAAAGAGAGGTTAAGGAAAAATCTTAACCCGGAAAGATAACAAATGTAAAAAAAATTATGTGTTTACCTTAATTGAAGAATGTGTTTGTGGCAAGGTCATAGAAATATTAGCATGAATGCCCTAACTTGCCAATGGAGTTTAGGTAGAATGATTCATTCTGGCAAGACTCACATTTGGAGTGATTTGCACCTTTATGGTGTTAGATGGTAAAGATGATGGGGTAACACTAGTTATGAGTTGTTCCAATAGGGCTTGAGATAGGAGTAGTCTGTTGTCCTGGATATGAACCCTTCATTAATTGCTAGGGGTAAATTGAAAGGTGAGATTTCTCTTGAGAGATGCTCTATATCTAGGTCTTCAGAGGTTGTTTGTAACCTATAGAATTGAACCTCAGCAATAGGAGTTCTCATATCATCCCTTACAAAACTAGTTGTGAAAGTTAAGTTAGGATAGAATTGATTTGTTAAGAAAAAAAAAAAATTGTTTTGAGAATGATTTTTACCTAGTATAGGACTGGAGCCAGTTCTAGTGGCTTTTTGATCCATTTAGGGGAATCATTTTCAATGGGATCTAGAATCTCAATAAAGTCTATGTGTTCAGGACTTGGTGGAAGAGGAGGTGCTTGTCATGCCTCAGATATACAGGATCCGACTCACATTAAATAAACTCAAATAATAAGTACTTGACAATGATAAACAAAATAAGAGGAGTCTCTCTCGTATAAATATACACATGATCATCAGTCAAGACATGAGAGTTTTCAAATATAATAAGAAATTCAAAAACACTAACTGCCAACTGAAATTAAAATGCCCTGAGGCTTACACCAACAAAAGAAAAATGTGTAACCCTTAATACATGCATGGCATTCCACCTACAAATAAAGTCCCTGTGGCCACAATCAAAAGAGCTTCTCCAGCTCGTGCTCATCTTCCATGCCACTCATGGTCGTAGTACACCGTCGGTACCTAAAAATATTTTAACAACATGGGATGAACGTATAGTCCAATAGGCAAAATCTTTAATTCCAATTAATATAGTCTTACACACACACACACACACATATATATATATGATCATGATGCTCCACATTATACATACACATAATATATCTTTTTTCTATTTTTGTCCAAAATACTTAGACATTTCTATGATCTCTTCATTTTATCTCAAAAAATTTATATCCATATTTACTCAACCATGAGTCTACTCAATTGTAACAACTTCCAACACTTACATGATTCATAACGAGTCTCAATACGTGTACATAACCCATAATAGATCTCAACACACATATATATTCAATAATGAATCACAAACACATGCACATATCCAGGGTCTCGCCAAGCCCCACCTAAACACCCCACTTTTCTAGTTGCTAGCTGGAAGGAACATACCACTATATAGCACACCCCAATTTACTGGTTCCTAGCTAGAAGGAATGTGGTACGTCTATATGGCACACCCATTACACACATTCCGAGTGTATCTCAAACCATTATCAATTACCATTCAAGTTACAAAATCACATAATTCATATAATGCATACATTGTTGTCACAATATTAATTTCTACTTCACTAATCATCAACAATTAAATTTCAATTCACCCTAGGTTGAAACATGTCTACAACAATGCAGTCTTCTACTGATTACCAAAACAATTATCTCTATCAAAATATTTCAATAAGGTAATATTAGAGCATAACTAACAACACTATGTAATACCACTTTTCAATGAATTCAATAAATGTATAAAGAGGAATAATTTCCAAATTTTTAATCAATCTTAATCAATTGCCCAAATCATGTGTTCTCAATTCTCATCATTCTTTCGGTTAGCATTATTCAATCCCAATATCTCAAAATGATTATTAATTTCCAATTTCTCCAAGTTATACAATTTCAAGAAAATTAGGGTTTCTTTGGATATTTGGGGCTTTTCAATTTTAAAGAATCCACATATTCTAAAGTTTCTAAAACTCACATTTGATAAAGAAAATTTTAAAAAATACACAACACATACCAAACCCCAAGTCCTCATAATACATACTTTGAAATTTCTACAAAATTTCTAAAATTTATGCAATAAATTACTACATATCCATCTATAAGATTATATTTAAAAAAAATTAAAGAACTCCCTACCTCTTAAAGAGAAGAAGAGAAGAAGCTTGAAATTCCAAAGTGGTCCAGAAGAAGATCGGCTCCAATAGAAATGAAGCCCTCGGTGTGCTCTCCACTTTTGATCAAAGGAACAAAGTGAGATTCTGACACTAAGTTGGTTAGACCATGAAATTTGGAGAGTTTAGGGGATGGTTTTAGGGATAAGTGAGAGAAAAGAGATATATAGAGAGAGGTAATAGAGTGAAATGAGAAATGAGAGGAAGAGAGATTAGGTTTATTAGAGATAGGCCCAAAAATTGAGGTCGTGATGTGCCCTTCCACACCTGTGGAATCCCTCACCATACCTGTGATTTACTACAGTCTAAAATCCCTAACTCCCTAGGTCGCCGCACCTGCGGCCAAACTCACCACACCTACAGGACCTCCACTGCACCTTCTCGTACTTGCGGAACCCTGCCCAATAAAGGTGGGCATCATGTCGTGTTGTGTCATATCGGGTTCGCGTATCGAAAGCATGAACACGAACATGACCTGTTTAATAAAAGTGTCGTATATGCAAACACTAATACGACCTTTTAATAATTGTATCAACTTGTAGGTGACATGATTGACACGATTAAATTATAAACCTATTTATTTGCCATGATACGACACGACAAGATTGACCCAACAAAACCCCTATTTGAGAGAGAGAGAGAGAAGCAAACATGGAAAATCTTGTCTGGAAGAAAAGGAAATTAAAAAAAATCTTGTTTGGAAAAAAAGAAAAAGAAAAAAAAATCAAGATAACAAAAGATGGAGGGTTGTTTCAAAAAAAGAAAAGAGTTTTGTTTATATATATAAAGTTACACAGGTCTTAAAGAAGTCATTTTTGGGTCACGGATCGTGTTCGTGTTAACGGGTCACACGCTAAAATAAACAGTTAGACGTATCATTTTTGAGTTTCGAGGGTTTAACCCGAATACAACTTGTTTATTATATGAGTTCACAGGTCGTGTCATATACGTGTTCGTGTCAAAAAATGCTCAACCCTAACCCGCTAACTTCATGTACGGTTCGAGTCGTGTTAGAAATTCCCACCCCTACTACCTAGAAACTCAACTTTTACTGCACAAATTCGCACGTGTGGGACATCCTAGTCAAACGTTCAACTGTACCTGGTAGGGTTTGAATTCTCTAGAGGTGTTTTTGCATCCTTGTTTTTGTCCTTACGTTGGGAACCTGAAAATTGAAATTGATGGGCACTAATCATGGATTCACATACACTCAACACATAGCAAATAGACTAAAAAAAAAAAATTGACCCAACACACTAAGGGCCTGAAATCAATATCGGAGCACCCACATAAGTGGATTTGAAACTGGTTCAAGACTCAGGACACTATAGTGCTTGTTGAATTAGTGATGGTTAAGAAGATTCATCATTAGAAGAATTGACAGTTAGAAAGTCTAATGGTTCAGTGGTGGCTGGAAATATATATCTGGTTGGTAAAGCCAAAAGATCTCCTATGGCTACTCCTTAAGGAGCTTCAAATAAGAGATCTTGAAGTGATTTCTTTGCAGGAAGTGTGGAGATAGAAGGAGATCTGACAGGAATGTCAATCTTTTCTTGTTGAATGTTAGCTTGAGAAGGAGATTAATCTGTTTGTTCTTCAAAGATATCCTCAAAACTGGAAATAGGAGTAACTACCCTTATCTTTTTCTTCCTCTGATTGATTAAGAACGAGAACTAAGATTTAGACAAATACATGGTATTTTGCATTATTATATAAAAGTATGATTAAAGAAGAACTTGGATACCTAGTATATGAGTTTGGTTTTTCCTCCTGGACCTTGACCTACTTGGCCAAAGAGATGTCTAATTGGAGTGTACAAATCTGGAGAAGACATGGTAGTAGTGCCAGGGATAGGAGTCTGTCTTGAAGTTGTTAGTGGTTCGAAGATGAACCTTTGTTCTTCTAAAGTTAAGTCTTCATAAATGAATCTTTGTCCTTCTATGGTTAGCCTTCCTCTTTTTTTTTTTTCTTTTTTTTTCATCTCAATGGCATGTTCAAAGGCTATGAAAGAAGACCCCATAAAAGAGCAAGCCAAGGGGTTCTTCCTTTTCAGTTTCTTGACAAAAGACATGGAGGCTTTGCCTTCGTCTTTTTGAGGTGGAAGTTCTTGGCGAGAAAGAAGCTCGATGGCTAGGGGAGTGACTGGTAGACGAGTCATGTCGACTGTGGGAAAGTTAGTACAATAAACTAAAGCGGTCATTTTTTGAAATAAATAGAATGTAACAATGTGTTAACGTACCAAGGCTTACTTGCACCTTGTCTATTGTTTGGGATAGATCCCAAATGTATTCAAATAGAGCCTTGTGAAAAATAATGGCACTCATGAGAGACTACCATTCTTCAAACCCTTTAGACATACAAAGAGTATTTCCAAAGGAGAAGAAATTGAAGTTGTCAACCAATTTTTGGTTTTCATTGATGTTGGACAAATTGAATATTTTCGAATTGAGTTTTGAACCCAGCATACTCATGGATGAAAGGATGAAAATAAGGGCAAGGAAGATTCTAAACAAGAACAAATTGACTGGCCTATTGGCAAGGATTGTAGTTTTCAAAACTGCAATTTGATATCTTATTTGAAGATATCGAACCCCCTGCTGAAATATACCTTGCAGTGAGGAGTATACTCCACAATCTCTTTTGTTGCTACTTTTCATTTCCATTCAGATTAGAAAGGTCACTCTAAATGTAAATAAGCATAGAAGAGGAAAAGAAGAAGTCCTTTAAAGGAAGTAAAAGTGTTGAATCCCTATTGAATGGTAGATTCAAAAGGGTTGTAAAACTCTTGGAGAATGAATTTTAGGATCCAGTCTGAAAGAGGGAAAATGTTCAACATAACTTTCACAATGAGAGAAGAATGGGACTTGAGTGGATGGTTTGATTTTAGGAAAATAGGCATAAAGCCAAGCTTGAAACAACCAAAAAAGACTACCACAACTAAAGCTTATTTCCTTTTCAACTAGAGAAAAAAGACCTTTGTACAAAGTGGCTAGAAGGAAAGGGGAAAAAACTATTTCTCTACCCTCTTGAATGTAAAGAGCATGAGGTAGGTATTCCCTTGTGACCTTCAAGCCAGGTGTCACACCCCAATCCTGGGCATGGCAATGCCCTAAAGGGCCTTAGCCCAAGGCACATGTATGCCAAACACAAATCCATAATCACATAGAATAATTGTAATAATAGCCTAGTAATAAATAAGCCAAAATTCAATTCAGTAACATGTCACAAGTATAAATGGCAACACCAACCATAACCAACTTAGAAAATATATACTAAATGAGACACAAACAACCCACACGACCAAATAATTCTAAATGAGTCTCCGCAAAGATGTATACACAAATTGACAAAACTAGCTAAAATGAAATAAATAAATAATATGTCCTAAAGGTCCATGCAACAGAGTCCTCACTGCGCCATGAGTCCACTCTAAGCCCTTCTCTTACTTGAAATTGTTAAACCACTAAGTCAGCTGATAGTTCAGTGAGTAGAAGCTTGGATAGTAAATACAGTTATGAAAACAAGATTACATTCCAAAATAAGATGTATATAACAGAAACTAGATTGGGATTAGTTTTGATAAAAACAATCTGATTCAAAAACGAGGTTTTACAGTTTAATGGTTAAAAATATTCAACTACTCATCGGAAAACAGAATAATATAATTCTCGAACCAAATATATAAGTCCAACTAGTGCTTTGAACCAAATATGAAAAGTATACATCACTACTGACTCAATAACCCAAGAAGAATCACCAAGGAATAGAAAGATCCTAAGAAACTAATCACATTGCGTCATAACCCACATGCCTTTTTCCAGCTCCCAGCAATCCATTGTTAGACTATGTAATTTCTTCCAACCTCTCTTACAGCATCCACACAACCACTAACAACAAAAATATACATACATTCCTTAATTACAATTATTAAATAAGTACAGAAATATTTACAACCCAAACCACACCGTAACAATTCTAATGCTACAACAACAACCACCTGTGGCACGCACCAAATCAAAACTCTTGGCCTAACACTACATTTACACTTGGACGCATTACAATATATAAGAGTTTTAGAAATCAAATTTTTTGATCCCTATAAGTGAAAATTTTGTTGCAAAAGATATTTAAGGACCAATTTTTATTGTCGTAAGGATAATCGCTAAAAAGCCGTTTCGAAAAGTAAAAAAAAAAAAGACTTTTAGCGATAAAATTTTGAAAATGTCACTAATAAATACACTTTTAGGGACAAGAATTTAGTCTCACAAAGGTTTATTTTTTAAGACAAAAAAATTGGTCCAAAAAATATAATAATTCATCACTAATGTTCAATTTTCGTTACTAAAAACATAATGATGACACTTTTCATAACAAAAATATTTGGTCCTTAAAAAATAATTTTGCCCCTAAATTTTAGGTCTTAAAACTTTAATTTTTTGTAGTGACACCAAAATACAAATCGATACATATAATAATATATATAGCTAACTAATAAAATTTGTTATTTATTTATCTCCCCCAAGCATTAATAGTTCAAGACTAATAAAATATCAATGCTCACGAAGAAAATTAACTAATAAATTTAAAACAGTGATCCCTCAATATTATAGATTTATATATATATATATATATATGTATTGGTAATGGCCCCGTTTGGTAGAGCTGTAGAAAAGTGATTATAGATTATGATTTATAGCTGTAAACATAAGTTGTTAACCTGTTTGGTGCAGTTGTGAGATTATGGATTTAAGCAGCAGAGCAGTGTTTGGTTAATAAGCTGTAAAATAACTTTTTATTGTGTAATTGTCCTTTTTTCCCTTATATGATATAAAAATGATTATTTTGTCATTTTTTTTTTCAGTTTTAATTTAAAAAAATTATTTCACTAATAAAAGTTAATATAATTAGTATTACAAAAATGATCATTTCATTACAAATATCAATTAGTATAAAATTATTTTATTTTTTCATTATAAATTAATTAGTGTCGATTAATGGCTTAATTAGCATCAATTAATACTAAAATTATTAATAGTATCAATTAGTATAAAATTATTTCATTATAAATTAATTATTATTATTATTATTATTTCATTTTTTCATTTATTCTTATTATTATTATTTTATCAAAAAAAAAAAAAAACTAAAAACCTCCACACACAAAAAAAAAGAAAAAAAACACTGAAAACCCTAGCTCTGACGACATGGCGGCGCTAGGGTTTGAGATAGTCTCGCATGGCCGATCACGATGGGGCACAGAGAGCGAACAACTATGTAAATCACGAATAGAGAGAGCTAAGGTTTTGTCACGCTGGTAGCCCATTTTTCTTCTTTTCCTCCTCCTTCTCGTCCTTCTCATCTCACCGCCGGCGTCGATCGCGAAGAGGGAGAGAAAGCTAGGGTTTGTCATGCTGTTGATCGCGAAGAGAGAGAGAGAGAGAGAGAGAGCTAGGGTTTTGTCATACGATCGTCACCGTCTGGGTCTTCGGTTCAGATCGCGATGGTTAGGATTAGGGTCTCTGGTTCAGATCGCTTACTGTGAGTGATCGAATAACACCTGAGAGAGAGAGAGAGAGAGAGCTTTGGTCGCCGAAAATCGCCCCGGTTCACCGGAAATCGCCTCTCCCGTTTGTGTGAGAGAGAAAGAATGAGTGTTCTTGGTTTATATACATGGCACACTTATAATAACTGGAAATTTTGAAGGGCATTTAAGTCATTTTACGCCCCCCATTTTAGCTACACGCATAAACTCAAATCAAGAAGCACCCCCAGATGCTTACAAATTTAAGCTGAAAATGGCTTAATCAAAGCTATAATCTATCCGTTTAAGTTTTACCAAATGCACCAAAATAATTCAATTTAAGCTAAAAATTAATTTAAGTTGCTTTTAAGTGCTACTAAGCAGGCACAATATATGAAAATAGACACATAACTAAAAACAAACACCCTACCCATCATCCAAATATTTCATAGCTGCCCAACACATGTATCTAATTCACCAATTTGACCCATCAACTATGCAGCGACTCATAAGAAGAAGAAAAGAGAGTGAGGGAATATAAAAAAAGAAAAAAGAAAAAAGAGAGAAGGGATTTACCTTGCCAATGGCCACCACAAAACTCAACAATTTTCAGCACTTTTCACCCAATAACCTAGACATCTCTCTCTCTCTCTCTCTCTCTCTCTCTCTCTCTATCTCTCACTGATGCTAGGATGGTTGTGGGAAACAATATCATAAGAATTAGGGTTTTATTATCCTTTATTGTTAGAAATTGGGTGCCCATGTGGCATGTGGCATGACCCATGACCCTTTTGAACCTTATCCATAAAAGTTTGAATTTGAATTCAAAACCTATTTGGATAACCCACTCTTGATATCTATATCTATCATATCAACTGATATGGATAGATGATATACTTAGCCTATATATCTGATACGTTATATGGGATATGGGATGCATTGAATAATGAATGATTTTTCCTATACTGACTCTCTCCCATTAAAATAACGATCAAGCTTTTTGCACTGTGACTTGTGTGGGTGAGACTCATATTGTGGTATCACTTCACAGCTGGGTGTTCGTTGTTCACATTTTTTAAGCACGTGATTTACCCACAAGATTCTTCGCTTCAAGTTCTATCACCTAAGGGCGATTGCTCGTGTGCGTGAGCCAATCTTGCCTGCTAACATCAATTTATTTATTCTGTGTATGCTAATTCACAAACCATTGCAAAAAGTAGTAAACATAAATGTGAAAATAAAAAATATTTTTCCTAAGATTATAATTCATTATTTTTGCATTTAAATGCTTCTGGTGTTGCATGACTAAGTTTCTAGGGTTGAAATTTTTATTGTAGACTACTGTAAAGGTTTACTATTTACTGGTATAATTGTTGCAGTTTACCAGATTCTGGAATATTTATTTTTGATTTTATATGATTTTATTTATTATTTAAAAATTCCAGAAAATTTCAGAAAAATTCCAGAAAATTTCAAAATGATGTACTTTATATTATGGCATAATCTGAATATTAAACACAGCATATTATTTTTTTTTAGGTTTGTAATATGTTGTGATTAGAGAAGCATGCTTAGTTCTTTTTTATTTATTTAAATTCCATTATTAAATGAATATAGCATTAGTTAATTGTAAATTTACATTAAGATGCTATTGTATGGAATTTATCATGCTTTGTACATGCCATAAGTGGTGGGAGGTTGATTTTTTTTTTTTTTTTTTTTTTTTTTTTTTTTTTTTGCGCATGGAATTAAATTAAATTTTGATAATTGTCACCAGAGGCGCAAGAGATGATTACGAGTATAGCAAATTTTTGATCTTGAGACATGTGTAATATTATCATTATTTAATTTAGATTCTTTTACTGCAAAATAATTTTTGTGTTGCTATCATTAATATCCCCTGCGCATTTGTTTACTCTGTATGTAGAAATGATTGCTAAGATAGTGGTGGCAGACTTAACTAAGGAAGAGAAATTGGATGGCGACAATTATGACATATGACGCCGTAAGATCTAATACCTCCTCAATGAGCAAGAAGTGTTTACCACACTTGAACAAGTGATGGTTGAGCCTGAGCAGGGCAATACAGCTCAACATCGTCGTGATCTTGAAGTCTTTCAGACTTGGCATAACAAAGATTGATGTGCACGCTCTACCATGTTGAGAAGCATGCACAATGACTTGATTAGTGAGTTTGAGCATTGCCCAACTGCATTTGAGATGTGGGAAGCTCTTAAGCAAAAGTTTGGTATTACCTCTTTGGCAAAGCTACGTGGGCTGGCTATGAAGTTTGACTTCTATCAGAAAATGGCGCATCACTCGATGAAGCAGCACTTGAGGGTCATGTCAGCCATGATACGTGAGCTTGCGGCTGCTAGGCACAATTTGACTCAAGAGCAGCAAATACAAGCTGTGATTCGCTCTCTGCCAAATTCTTAGGAGCAGATGAAATAGAACATGATGCATAATGAGAGTGTGAAAACATTCAAAGACATATCACGTCATTTGGAGCTAGAGGCTGAGCGCCTTGAGGCGGCTAAGTCTGACGGTTCTGCTATGGCGGTTAAGTCAAGCTCACGTAGGACTTCTCAATTCAAGCATAGAAAAACAAAATGTGCTCCTAAGAAGCAAGCAGCAGCTGCGCTAAAGCCCAATGGCGCTACAAATTTCAAGCGTAGGGGCAAGAGAGGTGACAAGAAGGTAAAGGCTAAATTGACATGCTTTAACTGTAACAAAGAAGGACACTTCGCTCGGGATTACCCTGAGCAGAAGAAGGTACTCCCTTACTTAATTTCTCGTATTCAATGCTTTGTTTCTAGTTAAGCATTAATTGCTCATTCTCCTCATTTTTGGGTTGTAGACTCCGGAGCAACAGACCACATCGCGAGGGACAGAGTAGGGTTCGTTGAGTATCGACGAGTACTTATTGGGAGAAGAAAAGTTTACACGGGGAACGAGTCCAGTGTGGAGGTACTTGGCATTGGCATATACAAGCTGGAAATGCGACGAGAGCGCACCTTGTATCTTCATGATGTTATTTATGCTCTGGATATTCGGTGAAACTTAGTTCCAGTTATTAGCATGATGAGCCTTGGTTTTAGCTTTTGTTTTGAGAATAATGGTGTTAGTATTTATTTGGGAACAATTTTTTATGGTTTTGGTTATCTTTCAGATGGTTTTTTAGTTTTGGATGTGGATGGTTCTAGTTTTAATAAAAATGCCAATGGCTCTGTTTCTAATATTGCATCTTTTTGTGAGAATGATTCTATGAGATGACATGCTAGATTAGGCCACATAGGGCAAGACAGGATGACTAGATTGGCTAGAGAAGGTCTTTTAGGCCCACTCGCTAGAGTCACTATGCCTACTTGTGAGCACTGTCTTGCTGGAAAGGCAACAAGGAAACCATTTGGGAAAGCCAAAAGGACATATATCCAATTACAACTTATTCATTCTGATATATGTGGACCAATGAATGTGAGGGCAAGGCATGAGCCCCTTATTTCATCACATTTATAGATGATTGCACGCGTTTTGGCCATGTCTATTTGATTCCTCACAAGTCAGAAGCATTGGATTGCTTTAGACGGTATGTTAATGAGGTTGAGAATCAATTAGATAAGAGCATTAAGGCTCTAAGGACTGATCGGGGACGCGAGTATTTATCTGAGCAATTTAAAGTGCTCTGTGAGGAAAAATGAGTTATCAGGCAATTGACAATTCCTAGGACTCCACAACAAAATGGTGTAGCGGAGAGAAGGAATCGCACATTCCTTGACATGGTTAGATCTATGATGGCGCAAGCTAATCTTCCCATTTCTTATTGGGGAGATGCTTTGTTGACTGTTGCCTACATCCTTAACCGTGTGCCCTCCAAATCAGTTCCTTCCACCCCATATGAGATGTGGACTGGCAAAAAGCCTGATTTGGGCAATTTGCGACCTTGGGGTTCGGCAGCTTACATACACAACGCTTCTCAAAAGTTTGGAAAGTTGGGCCCTAAAGGAAAGAAGTGTATCTTCATTCGCTATAGTGAGCATTCTAAGGGCTATGTGTTTATTGGGGAGCATTCGGATGGAAGTGTGACTGAAATTGAGTCACAAGATGTGGATTCCCTAGAGGGGGATTTCTCTAGTAGAGATGAGGTAACTAGAGATGTAGAACTCTATAAGATGGAAGATTTACTTGAAGGCGCACTAAGTAGCCTAGTAGAGAATGAGGAGATAATCCCTCAAGCTCCTAGGGACAGTGAGAGCGATCTACCTGTCCATGGATTAGATCCAATGGATAAGGATTCTCAGGATTCTCAACTGCGTAGAAGCAAACATGGAGCTATACCCCGTCGTCGTTTGAGATTGAAGGGGAAGCATTCATGATTTCTCCGAGTGATGAGATGGAGCCTAAGAATCTCAAAGAGGCTCTTTCATCTCATACTAGTAAAGTTTGGAGTGCTGTAATGGATAAAAAAATAGAGTTTATGAAGAAAAATCATGTCTGGGACTTGGTTGATTTGCCGCCATGGGGCAAGACTATTGGGAACAAATGGGTTCTCAAAATCAAGTGCAAGGCGGATGGTTTCATAGAAAGGTATAAGGCTCGCCTAGTGGCGAAAGGTTACACCCAACGAGAGGGTGTGGACTATAAGGAAACTTTTTCACCAGTTGTGAGGTTTGCCTCTATTCGCGTAATTCTGGCCATAGTAGCTTAATTGGACCTAAAGCTATATCAGATGGATGTTAAGACTGCATTTCTCAATGGAGAATTGGATGAAGAGATCTATATGGATCAACTAGAAGGCTTTGTGGTAGTAGGTCAGGAGCGCAAATTTTGCAAGCTTCAACGATCTATTTATGGCTTAAAACAATCATCCAGACAGTGGAATCTGATATTTCATCGAGCCATTGTTTCTAATGGGTTTACGATGATCAATGAAAATCACTGTGTGTACATTAAGCAGTCGGAGGACATTTTTCTGATATTGTCATTATATGTGGATGACATATTATTGGCTGGAAATGGCAAGGAGATGATTGTCGCCACTAAAAGGTGGTTGTTCTCTACATTTGAGATGAAAGACATGGGTGAAGCGAGCTATGTGCTTGGTGTTAATATCCTTAGGGATCGCTCTAGGAGACTTCTTGGTTTGTCTCAAGAGACTTACATTAAGACTATCCTAAAGCGATTCCAGATGCAGAGCTGCAAACCCATTGACACTCCTGTTGCGAAAGGCGAGAGCCTAACCCTTGATATGGGTCCTAAGACTCCATAAGAGAATGAAAAGATGGCCCGTGTTCCCTATGCAGATGCTGTTGGAAGCTTGATGTATGCTATGATGTGTACACGCCCTGACATTTGTTATATAGTCGGATTGGTGAGTCGTTACCAATCCAACCCAGGACCAGCTCATTGAAAAGCATTTAAGAGGATATTGTGATACCTTAGAGGGACTGCAGATTACACACTTTGCTACCAAAGTTTAGATCTATGTCTAATTGGCTATTATGATGTTGATTGGGGATGAGACTTAGATGAGCGTAAGTCTACTTCAGGATATGCTTTCATGCTTAGCGATGGTGCTAGTTCTTGGAGCAGTAAGAAGCAATCCTGTATCGCCTTATCGACTATGGAGGCTGAGTTTGTGGCTTGTTCATCTGCCGTTCAGGAAGCCGTTTGGTTGAGGAGATTTCTTCAGCATTTGGATATTGTCACACACACTTTAGACCCTGTGACTATCCATTGTGACAGCATTGCTGCACTCGCTTACGCTAAGGATCCTAAATACCATGGGAGAACCAAACACATTGATGTGAGGTTCAACTTTATCAGAGACATTGTGGCACAGAAAGAAGTGATCCTAGAGCACATCCCTACGAGTCGCATGGTTGCGGACCCTTTTACTATGCCCATTGCTAGAGATGTTTATCTTACTTATGTTAGGGCTTTAGGACTATGTAGGTGGTGATATATATATATACATATATGTGTGTGTGTATTCAGTTGAACTCATATTTTTTAGGATATTTATGCCATTAGTATTCATATTTGTTTCTATTACACATTTATGTTTACTACTTTTTGCAATGGTTTGTGAATTAGCATACACAAAATAAATAAATTGATGTTAGCAGGCAAGATTGGCTCACTCACACGAGCAATCGCCCTTAGCGCTAGGTAGCGAGTAAGGGTGAGACTAGTGGCTTATTGTATTTGGAGCCAATAGAGAAGCTAAAATTATCCACTACCTATGTCGCTTTGGTTGGAGCCAAGATAAGGTCTTGTTAGAGACCGACCATGGATATGAGAGTACCCACTTTTCCATGATGTGCCTGTTATGGATAACCAGAAGCGACATCTCATTTGATGCCTGAGAGGCGAGCAAATAGAGAATTCGAGTTAGACGCTAGGAAGCGACTTGTGCACTTAAGAGCAACTAGACTAAGATCTGTATGGTGTGTGAGTTTAACATTACTCTTTGGAAGAGTTACTCCACTATAACATGCATTCATACTGCATGTGCTTATCGACCCGTTAGTGAAGTGAGAGAATGGATCCCTACTTCTTCACCGTGTGAGTAGTAGAGAATGAGAAGATAATCCCTCAAGCTCCTAGGGACAGTAGGAGCGATCTACTTGCCCATGGATTAGATCCAATGGATGAGGATTCTCAGGATTCTCAACTAGGCTACTAGGTGCGCCTTCAAGTAAATCCTTCATCTTATAGAGTTCTACATCTCTAGTTACCTCATCTCTGCTAGAGAAATCCTCCTCTAGGAAATCCACATCTCGTGACTCAATTTCAGTCACATTTATATATATAACCAATAAATCACTCTTGTTTATTATTTATTATTATTATTAGCCTTTAAAATTGTAGACTTCCATAATAAATTTATTTAAAGTTTAAACTTAATTAAAATACACTCCAATAATATTTAATTTACCCTTTAAAATTCACTAGCAAAATATACGAGATTTGTAAAATTATTATTATTTTTATTATTTATTTATCTGGTGCTCACACCAAAGGCACAAAAAAGGAATTGACACATTAAATAAAATAGTTATCTCTTCATTAATAGGCCGAGGTGTGCCTTTCTGGTTGGTTTTCATGAAAATTGAATAACTGACATTGGTTTTTAAATCAAATTTTACTTTTGGTGGCTCAAGCGAAGCACTAATTTCTTGTCCAAAGGCTGGAAGTTTTGTCAACCATACCACATTTTAGGAATAGAGAGTTGAAAGACAGTGACAAGAAGCAAATGGCAGCACTGATTAACTACTTGTCCATCTCTAAAAGCAGAGTCAACAATCGAACGGCATCATATATTCTCAAGGTTTGCCAGAGAAGAATGTCATGGACCATCATTATGCTCACCCAACTCCTCCAATTAGGGCTAGGTTTTTCCATGATCGTAAAGGAGCAAGACCTTTTCCCAGTTGTGCCAAGCCAGCTTCGACTTGTTCAGAAGGACTTCAGTATCAGGATGGGATAATATTGCGCCGGAAAGGTTGAGTTGAAGGTTGGGCCCAAGCTACCTTGAGCACTTGTCAAAGTGTTAAGGATGATACAGGCCTCTTTTGGCTACTTGAGTTTTAACTACATTTGTGTGTTTGTAGCAAAAGTTTAAAGTTTATTTTTTTTGTATTTAAGGACATTTGGAAAGTTGGTTTTCAGCTATTAGTGAAATTACAATACTATCCTTCATGGTTCAAAATGTGCTACATGGGTGAAGTTGTAAATATTTTAAATTAAACAAGGGTAATTTGATCATTATATTGTGATTTGACACCATAAATAAATATTAATCAAAAAAGTCAAAAGCAAACTTTTACCAACTTCTCAAATCACTTGTCTAAAAAAGCCAAAAGCTTGGTTAAAAGCCAAAAAATCACTTTTTACCATATTTCCAAAACACCGCATTATCATTGAATTTGTGTCAATTAATGAGTTCCTTAATCTCATGAGGGAAACCACTGCTTGGAATTTCTTCTGGGGATGCAGATGCTTTGGACTTGGTTTTCTTTGGAGCCATGGCTAGGGTTCAGAGTTGATGTAAACCAGAGATAAAGCAGGGCCAAGTGAAGAGGGAGATTTTTGAATTCATCTTTATAATTTTCGATGGGCCTATTAGTTTGGGCTTAAGTATTTATTTAGCCCAATTTTTTGGGGCTTATTGTGTTTTAGGCCTATGCTTCCATTTTGGAATCATTTAATTCAAAACCTATTTACCTTAAATAAGGGGGTATTGTTGGTACTAAAATATGTAATTTGGTCTGTCGATAGGGGTACTGATGCGACCAAAGGTTGTGTGTTGATGGGTTGAAATGGAAGGATGCAAGGTGGATAGGTGTCTCAGTGCAAGGATTGCATGTGACTAGATAATGCAAAGCTTAATATGAAGGAAGAGCAGTTATAGATGGTTGAAACAACTGGGCAATTATTCCAAGCAGTAGAAAGAGAACATTTGCAGAGATTAAGGGGGACACATGGCTATAATAGTTGAGGCCAAAGCAAAGGAACAAAAGTAGGAAGTTCGATGAGAGATCATTCGAACCGATTCACAACAATTGTGAAAAAATATTAGAAGTTGTAGTTAGTTTCTTTAGCAGTAGTTCATCTATAATTTAAGTTAGCGGTTGGTCTTTTGTTCTTGTATATTGTTCTTGTTCTTGTTTGACTGCTTGTAACAAGTAGTAATTTTGGTACTTGTTTGTTTCTATCAATCGACTTACTCTGAAGAAGTCATTGAATCTATTAAGGTATAGAACTCAACCACTTTGCTTAATCATTTTTCTTGTTTTTGTGAAGTTTTGGATTTTTTTTCGATTGACCTCTGTCAATCACACCCAAACCATGATTTTATTAGCATAAATTGATACACCCAATGGAACATATTCTAATTTGGAATAATGACAAGAATTCAAAGGCAAGATGAATCATAAGGCGAACTTAAGAGGCAACCACTAAACCAAATAATGGCTAATTAAGACCAGATAAATGGCCAAGGGATGGTTAGTTAAGGCCAAAGAAGTGGCCCTATTTTGCCACTAATTAGAAATTTACTTTTGTAGATTAAGCATGCATTAACAAGCCTGACAGTTGAATAGAAACTCTTCTAGAAATTTTCATGGCCCAACATCAAAACAAGGCCACATTGATCATGGAAAGAATGGATCGCAAGGATCGTAAATTGGGGTGGTTAATATTATTATACCTCCAATAAGGGTACAAGAGCCACCAATGGTCTCGTACGGAGGTGAACGGGTGCCTTTTTGTAGAAATCCAACGTTCAATAAAGAAATCAACGGGGTATTCAAAATTTTACTTCTTTTTGTTACAATTATCAGAAATTATTTTTAAACTGAGTTTTCATTTGTTTTTAACGGATTTTTTTTTTATTATATTTTAGCCAATTTTTTTATTATTTTATAAATACATCAAGATTAGATACATTTAAAACGTAAAAAAGTTTAACTAAAATATGAAAACAAAAAAAATTCACTAAAAACTAACAAAAACCCTAACAAAAATGCACATAGATTTTTATTTGAAACTTTGTCTTTTTTTTCTTTTTTTTTTTTTTTTGAGAAAATAGGTGATAAATCCAATCTAAGGAGGGTAGGTCTAGTGGATATTTTTTATTTGTGAGAGGTTCACCCTTTGTGAAATAATTTAGTGAGAAGTCCTTTTATTTGTTTTGAAAGATATTTTATTTTCAATTTTACCCCTTAATTTATCTGTTGCATTTTTTTATCTATTGACTTTTTTTTTACTATCTATTCAAATTTATATCTATCTGTTTAAATTATTTTCTATCTATTCAAATTTTTTTGACTATCTGTTCAAATTTATATCTATCTATTGAATTTTTTGGCATTATCTGTTTAATTTTTTCCCCACCTGTTCAAATGCTGTGGGTTTCTCTTTCTATTTGTTTAAATTCCATGGATTTCTCTCTCTATTTTTTTCTATCTGTTGAAATTCTTGTGCTAATTTTTCTTATTTGTTGAAATCTATCTTTATCTATTCAATTTTTTGAATGAATAAATCATTGGTATAATCTAACCCTAATCAATTTTTATCTGTTGAAAATCTAGCAGATAATCAATGAACACACTACACAAATTTTTACCATATTCAAATTAACTTAAATATAGATAGAGATATCAGTCAAAATCTTTTTTTTTTATCTATTGCAATCAACCAAAAAATAATAATAATAATAAATCACACCATCATCATCATCAACAACAACAAAAAGCACTAATCTAAGGATTTTTCGCCCTTGATTTGAACATATCAACAGATCCAACAAATCAAAGGATCCAACAAAGATTCAACAACAATAGATCAAAAATGATCCAACAATAGATTCAACAACAATCGATCAAACTTTAGAGAGGAGAAAAATAGGACCAATGATGCTGATGATGATCGAACGGCCATGATCACCATTAGCTTACTATATCATCATCAACCATGACTGAAGTAAGGATCTCTTATACTCGGATTCACCTTAAGGAGCCCTAAGGGCTCGTTTGTTTTTAGAGGTAGAATGGAGGGGATTGATAGTAAAGGGATTAATAGTGAGAGAATTATTAATGAAGGGATCAATAGTGAGGGGATTAAGTAAAATTGTATTTGTTTTGATGATAGTTGTTAGTATGGGGATTGTTAAATTATTTTTATATAAAAGAAATATAAAATAATAAAACAAATAAAACTATGATTTTTACTTAACAAAAAATACTAAAATATTAAAAATTAATGTTCAAAAAAAAAAAAAATAATGCCCAATATGTATATATATAAAAAAAAAAAAAAAAAAAAACCCCATAGCTGGAGGACTAATTTTCTAATACCAAGTCTTTGGCCTCCATCTCAATCCCAACATCTAAGGCCCATCCTAATTCGAAGGGCTTATGAATCCCCTCTCTATCTCCCCAAATAAACACAATATTAATAGGTCCCACCTTTATCTCAATCCCATTTCTTCCTCCATTTTCCAATACAAACGGACCTTAAAGTCAATCAATCCAACGCAGACGCCATTGATGTAGCAGAGAGAGAGAGAGATAAGATCTCATGGTCGACGTCTAGATCTTGCAACTGACGTTGTCTCCACCAGAGCAACAACGGTAAGATCGAGGTTATAGGCAAAGGAATTGTCCTTCATTGCTGAAGCAGATCTGGAGATCTCAATCTATTCAATGAGCTATAGATCTAGATGTCGCAGTGAAAGAGGGTGGCAGAGCAGCGACGGAGGAGAGTGGCGAAGGAGGAGCGACAGAGTAGAGAGAGCTATAGATCTAGATGTCGCGACGAAAAAGGATGGCAGAGCAGCGACGAAGAAGAAGCGATAGAGAAGAAAGAGAGAGAGAGAGTTAGGATTTGGAGGGGAAGAGTGGTTATTTGGAAATGAGAGAGGGTTTTGCCGTGTATATGATATGTATAGGGGGTATTTTTGGTCATTTGCCTAAGCTTGTCCTTTTGGACAAAGTATTCTAGTGCCTAAACCTTTGGATAAAGAAAATGCAAAAAGTGGATTTATTGACAGGGCGCCCATTTTTAAAAAAATATTTTAGCCAATTTGTTTTACTTTTTAGATGCATCTTGATTAGGTGCAACTAAAAAGTACAAAGAATTAATTAAAATATAAAAATAAATTCACTAAAAATAAATTAAAACTTATCTAAAAACAGTTTTTTGAAAAATCAAACCAAACAGACACTTTAATTTTTGAAAAAAAAAAAATAGATTAATGCCAAGAATGGCACTTTGGGCGCAATTCAGGCCTCTAAACAAAAATGCACACAGATTTTTGTTTGAATTTTTAGTAATTTTTTGAAATATTTTAGTCAATTTGTTTTACTTTTTAGATGCATCTTGATTTATGTGTATCTAAAAAGTACAAAGAATTTATTAAAATATGAAAAAAAATCACTAAAAATAAATAAAAACTCATTTAAAAATAATTTTTGAAAAATCAAACCGCACTTTATTTTTTGGAAAAAAGTGAACAAAAAATAGATTAATGCTAAGAATGGCACTTTGGGGGCAATTCAGGCCTCCAATGTATGGTTAATAAAAAAAGATTGGGAGCTTGAGAGAGAATTCTAGAGAGCTCTAATGGTGTGTGGGCCTCACAATGATGTGATATATATATATATATATATTGTAAATAAAGCCACCGGTCCCCGTGCCTTGCACATATTACAATATATATATATTGTAAATAAAGCCACCGGTCCCCGTGCTTTAGCATTCCGACCGCACAGTTTTGTTCCTCCCCCACTGGGGAAAAAGGCCTATGCAAGGTAAGAGGAGCCAGCCTGCTTATAAGGTGGGAAAGTAGTCCCTCACAGACCGATGTGGGATTTCCCCCCACATTAGCCCCCAGCCGCGCTGGCTCCGGTCACCCCGGTGGGAGTTCCCACAGACGGCGCCAAATAAAGCCACCGGTCCCCATGCCTTGCACATATTGTCCGTTTTGGCATTCCGAAAGCACGGTTTTGTTCCTTCCCCACTGGGGGAAAAGGCCTATGCAAGGTAAGGGAGCCAGCTTGCTTATAAGGTGGGAAAGTAGTCCCTCACAGACCGATGTGGGATTTTCCCGCACATTAGCTCCCAGCCGCGCTGGCTCCGGTCACCCCGGAGGGAGTTCCCACAGACGGCGCCAAATAAAGCCACCGGTTTCCATGCCTTGCACATATTGTCCGCTTTGGCATTCCGACCGCACGGTTTTGTTCCTCCCCCACTGGGGGAAAAGGCCTATGCAAGGTAAGAGGAGCCAGCCTGTTTATAAGGTGGGAAAGTAGTCCCTCACAGACCGATGTGGGATTTCCTCGCACATTAGCCACCAGCTGCGCTAGCTCTGGTCACCCTGGAGGGAGTTCCCACAGACGGCGCCAAATAAAGCCACCGGTCCCCGTGCCTTGCACATATTGTCCGCTTTGGCATTCCGACCGCACGGTTTTGTTCCTCCTCCACTGGGGGAAAAGGCCTATGCAAGGTAAGAGGAGCCAGCCTACTTATAAGGTGGGAAAGTAGTCCCTCACAGGCCGATGTGGGATTTCCCCGCACATATATATATATATATATTTATTTCCAAATCATTTGAGCTCTATTTAGAGCTTCAAAATTAGGGGGATGTATCATTTCTGGTATGGTAATCATGCTTCTGTTGACCAAACACCAAGGGTCCATCATTATCTTGGTCCACATGTGGAAGTCAAAAATCATAAACCTTAGGATCCAGGTCCTGATCCAAACTTTCAGAATAATCAGGTTATTTGAACATGATTTTGGCCAATTTTTAGAAAAAATGGATAAGACCAAATGTAGCCGGGTAAACAAGTGGTCTTCAAAAATGACGAAGAAAAGGAAACATCGAATTAAAAGTGGATCTGAAGAAATTGCTTATTTCTTTTGTGTCATAATAAGAGTTTGATCTTTGGTGATGGGTTTTAGAGAGGAAAACGAAATGAAAAAGTAATGCAAATTGGCCAATTTATAACTGCTGGAAGTTCAATATAGCTATTAGATGAGGCTTTATATGACAAACCGCAAATAAATCATTTAATTAGATTTCATGTATCTTCAATCAATTTAAATGAGGGTGACATTGTTATCAACATAAATTATTTTCTGTCAATTTTGGCCTGTGATTGTGGCCAAATCTAGTCTCATTGGTTGTGGTTAGTTGATTATGACCAAATCTAGTCTAATTGATTGTCACCTGTCAATTATGGTCCGTCAATTCAGACCATGAATAATAACTATGGCCACATTTATTAGTATTAATATTATTGTTGTTGTTGTTGTTATTGTTGTAGGACATATGACACTCTCTTATTTAAATGGAAGTTGAGAGAAGTTGCAAAGGAAGTTGTGAAGATTGAAGGGATGCCTGACAAGTGGCAGCCCAAGAATGAAGATGAAGGATTTGGAAAGTTGTAGGTAGTTACTTAAAGTGGCGATTATTTCCTACATTTCCTATAAATAACTTCACGTGGCTAATGTAAAGAAGATCATTCTTACCCATTCACAACGCTTGTGAAAAATAGAAAGTAGTTACAATTAGTTTCTTTAGGAATAGTTCATCTGTAATTTAAGTTAGCAGTTAGGCTTTTGCTCTTGTTCTTATTTGAATGCTTGTGACGAGTAACAATTTTAGTAATACAATTCCAGTACTAGTTTGTTTCTATCAATCGCCTTACTCCAAAGAAGTCTTTGAACTGTCAAGGCATAGAACTCAGCCACTTTGCTTGATCATTTTCTCTCTTTTTGTGAAGTTTTTGAATTTTCTATTTGTTGACCTATGTTGATCACACCCAAACTAGAATTTTACTACCACCACCCTAACCCAACCTAAGCCACATAGTTATGTAGTACAATAGTATACTAATATGATAAACCTTGCCCACATTCTACTTAGTAATTATATCCATTTAATCCTACTCCTAACAGTATTATTAATAGAAATGAGAAAATGAATCTTCAATAGTCTTCAATCCATAGTACATAAGATATTTATATTGTTTATAAGAGATTGTTATAACAAACTCCTAACCAATTCTCTAACCATATCTGACCACCACTAATACAAATCTTATCTCTATATCTACATCTCTCATTAGTTGTATTAGATGCTTTAATACGTAATGCATCTGAGCACACTTGTGCTTGAGCTGTATCTGAGACTACAATCTTGGCTGCGGCTACTCCTGTTGTGATTGTGGCTGCAGCCTTGGCTGATGTACTTGTTTGGCTTTGGCTTTATCTGAGCTGGATGACTCAATAGTCTTATCATCCCTCCGCAAGCTGATGAGGCTGGGAAGCACAAGAAGCTTGGATTTGAGATTATGAAATCGAGAAGAGGTTAAGGGCTTGGTGAAAATGTTTGCAACTTGATCATCAATAGAAATGTAAGCAAGAGAGAGTTGTTTAGAAACAACTCATTTGCAAATAAAGTGACAATCAACTCCTATGTGCTTAGACCTGGAATGAAAGACAAGATTTGATGCTAAGGCCATAGCAGAAACATTGTCACACCACATCATAGGGACAGAAGAAGAGGGTATAGCCAAATCCTTGAGTAATTGCTATAACCAACAAAGCTCAGTTGTAGTGTGAGCCATAGAACTGTACTCTGCTTCAATGGAGGATCTTGAAACTGTGGGTTACTTTTTAACAGACAAGGAAATGAGGTTTGGGCCAAGATAAACATAAAACCCATAAGTAGAGCATATGTCTACACAATCACCAGCCCATTTAGAATCAGAATAAGCATGAGGAGTAAAAAGACCTAGTTTGAAGGTGAGACCATGAGAGATACTCCTTTGGATATACCGAAACAACCTTTTAACCAAGGCAAAATGAGCATTAGAAAGAGATTGCATATGCTGATAGACCTGATTGACAACTAAGGAAATGTCAAGTCTAGTTATGGTCAAATATTGCAAGGCACCAACTAGGCTTGTATAAAGAGAAGGTTGAGCAAAAGGCAACTGATCAGTATAAGAAATAGCAGATTTAAGAGCCAGAGGAGTAGGGCAGAGCTTGCAGGACAACATGCCTGCTTTCTGCAACAAATCCTTGGCATACTTTTGTTGAGACAAGAAATATCCTTGGGAAGTGAAATGCACTGAGATCCCTAAAAAGTAAGAAAAATCTCACAATTCCTTCATAGAGAATGCTAAATGCATCTACTTAAGCAAAGCTTGAATCAAGGCAGGATCACTACCAATTAACAAAATATCATCCACATAAATGAGCAATATAGTTGTAACAACCCCGATCTGTGATTAGCCCATGATCCTTGATTAAGACTACCTAATAAGTAAATAAGAGGAAATTCTAAGTTAATTGCATGTGTATTGTATTATTTGTGTTTGTATCTGTCTGCTGTAGAAATATATGTCTATATTTCTATTTCGGTATGCAAATTGAAGGCCTTATCGGCATCTGATTCCAAAATTGACTTGGTTTATGTGTTATTCGAAATTTTTAGAAATTTAAGGTAGGTTTAATTGAAATCCAATTCGGAATCAAATAATTAGAATAAAATAATCCCAATTGCTTATTCTAACTCAAGTTAATTAAACCCACTAACCAAGCCTATATAAGGCTTATACATACATTAGAACTCTTTTTGTTCATCATCTTTCTTGAGGAGAAAAACATGAGAGAGAGAGAGAGAGAGAGAGAGAGAGAGAGAGAGAGGCCTAAGAAGGGTTTGAATTCAAGGAAAGGAAGAAGAATTATAGAGAATTGAAGGTTTTGATTTGGAAACTCAAGCAATTGAACAACTTAGAACACCCTTGAGCATCTAAGGTAAGAATTCTAGCCTCTAGCTTTGTAATTTAGTTGGTTGATTATGCATGAATTCAAGAGAATTTGAAGATTAAGTACAAGAATTAAACTTAGATAATGAAATTGACCATGACTCATGCATTGCATGCATAATCCATGGAGTTCAAGTTGAAAATTTCATCTCATGTCTACATGCAAGGGTCTATACTTACATAATTTTGAGAGTTTAACATATATCTTCTCTCATCATGTTATTTGCATAAGTTCTGAAAGGAAGGATTTCAAGTTCATGCATGCATGTTGCGTATGCGTACAGTTTAAGTTTATTTTTGGATAATTCACTTGTCTTTGGGCTTTGATTTTTGTGAAATGATCTTCAATTCATAGTGTTTTACAAGTTTAGACATGTTTTATCAAGTTTTGGGCCCAAATGATGTGTTTTGAAGCTTTGAATTTATGTTTTGCATCTTGAACAACAATTTGAAAATTCCAGAATTCTACATCATCGCTCGAGCGACCAAAGCTGCGTTCGAGCGACCACCTTTTGTTTTGCACTTTGGCTTAAGCGTAGCAAGTTAAGCTTGAACGTAAAATGAGAGCTCTTAGAAGTTTTGCAAAGTTTTGCAGACCACTCAAGCGTAAGAAGTTACGCTCGAGCGAAGACCCTGTTTATTCAATCTTTGGCTCGAGCGATCGTCAAGCGTAAAAATCAATCAATTAGTACTTTTGCTGAGTTTTGTAGATCGCTCGAGCGAAGAAAGTTGCGCTCGAACAACCATCCCTATTTTTTAACCTTAGCTCGAGCGAAGAAAGTTACGCTCGAGCGAAAACCCCATTTTCAGAAAATTTGATTAAGTGTTCCAAAGTACATTTTGGCATCCTCATTGGATCTTAGGTATTCCTAAGCCCTAATTAAGACATAATAATGAGGAAAAAGATTAGAAACACACCAAGATAGAAAAGAAATGAGTTAGTGTTTTTTGAGCATGTGTTTCAATATATATCCGTTATGTGTTTGTTTAGGTCACGCATCATAGACTATCTGATCTGTTTGTTATGATTATTCTGCTACTAGAGCCATCTGTGAGAAATAACTCTGTAAAGCTATTTTCAGTTATATGTATTTTCTGAATCATATGATACTCTATTTTTTGAACTATTATTTCTTGTATAAATGAATGATTGTCTAGATTTTTGAAAAGTACTCGTGGCATCCTTAGTATCATGTGATATCTATTATCTGCTCTGTATACGTTTTATGTAATCACGAGTCAACTGTACGTCCCATGTGATCATAGGTCAATCGTTATGGATCCTTATGAACGTCTCTATACACATGAGTCAACTGCTTACGTTCCATAAAAATGAGTCAACTGTTCTGTTAGAGCTAATGGATGTATCATGTATGACTATCTGTAAACTCTGGATATGAATATGAATATGAATCTGTTTCTGAATCTGAATTTTGATTAATGAATCTGTTATGGACAATATTCACTAAAGCCTTTACTCTGTTATTATTCACTGGGCTCCACTTCACTATATTATTTATGTATGTAGGTGACCAGGCGCGTGACCAAGCCTAAGCTGTTGCCTGGAGGTTTGTTTTGTCAGCTAGCTATTACGCCTCCTGAGTAGGTTCCCGAGTTAAAGTGTGGCCATGCTTTTACAAACAAGTTTCAAGTTTTTATTTTCTTTTGTTTGTTTGAACAATTTTTGTAAACTCTGTATATAGGGCTAAATCCCTTTTTGACTGTATCTGTATTGGTGACGTAAGACCATCGTGTATATGACGTCACTTATATGTATATAAAGTTTTAAACTTTCTGTCCCATATATGTTTGCACAACTCTATGGACATTGTATGTTTGTATTTGCTTCCGCTAACCCCTTTACTTTTGCTTAATCTGTTCAGAGGCCTTCGGTAATCTTAGGATTACTGGCCGATTACGACGCTAAACTTACAAGGGCGAGTTTAGGCTGTGACAATAGTAATGATAGCAAAAGTCTTCATAACAAAGAGAGATGGATCAGATTGGCTACGGCCGAAGCCTTGAATGAGGAGGAAAGCTGAAAAGCTAGAGTACCAAGCCATTGGGGCTTGTTTAAGACCATACAAGACCTTATGAAGTTTACAAAGACGATTAGGAAACTAAGAATCAATAAACCTCTGATGCTAAGTCATATAGACTTCCTCATCTAATGTGCCATGTAAGAAAGCATTAGATATATCCAACTATTTGATGGTCCAGTTGTGTTGGAGAGCTAGACATAATAGAATCCTGATAGTTGGTTGCTTAGCAACTAGGCTGAAGGTTTGATCATAATCCACACTCTCTTGCTGAAGAAAGCCCTTAGCAACCAGCCTAGCTTTGTTTCTAGCAAGTGTGCCATCTAAGTTCTTTTTTATACGAAATACCCATTTACAATCTATAGCAGTCTTGGTAGGAGGCAAAGAAACGAACTGCCATGTCTGTTGCTTAAGCAAGGCTTGAAACTCCTTAGTCATGGCTGTGACCCAAAGAGGAGATGTTAAAGCTTGAGAGACAGACTGTTGTTCAGTAATAGTAAGATCAGGTTGAGGATGAGTGAGATGATAAGATAGAAGAAGAGTGTGAGCAACCTTAGATCTGGTAGTCATAGGGTGGGTATTAAGAGATGTAGGAGGATAGATAGAAGAAGGAAGAGATGGAGGATGAGGGAATGGAAGCTGTATTGAGATTGATTGAATAGGAATAGGTGTAGTAGAATGAGGAACAATAGAAGAAAGATGAGCAAGAGGAGTTTGAGAAAGAATAGGAGATGAAGAAGAGTGAGAAGCAACAAAAGAAGGAGGTAAAAAAGTAGGAGAGGAAGATGTAAAAGAAGAAGATGAATTAAAAGAAGAGCTAGGATTGTAACAGAAGAAAGAGGTAACATCAGAAAGAGAAGAAGAGGTAGAAGACTAAGTAGAAAAGGAAAAACAAGACTCATTGAACAACACATGTAGAGCATCGTCGCAGCCTTCGTCTGTCTGTCTCTCTCTCGCATCGCAGAGCATCGTCCATCCCAGTGCTTGCAAGTGGTTCGTCTGTCTCTCTCTCTTGCATCGCAGAGCATCGTCCATCCCAGTGCATCGCAGTCTTCAGAGTGGTTTGATCATGTACTAGGGTTTACTTGGAATTTTGTGTTCAAAACTCACGGTTGGGTTGATAAACAGCGTCTCCACTTCTCTCTCTCTCTGGTACTGTTCACTTCCACTATTAATTTGAGTTATTGATTTGGTACTGTTCACTTCCACTATTCATTTGAGTTATATGAGCATTTGGTGAGTTATAGAAATTGTATTTAGAGGAAAATTTGAGGGCTGTTTGTTGATAAGTGTTGGAACAGTGAATTGAAATTTAGAAATATGGCTGAGGATAAATTGCAAGCTATCACTACTAAGTTAGATGGTACCAATTATTCTTATTGGTCTCATGTAATGAAGAATTTTATAATGGGTAAAGGCATGTGGAACTATGTTATTGGTATAACTATTAGACCTGTGGAATCCAAAGAAACTGAGGCTGCTGTTTCTACATGGGATAAGGAAAATGCACAAATTCTTACTTGGTTTCATAATTCAGTTCAAACCACCATTGGTATGAATTTTTCCAAGTATTCTACTTCTAAACAAGTTTGGGACTATTTGAAAACTATGTACCTTGAGTCTAACTTTGCAAAACAATATGAACTTGAGATGTCTATTCGCAGTGCTAGTCAAAAAGATAAGTCCATTCAGGAGTTCTACAATGAGATGACAACTTATTGGGATCAGCTTGCGTTAATGGAACCATCAGATTTGCAGTTACTTGACAGTTATACCAACTATTGGGAGAAGCAACATCTTGTTCAGTTTCTTATGGCACTTCGTGATCAATTTGAGCCACTTCGGGGAGCTATTCTTCATCGGTCCCCCTTACCTTCTGTTGATAGTGCTATCCGTGAGCTTATTGCGGAAGAAACTCGGTTTAAGGTCGCTCATGGTACTCCTCATTCCCAATCAGTTTTTGCCACTCCTCCGCTCTTGCCAACCCCACCATCTTCTTTATTTCAAGTTACTGGTAAGCCCAAGCCTCGGGTTTCTATGGATGAGTGCAGCTTCTGTCATCAGAAAGGTCATTGGAAACATGCTTGTCCTAAGCTGGTGCAGCCCAAGGGCCGTTCACCTGGTCCACCATCCTCTAAGCCGACATCTTCGGGATCTCGCTCATCTGCCGCCTTTTCTGCACCAGTTTTTGAGAATGGTCTATCTTCCAATATGCAGTCTATGTTTGAGCAGTTCAAGTCTTTCATGGTGGCCAATCCAACTCTTTCGTCCCAAGCTTCCGCTATGACTACCACTCAATTAGGTTTGTTTGGTTCATCATCCTCAGGTAATATCCACACTTCGTGGATCTTTGATTCTGGTTGTTCACATCATATGACCCCTGTTGCATCTCTCCTTAGTAATTGTGTCTCCCCTCCTTCTCCTATCACTATTGCTACTGCTAATGGTTCATCTATGCCTGTCTCCTCTATTGGCTCTATTTTCTCTTCCCATTTGTCTCTTTCTCCTGTATTTTATGTACCTCACCTCTCACTTAGTCTTATTTCTATTAGTCAATTATCCGATTCCGGTTTTGATGTTGTTTTCTCTTCCTCTCATTGTGTTGTGCAGGATCGGGTCTCCAAGAGGCAGATTGGGATCGGGCGTAGAGTTGGAGAACTATATATCTTGGATAGCTTACATGCTCCTTTAGATGTGTCTTCTACTACATTGTCTTCTTTTTGTTTAAACAATAAGTCTTCTTTATTTTATATTTGGCATTCTAGGTTAGGTCATTTGTCGAGTGATCGTTTGAGGATGTTAGTTCAGTCTGGTCATTTAGGCCATTTTCCCATTGCTGATATTTTAGAGTGTCGTGGTTGTAAACTGGCTAAAATGTCTGCTCTTCCATTTAATAAAAGTAGTTCTATTTTATCTTCTCCTTTTCAATTGGTTTATACTGATGTTTGAGGTCCTTCCCCTATAGTTACTAAGGGAGGTTCGCAATATTATGTGTCTTTTGTGGATGATTACAGTCGGTTTACATGGGTTTATTTGATGACACGAAAATCTGATTTTTACAAAATATATTCCAATTTTCACTCCATGATTTACACTCAATTTTCCACCACCATTAAAGTTCTCCGTTCTGATTTGGGGGGTGAGTATTACTTGTCTGAGTTTGAGGAATTTTTAGCTACTCATGGTACTATTCATCAGCCTTCTTGTTCAGACACTCCTGCCCAAAATGGTCGAGCTGAGCGTAAACATCGCCATCTCCTTGATACAGCTCGTTCTTTGCTACTCTCATCCTTTGTCCCTTCTGTCTTTTGGGGAGAAGCTGTGCTCACTGCTGCATATCTTCTCAATCGGATGCCTACTCCTCTTCTCTCCGGTTCATCTCCATATGAGCGTCTTCTTGGTGTTACTCTCAATTATTCTCTTCTTCGTGTTTTCGGTTCTACATGCTTTGTGCTCCTTCCTAAACGGGCGCGCTCTAAGCTTAGTTCTCGTTGTGTCCTATGTGTCTTTTTAAGGTATGGCATTAATTAGAAAGCTTATCGGTTCTATGATCCTGCCACCAAAAACCTTTATGTGTCTAGGCATGTCACTTTTTTGGAAAAACTACCCTACTACACTATACCTTCCACCCCTGTCCCTATTACCAAGGAGGAATTGGTTCACATTAACCCATTTCCTTCTGATGTTTCGTCTAATGAGTTTGTTTCTGATCTTGAGATCTCTACCTTGCCTCTTCCTAGTACCTCTAATATCTCGCCAGCTCCTCCCTCTCCAGCTCCCGCTTCCCCTGTTCCTCTTCTTGTTTATCAGCGTCGCAAAGCACTTCCGAGTTGGCCTGTCTCTAGCTCTACTTTCCCTCCAGCTGTTTCTTTGGATCCCGCTCCTCCTACACGTCATTTTCCCAAGCGTGATCGTCGTGCTCCGAACTGGTATGGTTTTGGTAATACATATGTTTCCCTTTCCTATCAGTCTTTTCTTTGTTGTCTTCATACTTATTTTGAGCCTAGGTCCTACAAGGAAGCTTGTCATTATCCCAATTGGATTGCTGCCATGAATGACGAGTTAACTACTTTGGCTAACACTCAGACTTGGGATTTGGTTCCATTACCTACTGGCAAGAATATTGTAGGCTCTAAATGGGTCTATAAGGTCAAAACCCTTTCTGATGGTTCTTTGGAACGATACAAGGCTCGTTTGGTTGCCCAGGGCTTTTCTCAGGAGTATGGGATTGATTACGATGAGACTTTTGCCCCCGTTGCCAAGATGACTACTGTTCGCACTCTTATCTCTGTTGCTGCTGCCCATCACTGGCCTTTGTTTCAACTTGATGTCAAAAATGCCTTTCTGAATGGGCATCTTGCAGAGGAAGTATATATGCGCCCTCCACCAGGTCTCTCACACCCTCCTGGTGTGGTTTGTCGTCTTCATCGTGCTCTCTACGGTCTTAAGCAGTCTCCTCGTGCTTGGTATGAGCGATTTCACTCTGTTGCACTTCAGCTTGGGTTTTGCCCTAGTCATCATGATTGTGCTCTATTTGTTTGGCATACTTCTGTTGGCCTTGTTCTTCTTCTCTTATATGTGGATGCCATGATCATCACTGGCTCTGATTGTAATACTATTGAGGAGGTTAAGCATCAGTTGTTTCAGGAGTTCGAGATGAAAGATTTGGGGTCTCTTCGATATTTTCTTGGTATTGAGGTTGCTACTTCTCCTACTGGGTATCTTCTTTCTCAGACTAAATATGCCCGTGATATTCTTTCTCATGCTAATCTCACTGATGATAAGATTGTCGACACTCCTCTTGAGTTGCATGCTAAGTTTTCTGCTTCTGATGGCGTTCCTCTTGAGGATCCCACTTTGTATCGTGAGTTGGTTGGGTGCCTTGTTTATCTCACCGTTACTCGTCCGGATATCTCCTATGCTATGCACATTCTCAGTCAGTTTGTTTCTGCTCCTCGCTCCACACACTGGGCTGCCTTACTCCGTGCTCTGCGCTACCTTCGGGGCACTTTGTTACAATGTCTGCTGTTATCTGCCTCTTCGGACTTGACTCTCCATGCCTATGCTGACGCTGATTGGGCCGGTGACATCTCTGATCACAAATCCACTTCTGGTCTTTGTGTTTTTCTCGGTGATTCTCTCATATCTTGGAAAAATAAGAAACAATTTGTTGTAGCTCGTTCCACTGCTGAGGCTGAGTATCGTGCCATGGCTCATGTTACTTCCGAGATAGTTTGGCTTCGCTGGCTTCTCTCTGATATGGGCATCTCTCTTTCTGATCCGACTCCGTTGTATTGTGATAATCAGAGTGCTGTTCAGATTGCTCATAATTCAGTCTTCCATGAGCGGACCAAGCATGTTGAAATCGATTGTCACTTTGTCCGACAGCATCTTCAGGCTGGCACTATTTCTCTTCCTTTTGTTCCGTCCTCTCTTCAGTTGGCCGATTTTTTTACAAAGACTCATACTGTTGCTCGTTTTCGTTTTCTTCTTAGCAAACTTTCGATGCTTTCTGCGCTCGCATCCTCAGTTTGAGGGGGGGTGTGAAGATTATTGTATTTTCTATAAGTTATTTAGGGTAGTTTCGTCTATTAGATTATTAGGGTTTAGGTTATATATATTGTACTCAATAATTGTTCTAGATATATGAAATTGATGTTCTTTGTTAACAGTTATAATATGATCTTTTCACTAATTTAATTCTTTTAACTTCTATATTCAAAACTTGCCAAGCTAATCTGCCAACTCGTCTAACTTGCCGGTTTGAAACTGTCACAAAGTTCATTCAATTTGCCGGTTTTGATGATAGGTGGGTGGGTTGTAGGTAAAAAAAAATATTGGTTTGAAAATATCCCCGACCCAACCCAATCCGTGCATCCCCCTACTAGTTGGACTAATCAATTTTGCTATCCTTCAATTTTGTACCTCCTACTTTATTGATGTAACTCACTTTGGATCATTAATAAAGATTTCATTTCCTTGCTAATCAAAAAATATAACCTAAATTCAAACACAAAATAAAGAATATTGCTAGAACTATTTGCATACACAAATTTCTTGTCTGCAAAATAAAGATAGAAAAAAAGTGAAAAATATTAATATATTGATTTAAAATAATGTAAGTACAATCTCTGATGATATTTATAATTAAAGAAAATCCTCTGATTCTTCTTCTCAAAAAGTTGATTTGAGTGCTTGACACAATTTGTCTTTGAATCGAACGGCGAAATCTCCTCCAAGTAACACGAAGAAGATGGCAATTTTGTAGGACTTTGAGTCGAGAACTTGACAACTTATTCCCAAATCAGATTATAGAATCCTCTCTAATTTAGTAGAAGAAGATAAATTTGATGAACTTTACTTTGAATCTCCGAACTTTATGCTTTACAGAGATTGATAAGCTTTGGTGAAAAGACTTTCAGGACTTTGAAGCTTTAATCCGATAGAATTTTCTCTTACTTGATATAGATTTTTGTCTCTACAATTTGACTTTGTAAATGTAGAATTATATGCAAAATTCTAGTGGAGATCATCCTTATTTATAGGTATGGATGGAGGAGAGTCTTGATAAACTTCAACTAATTTGATAATTATCTATGTTTTATTTAGAGAGAAATACCAAAATATCACTTTAATGGTGTGTTATAATTTTAGGATAAATTATTAATAGGTTTTAATAGTTGAACTTAATTCTCATTAAATCCTATCAATTCATCGCTAAAAGTTTGTACTAGTAAAATCAGCGATAAAAAAAGAATTTTTGTGATGGTTTTTTGAATGTCGCTAAAAACTAATAATTAGTGACTTTTTGTGACGATTTTTTAAAATTGCCACTAAAAGTTGATAATTATTGACATTTTTTATGATAATTTTTTTAAAATGTTGCTACAATTAGTGACGTTTATTGTGACAAATTTTTAAGTTATTGTTGAAAACTGACAATTAGGGACTTTTTTTTTTTAAACAATATTTGATGAAAAAACACTACTGATTATCATAAGATCTATTAGACTTTACCTATTGGGATCTGCATGTAAGTCTCTCATAATTTTATTGGGTTGACCACCTCAATGTGAAAAATAGTTTAATTTGATTTGTCAAAAGACTTATTTACTGCATTATTGTCGCTTAATTGGATTAGCCAAAGACTCATGGCATTATTTTACACATGTGACAATATTTAATTTGACCACCATATAATCTTGATTTGAGACCAATTAGACACGTGACAAAATTTTGATTTACCAATAATTATACCATATTTTATAAACCTTTGCAATACATAACAATTTGTGATTGGATGAAATTTTGCATGTGTACACCGTTGTAATACAAACAAACTTTGTTCACAATTTTTTGTTTACAAAAGAATGATGCATGTAATAATAAAAGCTTGATATTTAAACTGAGTTTTTAAAGTAAAAATTACTTTTGGAATAATGGGGGTGGCATTAAATAACATCTAATTTTTTTCAAAGGAAAAGATGAAGTATTATGTTGCATGCAAGTGGAATTAAACTACAGAGTGGATATATATTGGATAAAATACTTGTCGTTGAAGTATGTAGTTTTCGTTACTTTAATCTTTGAAGTTTTAATTTTTTCACTTCGTTTTTATACTTTCTGTTTTGCTCTCTTTTGATTTTAACTATTTATAATCTTGGCTCTTGAGTTTTAGTTTTTAGGATAAATTACACTTATCTTCCGTGAAATTTTTGATAAATATAGGAATCTTTATAAATATTTCTTATTTTTGCTGACAATATCAAGATTCGCCCAATCCGTTAATTTAGCATAAACGACATTGCTTGGCTATTCAAAATGACCATAATGCCTCTTTGAATTGAGTGGGAAGAGATAAAATTATTAAATCAACCAATGAGTCATTTAAAGGAAAATTTTCACTCACCTCTCCTAAAATTTTGCATATATATTAAAAATCCATGCATATTTTAACTTAACACCCTAATAGTTTAATGAGTTAATTACTTAAAAATTCTATTTACAAATGTTATAGTAGCTCATGTCTTATTTAAGATTTATTGAACTAGTTTTTTCTAATTTTTAAAACTAAAAACATTATCAATTTTGCAAGTAATGTTCTAGATAATTGTTTCACTAAAATAGAGCAGGAGATTAATGTTTTTGCTCTTCTACTTATTCAATTATCCAATAAAATCGAGAATATTAGCATTTTTTTTTTCCAGTTTTAAAACTTAGAACATAATCAATTTTTTCATTTAATTTTTTTTTTTTTTTTTAGTTTTTCACATCAATGTTCCATCATCATGCCCTCCTTTGTAGACACAAAATTTTTAGTTTTGCACAAAAAATAATTCAGTTTTTTTTTTTTTCAATTTTTAAATTTTTTTCACATAATTTTTTTTTTTTAGCTTTTTCAATTTGAAAGTTGATATTTTAAATTTTAAAATCAGAATAAAAGTTAAATCATCATGTTCATTTATAGATAATTATAAATGATGAATAATAATTGTTTTAAGGGCAATTCCTATTATTAAAACTTTAATAGGACTTCAAGGTCCAAAAAATCTTAATTAGGACTTAGGTCTCGTTTGGGAACATGCTAATTTAATAACTTTTTAACTATTTGTCTAAAATATGAGCTAAAAAAAACTAGTATATTTGAGATGATTTTTTGGCTTTTTACGAAAAGATGTGCAAAAAGTAGAGAGAAAAGAGAATTTTGACTTTTTGATATGGGTTGTTGGCTTTTTGACTTTTTTAATAACTTTTTGGCTTTTTGTCTAAACCGGCCTGTTGCCAAACGAGGCCTTAATGGAGTATAAGTTCATAAATTAGGACTTGTGTGTAAATGTCCCTAGTTTAATATAAGACCCTAATAATTAATACAATACTTATAAGGCTTATTTCCCACTATATAAACAACAAAAAATTTATCAATTTTAATTAATGTATTTATTATTTAAATTTATTTTTTCTTTTCTTTTTTTAAGTTGAAACAAATGGATTAGTTTTTGCAACAATTTGTCCTACTTATTTATTCATATATAGGCGCTGTTTGGGATTCCGAAAATTAGGCTATTATAGCCTCATTTGATTTTTTAGCCCAAAAGCAACACTATGCATGGATTTTCAAAAAAAAAAAAAAAAAAAAAAAAAAAAAAAAAAAAAAAGAGAGAAAATAGGCTGCTGCCGGACAGTGTAGGCACAGCCTACACTATCACAGCCGGACAGTGTTGCAGCAAGGGCAAAATTACCATTTTGCCCCTTTATATCAATTTTAAAAAATAAAAAGTTAGGGATAAATCTGTCATTTTAAATTTAAACATCATTTCAACACACTTTTCAATACAATAACTCAACTAAAAAATTATCTCATCTTTCCAAACACAAAAACTAAAATAACCAAAAAGCCAAATAGCCTACTAAAATAGCCACTTCCCAAACGAGGCCATAAGAAAGTTATTTATCTCTAAATTGTTGAGATATTATTAACAAATTTTAAATTTTATCTTTAAGTCATTAAATTTCTAGTCGATACATATTAAAAAAAAAAAAAGGTTATTCTTACATGATTAAAAAAATAAAAAATAAATATAGAAGTAAAAAAAATATGTAATCGCTTTACAATAAATTAAAATTAGCTAATAGGGAATGAAAGATCAAGAAATCATTTGAGAATAATAAACAATTCAAATAATTTCTCATTTCGTACACCTAAAATTAAAATTTATCTTTACTTGAATGGAGAAATTATTTGTTGTATGATACTTAAAATATATTTCTCCATCTTTATTTTTCTCATTTAAACTATTTTTATTAAATTAAACCTTAAAAATAATTTCTCACCTTCATTAATTGTTAAAATTTTAATTTATTTTTTAATTTCTCACCTTTATTTTGTTCTATTATTATTTATAGCGAAATATTATTATTTAAATTATCTAATTTTACTTATTCCGTATCTAATACTCATATAATTTTATTGACAAGATTGAGGAGTGAGACACTAATCCTAATTTAAACACAATAAAATAAACAATTCTAAAGAAAAAAAAATATACATGTAATTTAGTTTGCCCTATTACATATGAAATTATTATTTATTTTTCATAATTTTTTTAAAAATAAAAATGTAATTTCTTGACTCTATTTTTTACCGCAGCAAGTTTTTGAACTTTTATAAACAAAAAATAAAGTAAAAATTCATCCATTAATGAAGGTGAGAAATTAATTTTAAGAGTTAATTTAATAAAAATAGTTCAAATTCGATAAATAAAGATGGAGAAATAAATTTTCAATATTAATTGAGTTTTTTTATTATTCTCAAATAATTTCTTCATTCAAGTAAAGATTAATTTTAATTTTAGGTGTAAGAAATGACAAATTATTTGAATTGTTTATTATTCTCAAATGATTTCTTAATCTTTCATTCCCTATTAACTAATTTTAATTTATTGTAAGGCAATTATATATATTTTTTGCTTCTATTTTTATTTTTTAATTTTTTTAATCACATAAGAAATATTAACCCGCGTTTTTTTTATTTTATTTTAAATATGCATCAACTAGAAGTTTGTTGACTCAAACATAAAAAATAAAATTTGAAAATAACATATGATTGAAAAAAGATAAAATAATAATTTTTTTATATATGAATAAATAAGTAATGCAAATTGCCGGGAAAAATATAAATCTATCTATTTTAAATTTGAAAAAAATTCAAATAATAAATACATTACTTAAAATAATAAATTTTAGGTTATTTATGTGGTGTGAAATAAGTCTTATATTAAATTATTAGGATGCTATCTAACATTAATTTTAGAGAAATCATTTATTTCTAAGTATTTTATCAATTAAAATTAAGATTTTTATTTTTATTTTTGTGGCATGAAATGATTTAATAATGTCTCAACAATTTAAGAATTATTTAATATTGTATGAAATTTAAGAATTTTATTAAATAATGGGAAAATATGTATGGGTTTCTGATAATATATATGTAAAACCTCATGGGAGGTGGTGAAATTTCTCATTTTAAAAGATAAAGTAATTAATGGGCAATTTCGTCATTTTTGGTTTGACATCAACATGTTATCAGCAAATTCTGTTAAATGGCTAACGATGGGAGAATCTTGATAATAGTTTCAAAAGTGTGAGAGGTTAGTGTAATTATTGAAACTATAATGGAGGTTCTCGTAATTGTCAAAAACTTAAAGGGAGGTAAGTGTAATTTACTCTAGTTTTTATGTTCTTGTCTGTTAAGTTTTGTTATATTATAAGAACCCTAGTTTTTTTTTCTTCTTTTTTTATTAACTGATGTAAATAAAAATATTGATACAAAAAAATAGGGTAATTACAAATACCCTCCTGAAATTTGCTTAAAATACGATTTTTCCCCTGTGGTTATGAAAATTACATCCCACTCTTAAAGTTTCTAATTTCATAACAAATGACTCATATATTAATAAATCATCAAATCAATTAACAAATTTTAACGATGTCAGAAATTTATTTCAATTAATAATTTGAGTAATTTTATTTTTCAGTTAATTATGTTAAATAAAAAAAATTTGACACAAGGGTATTTGTAATTTTCCAAACCATAGGGAACAATTCATATTTTAAGCAAATCTAAAGGGGTGTATTTGTAATTTACCCTAAAAAATATTAAAAATATCACAAAGAAAAATTCTATTTACACACCACTCATTTTCTCAGTACCCACCATTTATTCCTTTTTTTATATTATAATTTTATCCCTCAATTAAATTACCTTTTTAGACATACACACCACATTCAGTCATCACCATTATCTATCTCCGATGGCTCTGGTTCCAATTCTAGCTCCAACTCCGGCAACTGCACTCCCCAACCTCTATATTCTTCAACTTCTTCTCTCAGCCTTCATCGTTGACCCCCCCTTTTTTCTTATTCTTCTTCTTCTTCTGCAATTTGCACCGCACCCCCCATCGCTACTGTAACTTGTGATGTCCCTCCTCGCAATTGCTAACTGCAACTTGCATCTCTTTCCCCGCCTACCATCTTCGGTCCATTGTCTATCTTCATCTTCTTCTTCATCATCTAGATATGGAAAACCCTAGAGTTCTCTCTCTCTCTCTCTCTCTCTTTACAATGGAGGAGGTTAGGATGCAAAAGGGTTGTGTCGCGATAGTGTAAGGATGGGGTTGTTCATGATGGCAATGGGGGAGCGAGGTTGTTCGCAATGGTGAGATAAGGGCACAGAACGATGGATGGATGGGCGATGGAACTAGGAGAGGCGCGACTGGACTGGAGAGCGGGGTTGGTACTGGCTGCGGTAGCGAGGGCTTGGAGGAAAGGGTTAATGGCACTAGTAGGAGGGTAAGGAGTCCGTGGAAGGGGAAAAGGGGCAGCTGCCGGCGGACGACAGTAGTTGCTGTAGTGGTTAGAGTTGGGGTTTTACTAGAGAAAAGAAGGGTAGTTTGGTATTATTTGAAAAAATTGTGGTGTGTATTGAGACAAAATCAAAACTTTTAATTTGAGTATGGTGTGAACTAAGCAAAAAGAAAGTCATGGTGTGTACTACGATAATTAGTGGTGTGTAAATAAAATTACCCTATTACAAAATAACTTTCTATTATTATATTTTTAGGTTGTTTGATTTTAGGCCCATTATGTTTCCGAAATAAAAACAATATCCAAAGGTTAACTTGCTATCCATTTATTATCTAATTTTTAATTTCATTTGGTTTTATTCTTTTAGACATAATTTTTTCTATTGATATATCATTTGTTGGTTCAAACTTATATGCCTATATTTATTTATATTACATTTTAGGATTTATTGTATTATTGGACTTATATTTATTTTTCAAAATATTCTTAATGGATAAGTAGTTTCATGCATATCTATTCCTACTATTTTTATTTTTAATGTTAAAAATCTATTTACAAATCTACCTTTTAGGCTAACATAATATCCTGACCACAATCCATATAATTTTTTTCATTTTTTTTTTTTTTGGGTGGTATAAATTCAGAAAGTTTCTTTGGAGGGTTCCCCAAGATAATTATTTATATTATTTTCTTACTTATTTTCTACAAGAGCTAATTGCTTATGTTTATCTAATAAAGATGTCGAATTACGTGTATAATATCTAGTTGATTTTGTTTAAGAATTTCGGTAAGCTCTTTTAATAACCTGATTGTAGTATTATTTTGTTCGATAATTATTTGTAGTGTAGTACTATTATTTAAAATATCTTATTCAACGTATTCAGTATATGTAATGCTCACATATTAATATTGGTACTTTATTTTGGATTTGATAATGTTCGCAAAAAAAAAAGGTTAAGTGATGTTGAGGAAATCATGGCCTGTTGATACCACAGTTTATTTTTCTGTCGATTGTGGCCTATTGATTATGGCCAAATTCGATTATGGTCTATCGATTGAAATCATAGACTATTTTTTAAAGAATAACCTTGACCACATTTCTTATTATTATTCCTGTCAATAGGCGTGTTGACGTCAATAGGCGTGTTGACGTGGCATGACAGGTGTGTTAAAGACGTGACATAACGTGGCATGATGACATGTTAAATGGAGAATCAGAAAAGTTAGCCATTTGAAAGTTAGTTGGTGAAATCAAGACTAGGTCAAAGCACAAAATCTGTAAATTGGTTGCTATCAAACATGGGATATGAATGATGTTGAGGAAATCATGGCCTGTTAAGAAATCATGACATGTTGAGGAAATCATGAGTTTAGACTCCATCTCTCTCTCTCTCTCTCTCTCTCTCTCTCTCATGTGACTGAACCTATAAATAAACCACTCTTATGTGACTGAGTCTATAAATAAACCAATGAGCTATAAGGAAGTGAGATCTAACACAACTCACACAATGTGAATTATAGGATTAGCTTGTCTAGGAATAGTCAACTTAACAATTTTAAGAGTAGATCAGTGATAACTTTTTACCAATTCTTGTTTTTATTCTTGTCGGCAGTGGAAGGAAGAGGGATTTGAAGAATTCCCAAAATCACAGAGGTAATGACTAGTCTGTGTCATTAGGTTAGGGACCTCAAGGGAATGGGAATGCATAAAGAAGGGACATAGATAAGCAAAAACCCACCCTTCCTCGTGAGGCTGCTTGGAAGGATGGCAAAAGCCATATGATGCATCATCCATCACACAGAACAAAACTCTTGTATTTTGTATTGCCTTTTCACTTGCACAACTTTGGGGGCCGAAAAAAAGGTTAAGTGATTGAGTGAGCTAGTGAGGACCACCTTGCACTTGAGTTTGGGTTTAGCTGAGCCTACTAGCCTAGCCTCACCTCCTCTCATCTCTAAAGTCATCTAAACCCACATACCACAACATGCATTTTTGTGTATTGTTCTCTTCTTTGTCCATTTCCTTACTTTGTTTACATCAACCCACTTACCCACTTTTGCCCTTCCAGGATGGCAGCCACCTCTTCTCTTCCTTTCCACTTACCCATCAACGGATTGAGATCTTTTCTATTTCACACTACAACATATAAAAGTTTTAGAAATCAAATGTTTTAATCTCTAAAAGTAAAAATTTTGTTGTAAAGACATTTAAGAATCAATTTCCATCGTCATGAGTATAATCGCTAAAAGGTCATCCCAAAAAGTCAAAAATAAAGTATTTAGTAACAAAATTTTGAAAATGTCACTAATATTAAAAATATCACAAAGGAAATTTCTATTTACACACCACTCATTTTCTCAGTACCCACCATTTATTATTTTTTTTTATTATTAAAATTTTATCCCTCAATTAAATTACCTTTTTAGACATACACACCACATTCAGTCATTACCACTATCCATCTTCGACGGCTCTGGTTCCAATTCTAGCTCCAACTCTGGCAATTGCACTCCCCAACCTCCATCTTCTTCAACTTCTTCTATCAGCCTTCATCCCTGACCCCCCCTCTTCTTCTTCTTCTTCTTCTTCTTCTTCTTCTTTTGCAATTTGCACCGCACTCCCCACCGCTACTGTAACTCATGATGTTCATCCCCGCAATCGCTAATTGCAACTTGTATCTCTTTCCCCGTCATCCATCTTCTGCCCATCGTCTATCTTCATCTTCTTCTCCATCATCTAGGTCTAGAAACCCTAGAGTTCTCTCTCTCTGCGATGGAGGAGATTAGGATGCAAAAGGGTTGTGTCACGATGGTAAGATAGAGGAGATAAATCACGATAGCGAGTGTAAGGATGGGGTTGTTCATGATGGCAATGGAGGAGCGAGGTTGTTTGCGATGGCGAGATAAGGGCATACAACAATGGATAGATGGGCGATGGAACTAGAAGGGGCACAACTGGATTGGGGAGAAGAGTTGGTACTGGCTGCGGCGGCAAGGGCTTGGGAGAAAGGGTTAATAGCACTAGTAGGAGGGTAGGGAGTCCGTGGAAGGAGAAAAGGGGTGGCTGCCGGCGAACAACAGTGGTTGCTGTAGTGGTTAGAGTTGGGGTTTTACTAGAGAAAGGAAGGATAGTTTGGTATTATTTGAAAAAATTGTGGTGTGTATTGAGACAAAATCAAAACTTTTAATTTGAGTGTGGTGTGAACTAAGCAAAAAGAAAGTCATGGTGTGTACTACGATAATTAGTGGTGTGTAAATAGAATTACCCTATTACAAAATAACTTTCTATTTTTATATTTTTAGGTTGTTTGATTTTAGGCCCATTATATTTCCGAAATAAAAGCAATATCCAAAGGTTAACTTGCTATCCAATTTATTATCTAATTTTATTTCATTAGGTTTTATTCTTTTAGGCATAATTTTTTCTATTGGTATATCATTTGTTGGTTCAAACTTATATGCCTATATTATTTTATATTACATTTTAAGATTTATTGTATTATCGGACTTATATATTATTTTTCAAAATATTCTTAATGGATAAATAGTTCCATGCATATCTATTCCTACCGTTTTTATTTTCAATGTTAAAAATCTATTTACAAATCTACCTTTTAGGCTAACATAATATCCTGACCATAGTCCATGTTTATAAATAATTTTTTTCATTGTTTTTGGTGGTATTAATTCAGAAGGTTTCTTTGGAGGGTTCCCCAAGATAATTATTTATATTATTTTCTTACTTATTTTCTACAAGAGCTAGTTGCTTACGTTTATCTAATAAAGATGTCGAATTTCATGTATAATATCTAGTTGATTTTCTTTAAGAATTTCGGTAAGCTCTTTTAATAACCTGATTGTAGTATTATTTTGTTCGATAATTATATGTAGTGTAGTACTATTATTTAAAATATCTTATTCAACTTATTCAGTATATCTAATGCTCACATATTAATATTGGTATTTGATAATGTTCGCAAAAAAAAAGAGGTTAAGTGATGTTGACGAAATCATGGCCTGTTGATATCACATTTTATTTTTTTGTCGATTGTGGCCTATTGATTATGGTCAAATTCGATTATGGTCTATCGATTGCAACCGTAGACTATTTTTTAAAGAATAATCTTGACCACATTTATTATTATTATTATTCCTGTCAATAGGTGTGTTGACGTGGCGTGACAGGTGTGTTAAAAACGTGACATAACGTGACATGATGACATGTTAAATGGAGAATCAAAAAAGTTAGCTATTGTAGCCATTTGAAAGTTAGTTGTTGGAATTAAGACTAGGTCAAAGCACAAAATCTGTAAAGTGGTTTCTATCAAATATGGGATATGAATGATGTTGAGGAAATCGTGGCCTGTTGAGAAATCGTGACATGTTGAGAAAATCATGAGTTTAGACTCTCTCTCTCTCTCTCTCTCTCATATGTGACTGAGCCTATAAATAAACTAATCAGCTATAAAGAAATGAGATCTAACACAACTCATACAATGTGAATCACAGGAGTAGCTTGACTAGGAGTAGTCAACTTAGCAATTCTAAGAATAGATCCGTGATAACTTTTTATCAATTCTTGTTTTTATTCTTGTCGGAAGTGGAAGGAAGAGGGATTTGAAAAATTCCCAAAATCACAGAGGTTATTGTGTCTAGTCTGTGTCATTAGGTTAGGGACCTCAAGGGAATGGGAATGCATAAAGAAGGGACATAGATAAGCAAAAACCCACCCTTCCTCGTGAGGCTGCTTGGAAGGATGGCAAAAGCCATATGATGCATCATCCATCACACAAAACAAAACTCTTGTATTTTGTATTGCCTTTACACTTGCACAACTTTGGGGGCTGAAAAAAAGGTTGAGTGATTGAGTGAGTAAGTGAGGACCACCTTGCACTTGAGTTTGGGTTTAGCTTAGCCTACTAGCCTAGCCTCACCTCCTCCCATCTCTAAAGTCATCTAAACCCACATACCACAGCATGCATTTTTGTATTGTTCTCTTCTTTGTCCATTTCCTTACTTTGTTTCCATCAACCCACTTACCCACTTTTGCCCTTCCAGGATGGCGGCCACCTCTTCTCTTCCTTTCCACTTACCCATCAACGGATTGAGATCTTTTCCATTTCACACTACAACATATAAAAATTTTAAAAATTAAATGTTTTAATCTCTAAAAATAAAAATTTTGTTATAAAAGACATTTAAAAACCAATTTTTATCGTCATGGATATAATCGCTAAAAGGTCATCTCAAAAAGTCAAAAATAAAACATTTAGTAACAAAATTTTGAAAATGTCACTAATAAATAGACTTTTAGGAACAATAATCTGGTCTCAAAATGGTTTATTTTTTTAGACAAAAAATTTAGTCCCAAAAGAATAATAATTCATCACTAATGTTCAATTTTTGTTGTTAAAAATATAATAATGACACTTTTCGTAACAAAATTATTTGGTCCCTAAAAAATAATTTTGTCTTAAATTTTGGTCTCTAAAACCTTAATTTTCTGTAGGGTCATCTGCTTTTATAATCAATGAACATGAAAGATTCACATCCTTAAATTTTTATTTTATATTAAACCAAAAAATTATAAATTTATAATGATGATTTAAGTTATAAATTATTGATTTTGAATTTTATGATATGTTACAATATCATAAAATAAAATGTCACGTAATAGGACTCTAATTACAAATTAGTGCTAAAAAATTGTACAAAATCATGATACATAATGATGTATCGTTTTGTTGTTCCTTCATTTAAAAGGTAAATTTTTTTATAGGACTCATAATAATCTACAATTTCACCGGATTAAAGTCTCACCAATATTTTGTTACCCACTAAGAGGTCTTTTGGGAGCAATGGTAAAAAGTTAATTTTTTTGACTTTTTAGTTTTTTTAGCAAAAAAAGTCAACTTTTTTACCCAAAATAACCTAGTTTTTTGTCCAAAAAATCAACTTTTTACCAATTTCTCAAAACACCAGTAAGTCTTACATCACTGTTTGACCGATATATCTTTATATCATTAGAAAGAAAAATGTGCATAAACAACTTGGCGTTTTTCACACAATTTATATTTTTGAATCCTATTTAAGGAGAGTTATCAAACAATTATCTATACTGTTTGCTAAGAAATTTTCACAATAGTCATAATGAAAAAGTTCACTGTTAGATAAGGAATTTTGTGTCTGTTAATTGAGAAAATTTACTATGATTGAGAAATATCTTAGTTAACAACTATGTAATTTCTTAGTTATACAAAATTTTCCAATATTTTTTTTTTTTTTTTTTACAAAATTTCATATACAATATTAATTTGGTTCCATAGGAATCGCCAAGTGGATTCCAAGAATACAATTTTTTTTCTTTTTTAAAACAGGTGTATAATAAAAATTATGACATTTCAAAATTTAAATTAAAAAATATATGTAAATTGACAACTCAGCGTGTAAGATGTGCTTCACTAAAGGAAAAATTAGCCCGAGTCTTCAATCAAAATTTTAAAACGGGGCTTAGCTTATTAGGCTTCGTTTGAAAACAGATTATTTTTTGATGTTTTATAAAAAAATGTACAGAAAAATAAAGAGAATGATATGACAATTTATACTAACTTTTTGACTAAAACTAAAAGCTGCCAAATACTCATTTTTAACAGAGGACCTAATTGAAAATCTGTGTGTTTGGTTTGTGTTTGTAGAGTAATTTTTGAGATAAAAAGTACGAAAACTTGTTTGGTTTACCTTTTTTCAGAAATGGTTTTGAAAAATTATTTTGGGGAGAGAGTTTTAAAAAAGTGATTGATTTGATGTGTATGAGAGTGAGTGATTTTGAAAAGTAGGTAACCAAATAAAATTTTGAGATTTTTTTTTTAAAACTTTGTTTGATTTGATTACTCTTGAGAATTTGTTTGCAGAGAATTTTTTCCAAAATTTTTTCTGAAAAATAAACCAAACAAGCCCAAAGTCTTTTGGGTGAATAGTAAAAACATTCAGTGTGTTTGGTTTGAGTTTTTTGAATTAAGTTTTTTGAAAACTGAGTTTTTTTGTTTTCGTATTTTTAGTAAATATTTTTAAAATTTTAAACATTTTTTTTTACTTTTTTTGATGCACCTTACTTAGATGTATCTAAAAAGTAAAAAATTTGTGAAAAAATATTTTTAAAAATTAATAAATACATAAAAATATAAAAAAATGTACTGAATTCTTATATTTTTTTTGTATTTTTGGTATTTAGTGAATTTTTAAAAGGTTTTTTTCAAATTTTTTTACTTTTTAGATATATGTATGTTAGGTATGTTTAAAAATAAAAAAAAAATTGCTCAAAATATTAAAAAAATTCAATAAAAACAAAAAAACACGAAAAATAAAAAAATAAAATTTTCTAAAAAGTATTTTTAAAAAATGATAACCAAACATAGTGATTATGTTTCATACATTAATTTATGTGAAAATGAACTTTTCATCTAAACAACAAAAATATGTGCAAGTACCCAATGTTGACTTAAAAAGGGCATAATTATTTGATGCTGGTTTTGAATTAATTTTAAATAAATTAAGTTTTTTTAAAATATTATAACTTTACCTTGTTTTAAGCGAACAATTCAACCATTGATTTTGTTAATGTAAACTCCACCTTCACTCCACCTATTCCACCTACTCGATTACACCTACTCTCCATCCACATCCACATCTCCTATATAAAGGAGACTAATCATATTCATCAATATAACATCAATCAATATACATACAATTTATTTTCTCTCTTTCTTTATACATTAAATTTAACATGGTATCAAAACTATAGGTTAAACTCTTAGTGTTCTTCGCCTTCCGGTGGACGGCAACTTTGCCTTGATCGCCCGTTGGACCTCAACCAATTGAAACCTCCAGCACATGCAACAGTTTGAAAGCTCCAGTACATGTAACAGTTTCTGAGCTTCACAGAGGAGGCTCGGTCTGTGTCACACAGACACATACAAAAAGGGGGCCTCCTCTCTCTCTTCATTACATGCAAGCCACCACATGCAGCCTCATCTCCGGTGTCCAGATCATCATCTCTCAACATGTTTTTCCCACAGATCTTATTCTCTTGATTTACTTCGCAGCATTTGGCCTAAGCACCCACTACTCTCCCCCAGGAATGATGATCATAAGCGCCCACTTGCTCTTTCTTTTTCTTTTTTATTGCCCACCGAACCTCACTCATCCATGCTCTCTCTTTTTTGTTCCTCCCCCGGGCCCCATATACATGTACCCCGAGAGACAGATGTAGTGGTGTATTGCCTTTTCTTTTTGTTTTTGTTTTCTTTTCTTTTTTTAATCTGTGTGGAGAGAGACCTAGCCACCCCAATTAAAACATTTAAATAATATATACCCTGTGCCCACCCAGACAACATAAACATCTATATCCCTATCGTATCTTTCCACCGCCCAACTTTTTCTCTTTTATTTTATATCTCAACAAACAACGACAAACAAAAACAAAAGGCCTTTATTCATTTCGAGAATCAACCGAAAAAAAAAAAAACAAATAACCTCCCTCACACAGGAGGGATTTTTTCTTTTCCCTTCATCTACTCTGCCACCGGTCTCTTTCTCTTGCCTTCCTCTTGGGCGACTTTTGTCGGCCTTGCCTCCGTGCTTCCCAAACCGCCAAGCGAGTTAACTCCCCGCTGCTCCTCAAACGCAGCATATAACGGACCTCCGAAACGGAACATGACAGTGGCCTTCCATTTCAGCTCCTTGTTTTCTGCCTTCAGTACACATATATCTGCTCGCGCATCCTTATACATGCACTGGAGCAGAGCCAGTTGGGCATTTAACTGCTATACCTCACTTGTCTTATTCTGAAGCTGGTGAGACAAGTTCGTGACTGCCGTCATGGTCTCCACATATGACTTCAACATATAATGGTTGGCCTCAATATCCGATTGCGCTGTCATTATTTGCTCCACTGACAGCATCAGAAAGTTCAACGACACAAAAATAGGGGCGCTTGGTCCAGAGGCGTTTGGTTGCGATTCAAGAGCGACAGAACCGATTATCTCTATTGTGGACTCGTTTAGATCCGGAAAAAGGGTGAGCAAACTACGGGAAGAAGAGGGCATATCAGAGGCAGCATAAGTAGGGGGTTGTAGAATGGACGAAAGTGGTTGCAGAGTTCGTCGCTTTGGTTTGCTTTCAATCTCTAACCAACCTCAGCCTCAGCCTCGGTTTAAATAGATAATGCAGAGACTAAGACGACAAAACGGGAGCGCAAGCCAAGGCAGACACGACGCTCTGTTGGTCATGTGTATCGCGCGCCACTCGACGCCACAGTGTCGGGCATGACTTTTGATGTATTGGGCGCGACTTTTGAGGGCGCGATATATATATGTATATCTTTGGGCAGCCTATATACACGAACATACAGTGTATTCAACAGCGGTCTGACACGACCACACAGTATCTTCTATAACGATCCGACACGACCATACAGTGTCTCCTACAGCGGTCTGACACGATCATACAGTATCTCCTACAGCGGTTCAACACGACCACACAGTGTCTTCTACAAACGGTCTGACACGATTACACAATGTTTTCTACAACGGTTTGACACGACCATACAGTGTCTCATATCATATTTTATTTTATTTTCCTATTTTGTTACTCTCTCTAAACTCAAGTTGGTTTGTGTCTATTCTCTTTGAGTTTGAGGGGGGCTGTTAATGTAAACTCCACATCCACTTCACCTACTCCACTATACTCCACCCACTCCACTACACCTACTCTCCACCCACATCCACATCTCCTATATAAAGGAGACCAACCATATACATCAATATAACATCAATCAATATACATACAATTTATTTTCTCCCTTTCCCTATACATTAAATTTAACAGATTTATTCACCCCAAAAAAAATTCAACCATTGATTTGTAATTTTGTTTTATTTTTCTATTTTAACTCTTATCGTTAGTGAAGGCAAAAGTTAAATCAAGTTTGAATTACATGTTTTTTGATTCAAGATACTCTATCACACGCACACAACATTATTTTTATGTTTGCATTAATTGAAGTAAGTCATGCTCTACAATATAGTAAAAATATGAAAATGTCAAGTATTTTTATTTTTTATTTTTTTGGAGGGGGAACAACACAATAGTGAGGCAAGAAAAGTTAATTACAAAAAATAAAATAAAATAATTTTAATTTTAATTATTAATATTTATAATTTTTTTCACTAGTGAGGCAAGAAAAGTTAATTACAAAATAAAAAAATTTTAATTTTAATTATTAATATTTATAATTTTTTTATTTATTTATAATTTTTTTGCACTCATACCATGTCAGTGTAATTTTGTGTCGGTATAATTTCCCCTTTCTCTTTTTAGATTAGAAAAATATTAGAGATCTCACGTATTTTATCAAATATCCCATATGAATGTGAGACTCATACCATATAAATTCTATATCTATATAAGATATTTAATAAAATATTTAAAATCCCAACATTAAATGATGGATTGGACGAGACAGGTGGTATAATCTCTCAGAAGTGGAGGACCGCAGAGTCCATGTGATGGCATGTGGGCAACCAACCTCCCAAAACTGTGCTCGAAGCCCTCGTTGGACATGTTGATTTTTGGAACAATAGGTTAAAATAATTATAAAAAATAAAATAAAATAAGTTAAATCGCTGATAAAATAAAATATTATATTTAAATTATAATTATTTTATTTCTTTTTCTTACAAAAGTAAAAAATTAAAAAGTTCAATCCAAACAAGACTTTGTAGCTTCAGGCTAAAATAATAAAAAAATTAAAAAATTAAAAAAAGTCAACCCACATTTCAAACAAAGCCTAATGGAAAGCCTACAAAGAGTATACAAAATAAATAAATAAAAATTTCAAAAATACAGGAATAAAATGAACACTATTTTTAAAAATATATATATATATATATATAGGGTATATTGGGTTATTTTGTGCGCATCAGTCGAAGCAGACCTTTCAAAATAGGTTTATTTTGCTGGTAAGGGAAATCAAACCTGGGCTTTAAAAGGAATAAACTCCCAAGTCCCCGACCTTATCAATCAGGTTAAACCCTTAGGATTAAAGAACACTATTTTGGTTGTCTTTTTATACGCACACATTACAATACATGATATATGGATTGGGTTCGAGTGTTGATGAATTAAAACTAGAGTGAGGTCAAGTTTGACAACTCTCAAAAAAAAGATAAAAAATTAAAAAGTTACACAAAAAGTGAAAAAGATATTATTATTCATAAATAAAAAATATTAAATACATATTTTATATTATATGTTTATAATACAAATTGAACGGTGGACGCGACAGCCTTCCTTGTCAGACCAGGCCATTAAGCACTTGTATTGGGGCAAAAAAAATAATTCTATAGGTATAGTTACAAAGTTTGTGGTAATATTGGACTCTTGGGGGCCCACTAAGGATTCCTTTTTTATAATTCAAATCGTTCATTTCGTAGAACTCATCGAGTAACATATGTCTGTAAAAAATCACATTGATCGGATATCGTTAACTATATGATCAAATCAGTTTTGTATAAACAAAACGGATGGTGTGATAGTTAACTATCAAAAAAAACTAATCTGATCATATAGTTATTGATATCTGATCAAAGTGATTTTTTACAGGTATATAATACTCGACGAGTTGTACATATTTAACGGTTCGGATTATCAAAAAGGAACCCTTAGTGGCCCCACCGACCGACCATCACTGTCCAAAAGTTATTTGTCCCGAAGGAGGCAATTATTTCTGTGGCGACATCCAGGGCAGCCGCAGGAGAGCCGTACGGTCAATCACCTTTCTTCCACTATATACTTTATTTATATAATTTTTTATTACACATTTTTTCATAAAAAGTTAAAAAGTTAACCCAAACATCTATATTTTTCCTCAACTTTTTAGTCCAAAAAGACAAAAAGTACACTTATTTAGGACACCCCAAACAACCCCTAAATATTAAGTGCTTGTTTGAGATAATCTAAAAAAGATAAAAAGTTAAAAAGTTATTAAAAAAGTAAAAAAATTTATACTATTCAGAAACA
>CM069912.1:85747544-85762544 GCA_036172215.1 Camellia granthamiana
AAAAACTCAAAATGTCAAGCTATAATTTGCACTTGCAACCAAACACTACGAGCCAACTTTTTTCTTTAAAAAAAAAAAATATTTAATTAATTTATAAGTGTTACCAAACAAAGTTGTTTCCTTATATTATAGGATTATCGCTATGAATGGCAAAGAAAATATTCACTCTTGGTTTTGATTTTTAAAATTTACTTTTCAGAAAATTTTATTTTTTTATTTTTCATATTTCTTTATTTTCACTGATTTTTTTTAATATTTTAACAATTTTTTTACTTTTAAACACATCTAACATAAATATACTTAAAAAATATAATATTTGTGATTTTTTAAAAAAAATATTCACTAAATACCAAAAATATAAAAAAACTAATACCAAAATTCAGTATATTTTTCATATTTTTGTGTATTTATTAATTTTTTAAAATATTATTTCACAAATATTTTACTTTTTAGATATATCTAAGTAAGATGCATCTAAAAAACTAAAAAATTATTTAAAATTTTAAAAATATTTACTAAAAGCAAAAAAATATGAAAATAAAAAACTCAATTTAAAAAAAAAAAAAAAGTTTTACGCATTTTCCACTCTAAATCACAATATTTCAATATTGACAAATTAAATCCTACAGTTCCATCTGTGTTTTAATTTTCTCTCTCTATCCATCTCTATCTGTATAAGGTAATAGAGGAGATTTAAAGTGAAAAATATTGGAGTTTAAAATGAAAAACACATGAAACTTTAGAATTTATTTTGTAATTAATCCTTTTTTATTTTTAGTGATTTTAATTTTTAAAAAATGGTTAATTACACAAAAAAAATCCCTAGGTTTTACATATTTTTTACTTTAAACTCACTCTGTTACCTTACATAGATGGAGATGGACAGATGGGACAAATTGAAACATGGATAAAACTTTAGAGTTTAATTTGTTAAAATTAAAATATTGGAATTTAAAATGAAAATACGTGAAATTTTGAAATTTTTTTTTCGTAATTACCAAAAAAAAAAAAAAGGGCAATTATTCTATGCTTTTGAAGGTATTGTCATTAGGGCTGAGTAAGGAATTCATGAAATCCGTAATTCAATTCAATCCAGTCCAATCCGGTAGGTTTGGATTGGTTTTTTGAATCCATGGCTCGGTTCCGGATTGAAGAATTAAAAATCTGTAGTCCACGGATTGGTTCCAGATTGAACCCCACGGTTCCAAATTTGAACCGATTCGGACCGTATACAAATAGTCTATATTTTTATTATACATCATCCTCCATAGTATCTTCTCTTATTCTATGCAAAATCTAAACTCAAACCTAAACCGGTATAATATCTTCTTTTATCACTTTTGTTTGTTAGTTTTTAGTTTTAATTTGTAATGGTCTAAATACTTATGGCGAAACTAATTTTCTTATGGTTGTTTAAATTCTAGAACAGCATGTCGCTATTATAGAAAGACATGCTGCTATATTGGAACTAATATAGCGCTATATTTATATTTTTATGAAATTAAAGTGTTATATATATATATATATATTTTGTTATTTAATTATATGAATCCGTGGTCCTAAACCGATTCAATCCGTGTTTAAATGGATTGGTTCGGATTGGTTCTATGATTTAAACAGATTGGATTGGTTTCAATTTTTTCAAGAACCGTAAATAACGAATTGGTCTTGATTTTACCCCAATCCAATCCAATTCAATCCGAACCATGCTCACCCCTTTGTCATGTACTATCTTCTTGTATTTTGATTGATTTAAATAGTAAAGATTCATCAGGTTCATATCAGTATTAAGCAACAACATAAGACTATTATGGGCAATGATAGAGACTACTAAAGCAACTACTAATGATGTGGCATTTATTTTTTTTATAAAAAAAAAAAAAAAAAAAAAGAAGAAAAGAAAAGAAGAAGAAGACCCAACAATACTGTGGCAGTGGATGGGACTCACTGCCACATCATTAGTGGTGGCACTAATTAGTGCTCCTACTTATTTTCCAACCGACTATTATTTGTTACAGCAGTGCTACAGAGCACTAGTAGAGCTGCTCTAAAAGCAGCTCTACTGAGGTGGCATCCTATTTTTAAAAAATAAAAAATAAGTAAAAGACAAAACAAGAAGAAGAAAAAGACAAATTAATACTAATTTTGAGCTCCTCTTTTAGAGGTCTAAATCATTTTTGTATTTGTTAACTGTGAAAAATATTACATGACGTTTCTACATGATAATCTATTTGTCAACATCACATATCTATTTAAGTGTCATCTTCTTATTTATTTATTTGTAACTTATTTGTCCAATTAATTTAAATATTTATTTATATCACCACCACCACTACTACTGTCAGCAGCTACCACCTGTCGCTACCAATCACCTCCAGCAATGAACTTTTTGACTACCAATCGATGGTGAGGTAAAATTGAAAAAAAATTACAAAATAATAATTTATTATTCTCACTAAATAATTTTATTAAACATATTGTTATCACCAAAAAATATTAGAAAAATGCTTGGGAGCACTAAAAAGGGAGCATTAGAAAAAGCACTAATGATGTGGCAGTGGCCTTTTTCGATATTTATAAAAAATAAAAATAAAAATCACTCTGTTTAGTTTAAAGTTTTCAAAAATAATTGCCTGAGTTTGCAATTTGTATTTTTTTTTATATTTTTTGTATTTGGAAACATTTTTAAAAATATATATATATATAAATATTATAGTTTTTAAGTGTATCTAAATTAGATGTATCTACAAAATAAATAAATAAAAATTGTGTAAAATATTTTTAAAAAAAATACTAAAAAACACATAATTGGACCATAAAAAGAGAGGAAAAAAAAAAAAAACGCTACACAAAATTAGGCTAACGACTAATACATATACATATATTTTATTTTTTTAATTGGACTAACAATTAAAAATTAAAAATATTTTTTAATTGGGCCTTTTATCAATTGGGCCAAATAGATTTTTTGAAGCCCCCTTTAAAATGGCCTAAATTAATTAAACAGAATTGGGCCATTTTAAATATTTAATATAGTGCAAGACTAAATTTGATGGCCTTTATTTGGGCCTAATTTTTGGGGCCCTAGGCACAGGCCTTACCAGCCTTAGCCCAGGGCCGGCCCTGGTTGCATCATCATAAGATGATGGTAATATATATTTGGAATAGTACTTTGGCCCGGTTTAGCAAGTGGCTTTTGGGTTATTTTTGGCTAAAATTTACAAAAACATAAAATATGTTAAAATAGTTAATAAGACAAAATATCACATCAAATTAATAATCATTTTACTTTTTCTTTCATAAATTTCACATCTAATTACAAAAAAATCCAATCGTCTTTTCAAATACAAAAATTCTAACCTACTAAAATAGTCAAAAACTAAAATAGTCTACTAAAATAACAACTTTCCAAACACCCACTTTGAACCTATGTTGGGTGTATTTAGGGGCAGAGGCACATGAGGACCATAAAGGTCATATGTCCCCTCTCAACTTTTAAAAAATTACACTTTTACCTCTAAAAAAAAATAATAATTCAATTTAATCCATTCAAGAATGTTATTAAATGTTTAAATCACTATTTTATTTACCTTTTCTCTTCCAAAAAAAAAAAAAAAAGAGCTTAATTTGTCATTTTAATATTTAATTGTACTAATTTACTTTATTTATTTATTAGAGAAATACTATATGTCACCCATTTTTTTTTGGTTCTATATCACCTCTCATATGAATACTCCTAATTAGTTCCTTTATTTAGAGATGATTATTACACAATTAACGACAACTAATAATATATTACCATGTAATTCAATAATTTAAAACTGTCAAAAAAAAATAAAATAATATATAGAAATGTCTTTATATTATTCATTCACATTCTTTCTCATTTCTTTTTTTTATTCCTATATCTACATCACTTTTTGTGTGTGCAACTTAATATAATTTCTTTTTCATATTTTATATGACATGTGATTATGTTTTGACTATGTGATCATCATACAGAAAATAAATTAAAACAAAAAATAATTAAGATCATTTAACTTAAGCTTATACTTAAATATAACATTAACATTATAGTGATTTTTATTCCTGCCACCAAATAAAAATAGGATCAAATTTGATTGTAATTTTTATTAAAATTTTAATTTAGGCCTTGTTTGGGAATCAGCCCATTTAGCTAGAAAGTCAAAAAGTTACTAAAAAAGTCAAAAAGCTAATAATTCATATCAAAAAGTCAAAAATTTTCTTTTTTCTATACTTTTTACACATCTTTTTGTAAAAAGTTAAAAAATCATTCTAAATATATTAATTTTTTTATCTTATATTTTAGTTAAATAATTAAAAAATTACTAAATTAATCTATTCCTAAACGAGACCTTAATGGTGTCATTTTAAGCTAAAATTGCAATATATTAGATTAGAGATGTTGAGAGATAAATATCTGGCAAAGTTTTAAAAAAACAGAGTTGAGGAGTGAATGACATGGATGGCTGTGCTAAAAAACAATAGGATATTGGATTGGATGACAATGACTCGAGTCAATATTAGCGGCTCTCTCTTGAACTTAAAGAGAGAATCATCAATAGAAAACACTAGAATATTCAATATTGGCATTTTGGTTGATATTGATATTGACTTTGATAGATTTAAAGAGAATTTAATGGATTTGTGAAAGGAATAATTCCAGCCAATTCTGTTGTCCTATTCCTATTTTGAAGTTGCTAGCTAGTGTTAAAGGTTCAGCAAAACATTTTTTAACCAGCCCTAATTTCAAAAATATCTTATCACATTGTAAAGGATACGATTTGTTGTTATATATTTTTTTTTTAAAAAAAAAAGAGAAATTATAAATAATAAAAAAAATCTTAAGGTTTGACACTTATAACAAAATAAATTCTAAATTTTTATTTTTATCAATTTAAATCTTAATTTTTTAATTTGTTATTAATATAAATCATTTATCTATTTTTATTAAGTAAAATCGACAAAAGAATAGTGTTTTAGTCATTAAAAAAAAATATATTTTACATATTATATGTACACCTATAGTGATTTTAACGACTAACATATCACATTTTCCGTTGATTTTCCTTAACGAAAAGAAAACTTATGGTTTAAATTAAATTGAAAATAAATAAAAAATTTTATGGTTTGAATTGATAAAATTGAAAATTAATGATTTATTTTTGGGTTAATTATATATATATATATATATATAAACTCTTAGATTTCATATGTTTTTCACTTTAAACCCTAGTTTTAATTTTGACAAATTAAACGCTGGAGTTTTATCCGTATTTCCATTTACCCCCTCTGTCCATCTCCGTTTGTGTAGGGTAACAAAGGGGTTTAAAGTGAAAAATACGTAAAATTTTGAAATTTTTTTTGTCTAATTAACCATTTTTTTTAAAATTAAAATCGCTAAAAACAAAAAAATAATTAATTACAAAATAAACCCCAAGATTTCACGTGTTTTTCACTTTAAACCCCCTCTGTTACTCTACACAGACAAAGATGGATGAATGGGACAAATTGAAATATGGATGGAACTCTAAAGTTTAATTTGTCGAAATTGAAATAGTACTAGGGTTTAAAGTGAAAAAGTATGAAATCTTGGAGTTTTTTTTGCAATTAACCATTTATTTTTTTACAATGATCAAATTCTAACGTTTTTTTTTTTTTTGTAACTAAAAATTTGTATCAAAAGTTTTTGTTTTACAGATCTATCTACTAGAAAAAAAATTAAAATTATTATTTTTAGAGGATAGCTTTTAATTTTTTTTAGAGGATTTTTTTTAAACTATAATTTTTTTAAATTTTTTTTTAGGTTTGAATAATCTAATATGACATAAAAATGAAAAATCTTTTTACATTTTTTAAAAAATTTTACTAAAACAAAAACTGATAAGAATATTACTAAAATATAATTATCAAACCACTCATATTTTGATTGTGTAATATATTATTTTTAATCTACAATTTTATAATAATATGAAATAAAAACAAAATTCTACTTTTTGTTGCAAAATCAACATATGTCTGCATGAGTGCCTCAAAGAGTGTAAAGGAACAATAGGAGATATCTCCAAATCTGTTCCCTTTGGATTCACGTGGGAAGCACGTGAGGATAGTGGGGACATTGACAGCGTGCACTTCTTGTTAATTGACTTTTCTTTTTTTTTTTTTGAACGGTTGTTAATTGACTTTTCTAAATCTATAAAACTTAGGTCAAGTTTGACATACACAAAATAATTTATCTTTTTATGTTTTTTTAACACATCATCTCTTTATTTTTTTACATATCTTTTCGTAAAAAGACAAAAAATACACTTATTTAGGTCATCCCAAACAACCCCTTAGCCTTCGTGTTTGCCATGTCATGTTTTTTGATTTTTTAATTATTTTAATTATAAAAGATAAGATATATTTTTTAATTTAATTCATAATCATTTTATTTTTTCTTTTATAAAAATTAAAAAACTTATCCCAAACAAAACTTTCAAACTTAAATTAAAATAATTAAAAAATCAATTTAAATCCGAAACCTTAAAGGTCAATCCTGTGTCCCCAAGATTCCCTGGTGGGGGAGAGAGACAGAGAGATAGTAAAGTAGGAAAAGCCTATACAACCTAACATAGATTCTCCACCTTTTAACACGAACAACACACCCCCTGGCCATCCCTTGTATCCTAGTTTTTAAACAAAGGGGACCCACAATATCTGTATTCTACCAAAATTGTATCCTATTTTTTAACCAAAGGGGACCCACAATATCTGTATTCAATCCCCAAAGGCAAACATGCATACGTATGTAAATACAAAAATGGTAATGACACAAAATTAAGGGGTGATTTAAAAAGTGTTAAATTAATATTTTCTTATTTTTACGAATAAATGTGAAATATAAATTAGATTTAAAATGATGTAATAGAAATGTGATGTGATCCAAATAAAATGATTGCAACCCAAATAAGATAACGTGTTAAAATAACATGTGTTACTTTAACACACACCAAACAAAGCCTAAAACCCATAAAATATTTATTATGTGATTTAAATTTATTTGAATTAAGTATTGTGTAGGTCATTCTTAAATTGAATTTAAATCATAGTGCACTAAACCAAATCAAACCAAACTAAACCTTAAGTCCAATTAAATAAGGTTGGCTGCATGAATCCTTCTTTTTCACTCGACTATATCCAAGGTCATTTCGTTAGTTAAATTAAAGAGATTCATATATCTATTTACTATATTAATGCAAGTCAATCTAGGTCTATCCTTCTCCTAATACTACCATCTACCGTCATTATATAGCATCTATTTACTATTTTCTCTGTTGGTCTTCGTTGTATATGATCAAACCATCTCAATCTATTCTCTCTCAACTTATCTTCTATCGATATCACTCCGACTCATTCTCGAATATATTCATTCTTAACTCTGTCTTTCTAGTTTTGCCACACACTCACTTTAGTATCATCATCTCAACAACACTCATCTTCACTACATGTTGTTTTTTAGTTGCCTAACAGTCTATCCCATATAATATCGCTGGTCTAATAGTCGTTTTATAAAACTTTCCTTCTAGTCTAATGGGTACTTGTTTATCGTATAGTACTCCAGACGCACTCTTTCACTTAAGCCATCCCCACCTTAATTCTGTGGACAACATCTGCACCAATCTCTCAAATTGTTGTGATAATCAATCCTAAACACCGAAAAATGTTCACTCTTAGGTAGTTCTTAATCCTCAATCTTTACTTCTCCTTTGTTCCCATTGTGACTATTACTAAAATTACACTCTATATACTCTGTCTTAGTTTTACTTATCCTAAATCCTTTAAATTCAAATGTTTTTCTCCAAATCTCTAACCTTTTTTTTTTTTTTTTTTTTGATCAGCAAAATGAAATTTTATTAATGAAGAAAGCAAAAAAAGCTAAAACTTACATCAATAAAGATGGAAAGTGCAAAAAGTATCATCGCTAACCTTAATAATCCCAACTAGGTTGGCACCACTAAGCAAGCACAATCATATGCGAGCACTAACCCAAAGATTGGTGAGAAGCCAATCAAGAGGAACCAAAAAAATAGAAAAAACAACAAAAACAGCCTACAACAGTAGCATACTGCTGCAATTCATCAGCCTACAGCAGCATACTTCACCCCAGCATCCAACATTGCACCAGATCCTTGATTATACCAGCCACACAGCAGGAACATACTACCCCAGCAAACTCCTCCAGAACTTATAATCAATACACCAACATGCACTAAATAATTAACACCCAAGAGAACCTCAAACATAACAGCCAATACACCAGCATCTGCCCAAATCTGAGTTTGTGTTTGAATTTGCTCAGTAACAGAGGTTCTACTTGACTTTACTTTGCCACAGATCAACATGCATTTCCTCTTAAACAAGTCCTTTGGGCCATCTTGAAGAAGCAAAGTTTCTGCTTTGCAACAGATCAGCAATTCAGCCTAATTTGCAAATCATTGAACCCCCATTTCTGATACAAACTTCACCAAGATTAACCCAAATTCTCATGCCAAAATTTGCAAAAAGCCCAGATACAGAGCAAGACCATAAACACCTGCTGCTGCACACTAGGAGACTTGGATGTCATTGTAAATTGCAACGAACCCTGCCACCTAGACAAGCTCTAACATGATTGAGATTGAAAATTAAGTCAGTCACAGAGTAATGGATGTCTTTTACTGAGGCCTTGAGCCATAGTGCAAGCGTAAGCTTTATAAGCTCACTCAACTCAAAGCAATTAGGTTGCGCTTCATTGTAAATGCAATAATTCATCTGCTTCCAAAGTGACCAAAGAACAATAAGAGGTAAAGCATCCTAGATCCTCTTTTCAAGTCTTTTAAACTTGCCACCCTTCCACCAATGGAAAAGATTATCAATCGAACTAGGCATCAACCATTGAAGCCCCCACCACTGCATCATTTCTGCCCAAATGTTCCAAGAAAATGAGCAGAAAAGAAGTAGATGAGTAGCTAACTCAGGTTCTGTTCTGCAGAAAGTGCATAAAGCGGCAGTATTGATACCAAGAATCCCAATTTTCTGAAGGAAAACAGCTGATTTGATTCTGTCTCTCCATGTCAACCAGCTGAAGAATTGAATTTTGTGAGGGATGTCTTTATTCCATATGAATTTGCAGATTGAGAACTTGGGACCAAGAGAAGTAGAGCAAAATTTATACACATCAGCAGCTTTAAAAATACCTGAGTTTGAACCCAGCCAAACAGGGCTGTCATTCACCCCATTCTTGAGTAAGGGAGCAGCTGATAATACATTTGACAACCTAGCAATCTCCTCCTTTTCCCATTCATATGGAGCTGTTCTAAATGGTAAATTCCAATCCCCTGAAGTTAATCCAAAATGAAAGTTGTCCAAAAAGAAATTGCAGAGGGGTTGCCTATGAATGGTAAGGGAGATGATATCACTCCACACTCTAGAGTAATTGCAGGAAGTCCTCAAAGATGGTTGCCACCTGAATTCACCAATCACATATTAGCTACAAAGTATCTTTCTCCAAAGAGCAGTGAAATCACTTCCAAACTTCCACCATCATTTTAATAAAAGGCTAGCATTAACATCAGTGATTCTTCTTATTCCTAATCCTCCAAGACTTGTGCTTTTAGTGACATCTATCCACTTCACCATATGAATTTTCTTCTTTAGGTCAAAACCTCCCCATAGGAAATTTGCTTCAATTTTCTCTAGCTTTTTGGCCACTCCCACAGGCATTTTGAAAAGGGAAAGATAATAGATTGGTAGATGAGACAGCACTGATTTGATTAAGGTAAGCCTACCTGCGAAGGATAGTAGTCTTCTCTTCCACTCTACTAGTCTTGACTTGAATTTGTCTAAAACAGGTTTCCAGGTGGACTTTCTTCCAGGATTTGCACCAAGAGGTAAACCCAAGAATTTTAATGGTAGCCCTTGCACTTTACAATTAAGGAGATCAACAAAGGAAAAAAGTAACCCTTCATCAACACCAACTCCACATAATACACTTTTGTGATAATTTATTTTCAGTCCAGATAGCAACTCAAAGCATCTTAACACTCTTTTAATATTCACTACTTGCTCCCTATCTGCTTCACAGAAGATAATTGAGTCATCAGCAAATTGAAGGTGGGAAATGACTACTTCCTTCCTCCCAATTTTCACACCCTTAAGAAGATTCAACTCATAAGCTCTAGTCATTAGTATGTTGAGCCCTTCTACTACTAAGTTGAGCAGAAATGCAGAAATGGTGAAAGGGGGTCACCCTGCCTCAGACCTCTTTGTGGAGAAAATTCTGCAGTTGGAGATCCATTGACTAGAATAGAAAGCCTTACTGAGGAAATACATTCTTTCATCCAAGAAAGCCATTTTGTACCAAACCCAAAGTTAGAGAGTAAGGAAAAAATGAAGTTCCAATTGACTGAATCAAATACTTTTTCGAAATCAAGTTTGATAATGATACCTTTCTTCTTGGATTTTTTCCAGCCATCTACAACTTCATTGGCAATGCGTACACCATCCAAAATATTCCTATCTCCAAGAAAAGCAGACTGAGTGGCACCAATAACTTCGGGAATAACTTTTTTCAGCCTATGTACTAGGACTTTTGAAAGGATCTTATAAATGGAGCCCACCAAACTGATAAGTCTGTAGTCCCCGAATCCCATAGGATTTTCAATTTTGGGGATAAGAATGATGAAGGAGCCATTAATCCCATATGCAAGTTTGCAAAGAGTGTGAAAATCTTTCATAGTGTTAAATCCTTCTCTAGCTTCATCTACTACGATGTCATCTGCAAAAAGTATACACCATGGCGTATTATCCTGAATATTGCACGCCAAATCATCCATAACTAAAGTAAAAAGATAAGGACTTAAGATTGATCATTGTTGTAACTCTACAGAAATTGAAAATCACTCGTCTCTCTAGCAGGAGATCTAATAGTGGTCACAACACCTTCATACATATCCCTTATCACATTAATGTAACTTTTTATCATCTCTTTCTTCTCTAATACCCACCAAATCATAGTATACTTTTTATTATAAAAAAAAAAAGGGATAAATTATTGATCATTTTTATGTTTGAAGAAAATATAATAAGTCATATACGTTCTGCATAATTACATATGATTCTTTTATAATTTTAATTCATATAACATTTAATTCAGCTTTTATCAGAAATTCGTTAGTCATATAAATAAAAAAATAATGTTGTTATCTTTTTTATATTAAAATTAATATTTTACCTTGTATATTTTTGCACCTTAATATCATCTTTATCAGTCTTAGTTTTTTTAACCTTATCAAAATAGAAGTTAGTGTAAATATGTAAAATTGGTAGAACTTATTGTATTTTCTTTTAAATATTAAAAAAGATCAATATAATTTATATATCTAAAATATTATATTTTAATTTGGTACAAGTAAGCTATTAATGTAAATATCATCACTCTAATTCCTTTTGTGCACCGCTCCAAAGAGTGAGCGTATTTTGCTCTTGTTTAATATGTCCCCCATGACACCCTATATATACCCCTCCCACACTGCCTCATCTTTCACCAACCAACCCACACATATCCAAGAGAAGAGCCATTCCTTCCTTTCTTTCTCTTCCGATACCCCAAACCACACCACCCAGAGCATACCAAGAAAAACAAACTAACAAACTTAGTAACTCCAAACTGAAATTTCCTACCAAGAAAAGACCCAATATTAATTTTTTTTTTTAATTTTTAAAAAAGAAAAGAAAATGTCGGGAGTATGGGTGTTCGAAGAGAATGGAGTGTATCGGCAAGTGGAGAATCGAGCAGCGGCTGAGCAGCAGGACGGAAGGCAAGGCAACGCGTCGGGGAGGAGAACAGCGTTGGTGTACTTGGCAAGTGGGCAAGTGGTTTCATCATACACATCGCTGGAGCGAATCCTAACCTCCTTGGGTTGGGAAAGGTACTATGGAGGTGGCCCAGACCTCTTCCAATTCCACAAGCAATCTGGCAATGATCTAATCTCACTTCCTAGGGACTTTTCCAGGTTCAGTTCAGTTCAAATGTATGACATTGTCATCAAAAATCCCAACGTCTTCCACGTCCGAGAGATATGAATCCAAACCTCACACTTGGTAATTTGTTATATGTCTGTGTTGTTTGTTTGGTTGTTTGTTTCCGACTCCTGTGTTTCGATCCCTCCCTCCCCAGTGTTTATGCCTTGTTCTCTAGTCTGCTTTCTTGTCTTGTAATATATATTCAACAAATAACTGTATGAGCTGCTGATGTGAGTATCCATCAGTCAGTGTGTGTGTATCAGTGTGTATCAGTGTCTGTGTATGTGTAAGCTACATATTGTCATCCTTTGTAAGCTCCTAAACATGGCTTTGTTGCTTGGAATATATATATAATGCCATGAAGTTTCCTGTTACTATTGCTATCATGAAAATATCTACAAATTTTTTATTCAAATGTTGTGGCATCTTTATAATACTCAAAAATAAGAATTATGATATATAAGAAATTACATTTTTGCCGACTAAAATTTTAGACTTTATAAATTTGAAAAGTAATTGATAATTAATTGATAATTAAAAAGTATATAAAAGAAGAAAAAAAAAATAACACATGAAAGTGATTGGTTGATTGATCATTAAACTTGAAAAGTAAATTTAATTTTTGAGTTTAGCACTACTCTAAAAATAATGAGCCAACAATGCCACTTATATTTTGAATATATATATATTTTTTTGATTGGCGAAAATCAGTTGTCAGTTAATAGATTAGTTCGTATGGGTGTTAGTCTCTCCATTCTTTACAAATTACCTATGAAGCATGGGTACTTCGAAAAACATGCCGTACCCGTACCGAGTACTTACCGGCGTATGGTACCTCGTATGGTACTTCTACATACGTACCGGGTACATGAAACACGTACCCAAATTTTTTCTTCTTAATTTTTGGCGTACCCAGACGTACCTAGTATATACCCAAGCCGTACCATATCTCAATTGAAACAATATTTTCTTGTACTACAGATATAAAACTCCTTTCACTAGATTTCTTTTTTATTTTTAGTTTTTTATGCTTACCATGATTTTAAAATTACACTATGGTTTGTAAGTTATTTAATATATTGATATTTGATTTTAATTATACCTTTACTTTTGGCATTATATGTTAATTATAGGTTGGATCTTAACAAATTAAACCATTAAATTAATTTTTGCATTATTCTAAATTAAAAATAAATATTTTTTTACAAGCGTACCAAGCCGTGCCCGTACCCTACTTTTTTTAGATTTTACCGTATCGACGTACCCGTATCGTACCCGTACCGGTACTCGTACCCATACCCGTGTTTCATAGCAAATTACCAAGTGTTTACCCTCTCAATTCAACTCTGGTAAGGGGAGTCGAACTTATAAGTCCTTAGGAAAGTTATGGTGGTCAATTTAGTTAACTCCCATATATTAAATTTTTGTATAAATTTTTTATTTATAAATTATTTTATGAATATGATTCTACATATACATATTACGTAGTTGCTAATCAGTATATATGCCACGTCACATAACCACGAGCCTTGTGCTGTTTTCAGCAAACTTTTACCCAATATATATCACCCACGTAATTATGTATGAATAAAATTTGTAAGCACAAGTCAAGTTTGAGCTGTTTGAGATTCTTCATATATATACAAATAGTAGTAGTAGTAAATGAAAAACAACAAAAGTATGTCTGGAAAAGTGATTGGCTACTTTCTTGTTTTCAGTTGAACGAAAGCATCTGAACTAGTTGGTGTTATGTTCTTCTCATCATCACTGAATAGCAATGAATTTAATGAGAGGTTCATATATTCTTAAGGTTGTGAAATTGAACCCACCTCACCTCACCTCACCTCCTGCCCACACTTTTTGGTTTTGTGATGAATTGATGGGTAAAAGTTGACCACTGGATTAGTTTATATAAATAAGACAAGAAGCCAAATAATTCTCATGGGACAGGCAAGAGAGAATCATAATCCAATCACCACAAGGCTACTTTTTGATATCAACAATTTAGGGCCATCTGTGTTTTAAAATAATTATATTTTTTTAGACAATTACTTTAATAAGAATGTGCAATTATTTTAAATTTGTTATATATAAAGATTAATTACACTATTAATCCCTAAATATATGCTCTATATTAATACGAACCACAATATTTTAACTATATCAATTTCATTCTCAATATATTAAATGTATCTAATGTGGTCCTTTGTCTCATGATGTTGGTATTAGCCATCAAGATGAGAGGTAAATTTAGAAACTTAAATTACACCTTAAAAATAAAATTATTGAGAAAACCCTCTGAATGACAAAGTGCAACTTTCCCCCCCTAATTTACCTCCTATTTTGATGGTTAATATACACTTAGACACGAGCCACTTTTGAACATATTTAATATTTTCAGATCAAATTAACCAGTGATACCTCATATTCCTAAAATGAGGTCAACTTTATGTGACAACATCATGAATGCATTTTCATCTCGTGGTGTATTCATCTATAATAAGTACTAGGCTCAGCCCTGAGATTTTTGAGGCCCAAAGCCGATAATCAACTACTAAATTTATGGGGCTCTTCACATTTTTTTTATTGAATGAAAAAAAAAAATTAAGGTAAATGACAAAAGATTTGTATTAAAATCATAAAAATACTTAGCATTACATTATAATAACTAATAAGTATCACTTGATTTTCACTCTTCTTGCATTTTTAGAAGCAAATAAATCAATCATAATTGCATAATCTAATTTTTTTACAAAATCATTTTCAATGGATAACAATGCTAATCCATTCAATTTTTCTTGTGACATAGTTGATCGAAGGTAATTTTTGATGATTTTCAACTTTGAAAAGATTCTTTCCCCCGATGCAACTGTAATCGGAATAGTCAAAAGTATCCTATAAGCAACCCATGAATTTGGGAAACAATTTGCCATC
>CM069912.1:85765044-85915110 GCA_036172215.1 Camellia granthamiana
ACACCACCACTTAACAAAACAAAAAACTTTTAAATTATGTGATGTGAACTATTAAACTTAAACAAATTCTTCTTGATGATGTAAATACCAATATTATAATAGCAATTAATTGTGCAAAAGACAAGATAAAATTTTAATTAATTGAATAGAAAAAAAAAATATTTACCTATGCTTGCTGCTTCGTCCATCCGTGTGCTGCTGTTGCTTCGTTGCTTTGCTTTGTGTTTGCTGGCTTGGGCTGCTGGTGCTATCAGGATTAAGAGAAGATAGGGTTAGTGTTAGGAATTAGAAAAAAAGAGCCTTTCAAAGTGTTGGGTTGGGCCTTAACTGTTGGCCTTTTAATGGGTCAAAAAAATTAAGTTAGTTTGGGAATTTTTTTAATTTTTTTTGGATTTAAAACATACCTAATATATTCTACTAAATATTAATAGGAGGGGCCCCTTTTTTGGGCCTATTTTGAGGGGCCCTAAGCCATGGCCTTGTGGGCCTATGGCCAGGGCCGGGCCTAATAAGTAGAGCCTCTTTCTTAATTAGTTGACCTCCACTCTATTGAAAAAACTCCATTCCTATGGTGATTTTATTAACAAACACATCTCAGACTGTATTGACTAACCTAACCTCAAAGAGGCGTTGCCATAGTTGAGTGCTCCACTTGAGTGCGATTGATGAAAGTTAGGTTAGATTCAACAATACCCAAAATAGAAGACACAAATTTATAATCGTCAACAAATCATAATAGTAGTAGCTTTTACTCATTGTTACATCCTCTCAACTATCAAGATACGCTTGAATCCTTTTTTAATTTTAAGCTAGTCGCTAATTTCATAACAATGCTGGTTGTTCGCCTTCAGTTAGAAGTACTAGTAGTAAATTGGTCGGTGCTCTTCCTAACTATTATAGTAAACATTCTAACACCCCATTAAATCTGGTGCTTTTTGACCTATTCTAGTTGCTAGACTGTAGCTTGCTACTAAAAAAATGTAATCGGCTATTGCAACTCGCTTTGCTCTTCCAACGCTACCCCCTTTACTCAACCTCACTCTAAAAATAAAATTTAATAAATAAAATACCTTTATTTTTTTTAATAAATAAGTAAACTTTAAAGGTGTAATTTGTAGATTTTTCCATCATTCAAAACCATAACAAATCGAATGAAACATATACTCTAAGAGTTAATGATATAATTTACCTAAAAAATGTTTAAAAAATATTACATTTAATAAAAATAAGTGAAAATGATTATATTAAAATGGAGAAGCAAGTGAATGCAAATGAAAGTTGTGTTACATGCCATAGTATTTATTTTGCACCATGTACAATCGAACTTATATTTTCATACCAATATAATTCTCGTTAAATTAAAGTAGGTAAAAGACAAATCCTAAATATAATATATAATAATAAAACATAGAGCAACACATTATAAGTCTTGATGGACAAAACATCACTTAGTGTGGACCAATCAAAAACATGTTTTTACCTTTGTAAATTGTAAAACTCCTAAGTATTAATGTGCCTTTAACATTTTAGGGGGATTGAATTGGAGGAAAAATTCTTTGAGGTCCCCTAGCCAGTAGAACAGGAGGAGGAGTGGTAAGAAAGAAAGGGGGAGATGAGGGGGTTTACGTGAAGTGGATCGTGAATACAATAAGGCAAAGACCTACACACTATAAGAAAAGGGGGCAAATAACACGGAAGCATTTACGAGGGCACCACTCACCGTCGCAAAAAGTGAGTTTTTGCGACGGCACCACTTGCTGTCACCAATAAATCGGGTTTTAGCGACGACAACACTTCCTATCACAAAAATGCAAGTTTGTGCAACGGCAACAACCGTAGTCGCAAATAATGCCCCTTTTTTTGCAACAGCAACCTCCCCCGTCGCAAATGAAGGTTTTTGGCAACGACAATTCCCTCGTCGAAAATAAAAAATTAGTTAAACGACGTCATTTTATTATTTAAATTTTCATCTGTGACGGTAAAACTTGACGTCGCAAAAAAAAAGAAACAAAACGTGATTTTCCCTTCGTGCTCATTTTTCCCCCATTCAACCAAAAATCCCCAATATCAAAAATCCCTAATATTTTGAACCAAAAACCCCATGAAAAATCCCATCTCTTCTCACGACTCTCTCTCTCTCTCTCTCGACTGTGAGTAGTGGTAGACAGCAGCGAGCATCGAATCGACGGCGGCGAGCGACGGTAGCGATATAACAACCCCGATCCATGATTAGCGCTAATTCATGCTTAAGTATGCCTAACAAGTAATTAAAAAGAAATCCTGAATTAATTACATGTGCATTGCATTATTTTGTGTTTATATATGTTTAACAAAGGAAGATCTGTTCATATTTTCGTTTTGGCTTACGAAATGAAGGTCTTATCGGCATCCGATTCAAAAATTAACTTGATCTATGTGTTATTTAGAATTTTTAGAATTTTATGGTAGGTCCAATTGAAATTTGATTTGGAACAATTAAATTAGAATAATTATGTCAATTAATTAACCAACTTTTAATTAAGTCTATATAAGACTAATGTGAGACCACTAATTCATTGTTGCACCCTCATTTCCTCATCTTCAAGCCCCAAAACGTGTAATGAGAGAGAGAGAGACTAGGAGAAGGTTGAATTCAAGCAAAGGAATTGCTAGAGAACTTGGAGATTGGCATGGAACTTCAAACAATTACCTCTATAGAGTATAGTTGAACACTTGAGGTAAGGAACCAAACTCTTAGTTGTGTGATTGAGTTAGTTCATGTAAGAATACAAGTGGTAGAGATGGGTTGATATGAGAATTGAGTTAGAATTAAGAGACTTTGAATATATCATGCATGCATGCCCATTTCAGCACAATTTGAGTTTGATTTCAAGAAATTCCCTCATGCATGTGTTCATCTTACCATTATTTGGATTATTCAACTTGTTTGATAACATTTTATGGCAAATGATCATGGCTTTGAAGCTTGAAGGCAAGATAAAGCTTGTATGATATACACGTTATGTTTTCAATGAAATGAAGATTTATTTTGCACAATTGGCAAGCTTTTGAGCCTTAATTTTGTGAAATGATAATTCACCATGTGTTCCAAATTTATACAAGTTTCCTCAAGTTTTTGGCCTAAATGATAAGTTTTGAAGTGTTGAAATCAAGATTTGCAGCTTAGAAGCAATTTTGGAAATCCAGAATTCTGCTTCTACGCTCGAGCGTAAGAATCCACGCTCAAGCGACCACTCTGAGAGTGTGCACTTCCGCTCAAGCGACTAGAAGTCTGCTCGAGCGTAAAATGCATGCTCCCAGAAGTTCATGTGTTTTTGCAGATCGCTCGTGCAACAAAAGTCACGCTCGAGCAAAGGTCTAAGTCTCACGCTCGAGCGAGGATCGAGCGTCCGTCGAGCTTGAAAATCAAGCAACTAGTATTTTTTCAAAGTTTGCAGACCGCTCGAGCGAAGGAAGTTGCACTCGAGCAGACCCTCACATTTTGCATGTCCGCTCGAGTGAGAAAAGCCACGCTCGAGCGTAGACCCTATTTTCAGCAAGTTTTAAAAAATATTTTCAAATACATTTTTGCATCCTCATTCCATCTTAGGCATTCCTAGGCCAAGATTAAGACACCATAACGAGGATAAAGGCTAGAAACACACTAAGAACAAATGAAATAAGTTGTATACAATTCAAGCGTGTGTTCAATGTATGTATCTGTCATGTTATATAGGTCGCGCGCCTCAAGTTAAGTGAATTGCCTATTCTACTCGTCTTTTTGGAGCCACCGACTATCTGTGAGTAATAACTTTGTAAAGCTATGTTCAATTACAAGTATTTTCTGAATGATATAAGATGATCTATTTCTGAAATATTATTTTTTGTATGAATGAATGATTGTCCAATGTTTCTGAAATGTATTCGTGGCATTCTTAGCTTCAGATGACATATGTTATCTATTCTGTTACGTCCCAATTATGGGTCAACTATACGTCTCATGAGCCAAATATACCGTCTCCATGCACGTGAGTCAACTGTATGCCTTTATGGCCATCCCTTTTATGGGTCGACTATTTCTGCTAGTGCTAATGGATGTACTACGTATGATTAATTGTAAATTCTGATTATGAGTATGATTCTAAATCTGTTTCTATTATGAACTTTGGTTTCTGAACATGACTATGAACCTATTTCTGTTTTCTATAACTGTATGGACAACATTCATTAAAACCCTTTACTTTGTTATTATTCACTGGGCTCCAGCTCATTATTTATACTATGTATATAGGTGAGCAGGCACATGACCAGGCCCAGAGTTGATGGCTTAAGATTCTGCTTTGTTAGCGTCACGCTCCAAGCTCCGTGACAACGCCGCACACTCATTTAAGCGAGTATGCAAGGCTAAGAGTCCAATACATAACCAACAATGTAAAATACTCAAATTAAATCCTTAAATATCATAATGCTAAAAACTATACAAATAGATAATTCTTATCATATGAAATTGTCCACCAAATCCACTAATAAAAATAATAATAATAATGATCCAAGTACTTAAATCATAGTCCTACTCTCGGCACTCCCACAAGTAAAAATCCCGCGCAGCTCTACTCCTTAGAATCTGAAAATAAAATAAGAGTAAGCTAGACAGCCTAGTAAATAACCAACCATCATTGTTAGTTGGATCAAGTATACAAAAAAAATAGTCGATAACCAATAAATATATTTTTTTGCTACCATTCAATAAATGAACAATTATTTTGTAAGATGGTTTCGTAGCTGAAAATAAACAGTGTAGCAATATATTTTAATTGAAAAGACAATGAGGTAATTCGATGAAATTTCGTTGTTCAAAATTGATGGTTCAATATTCAAATGGTTCGATGATGCAATTCACAAAACCCAAGTCTTGGTGACTACGGTCACTTAGCCCGTGACAAAGCCCAGAACCACACATAGGCCGGTGGTAAAGCCCCAAAAGAAACTAGTTTCTGTGCCAATAAATAACCCCTATTGGCTAGGGTCCAAATCATAGTCAGACTAGAGTGATGTTCAAAATTCAAACAATACACAACTTTTAAATAAAATATTCAATATTTTCAGAATAAACATTTAGTACAATTTTCATAATAGTTCCACAAAATATTCAAATAATTTTCATAATAATTTTCATAATAATTTTCGATGCTGTTTTATACTTGACCCATATTTTATTTTAAGAGAACATGAAGGCTATAAATAAATATTTATGATTTTAAACAATTCGATAGGAATAAAAATGAACCAATAGTGATAGAGGGTTACTTACCTCAAAAGCTTAGAAATAACACTCCAACACCAACTCCAAACACCCAGCTCCACCACTTCAATCACACAAACCTCAAAAGCTTAGAAATAACACTCCAACACCAACTCCAAACACCCAGCTCCACCACTTCAATCACACAAACCTTAACCAATGGGTGTCCCAAAATCACCAACATGCTGCCTCCAATCCCTATTGTAGCCCCACTTGAACCTCCCTTCTCTTTTTCTTTTCTTTTTTTCTTTTACCTTCTTAAACCCTAGCCGCCTATGGAGCAATTTACAGCCTCTGTTTTGTTTGTTTTCCAAGACTTATAGGTGGGCTTATTAACCTAATTTCTCAAAGTTACAAAATTACCCATCTAAGTAATAGGAAATATAATGCCATCTCATAACTAATTCTTTGATATTAATAAATGACCCATATAAATTAATTTAATTACTAATCTATCCAATAAAATGATCCTGCACACAACTTGGGTTTTACAGTTAGCCAACTATCGTGCCTCCTGAGGAGGTTCCTTTTGTGAGGATCGTGTCAAGGCTTAGTTGAGTTTGTTCTGTATATCTATACTTGGGCTAAGTTCCCTTCGACTCAATCCGTGTAATTTGGTGACATAAGACTATTGTATTTTTGACATCACATCTGTATATATGTTTATAAGTTTGTTTTGAAATTTCAGTCCCATGTATGTCTGCACAGCTCTATGGACTATGTAAATTTTGTATATTTGCTTCCGCAGCCCTTATTATAGGTTATTCTATTCAAAGGCCTTTGGTAACCCAAGGGTTGCTGGCCGGTTACGACGCTAAACTCATAGGGACGGGTTCGGGTCATGACAAGCAAGCAGCGTACAACGGCAGCGAGCAGCAAACAATGGTGACGAGCGAGCGGCGTGTCTCTCTTCAACTCGCTCAGTCAGTCTCAATCTCTAAACCAGGTTAGCTCTTCTTCTTCTTCATCTTCATGTCTCTGCTCTGCTGGGTTAACCCTGTCACGCCCCAAGCTCCGTGACAACGCCGCACACTCATTTAGGTGAGCATGCAAGGCTAAGAGTCCAACACATAACCAACAATATAAAATACTCAAATTAAATCCTTTAATATCATAATGCTAAAAACCATACAAATAGACAATTCTAATCATATGAAATTGTCCACCAAGTCCACTAATAAAATAATAATAATAATAATAATGATCCAAATACTTAAATCATAGTCCTACTCTCGGCACTCCCACGAGTAAAAACCCCGCGCAGCTCTACTCCTCAGAATCTGAAAAATAAAATAAGGGTAAGCCAGACAGCCCAGTAAATAACCAACCATCACTGCTAGCTGGATCAAGTATACAAAAATAAATAAATAAATCGATGACCAATAAATATAATTTTTCTACAGTTCAATAAATGAACAATTATTTGTAAGATGGTTTCATAGCTAAAAATAAACAATGTACAATACGTTTTAAATGAAAAGCCAATGTGATAATTCAAAGTAATTCGTTGTTCAAATCGATGGTTCGATATTCAGATAGTTCAATTATTCGATTCACAAAACCCAAGTCTTAATGACTACGGTCACTTAGCCCGTGACAAGGCCCAGAACCACACATAGGCCGGTGGTAAAGCCCCAAAAGAAACTAGTTTCTGTGCCAATAAATAACCCCCATTGGCTAGGGTCCAAATCATAGTCAGACTAGAGTGATGTTCAAAATTCAAACACTACACAACTTTCAAATAAAATATTCGATATTTTCGGAATAAACATTTGGTACAATTTTCAGAATAGTTTTACAAAATATTCAAATAACTTTCATAATAATATTCGATGTTGTTTTATACTTGACCCATGTTTTATTTTAAGAGAACACGAAGGCTATAAATATATATTTATGATTTTAAACGATTCGATAGGAATAAAAATGAACCAACAGTGATAGAGGGTTACTTACATCAAAAGCTTAGAAATAATATTCCAACACCAACTCCAAACACCCAGCTCCACCACTTCAATCACACAACCTAATAAATAAAACCTCAAACAAATTAATATTTTTTACATGTTACATACACCCACAAAAGCCCCACCATATTAGATTAATGTATTGCTTTAATATCCAAGAGATCAAACCATTCAACCCAACTTTATAGCCAAACACACCCTTACCCATGATACAAACTCCATTGTTTCTATTACCCACCCAAAGTTACACTTACACATTGCACCCAATTCTCAAAACCTAAGTAGGCACCTATAGATCTTCCAAATCTCCTTAATGCATTGATTGTTAAATTCCTCAACATAAACTTAATAATTAACAGTAAAGATAGATTTTACCTTAACCAATGGGTGTCCCAAAATCATCAACGTGCTGCCTCCAATCCCTATTGTAGCCTCACTTGAACCTCTCTTCTCTTTTTCTTTTCTTTTTTTTCTTTTACCTTCTCAAACCCTAGCCGCCTATGGAGCAATTCCTAGCCTCTGTTTTGTTTGTTTCCCAAGACTTAAAGCCACAATATATAGGTGGGCTTATTAACCTAATTTCTCAAAGTTACAAAATTACCCATCTAAGTAATAGAAAATAAAATGCCATCTCATAACTAATTCTTTGATATTAATAAATGACCCATATAAATTAATTTAATTACTAATCTATCCAACAAAATAATCCTACACACAACTTGGGTTTTACAAACCCTTTCCGTGTTTCCCTCCTACTTCCCACAGCCTACAACTATTCTACTCCTCTAACTCTCTCTCTTTTTGCTGTTGTTGTTTTCTTTTCTCACTCTTCATTCACTTCATTTGCTCAATTATCTGGTATTTTTAACTGTAAATTTGAGCTATTTTAGTTAAATAAATTTACGAGTTTGCTGAATTTCGATCGATGGATTAGTATTACAAATAGTTGGATCTCTTGACAGCTGGCTTTATTTAAGTGTGTAAATTGAGCTTTGGGTTTGATAAGAAATGCATCCCTTACTCCAAAGGTCCCCCCCTTCACCCTCTCTCTACAATTACTTGGCTACAACTTTAGTTGTTTTGGTCTTTTTTAATTGCAATTTTTTGCTATTTCAGTTATAAATTTATGACTTCTGAGAAAACAAAGGAAAAAGAAATCTTTTGAAGTGAAAGAGCAATGAACAAAATTTGAAAGTATGCCTATTTCTGGTTATTTCTGAAACCTTCCCTATTCCTTCTAAAACCTTCCCTATTCTAAAACTGTCTTATATATCTAATTTTTACTCTATTTTCTCTCTTTCTCTTGAAATTTTGATTTCAATCTCTCTCTCTCAGCACTCACTTATTTGGAATTTTGTTAGCTGACTTGGTAATGATTTTATGCTATTTTGGTATTTATATATTTATGTTGACATTTGTAATGGAATAATTGGTTAATTTGCTCTAGGACTTCGTTTGAGTTTGTTGCAAAATATGTCATCTTGTTTTGTAAAATTTTAGTGGGTGACCCGTGCCTAGGGCACTCCCAACCAAAAAAAGAAAGAAAATTTCTACATCTAACTTAACCATTTTTTGACAATTGAAGCCAAAAAAAAAAAAAAAAAAAAAAAAAGAAGAAGAAGAAGAAGAAAAAAAAGAAAAAGTTATGCACTTCAAAATTATGCCTAGTGAATTATTGATGCCTACGACACCCTCATGCTGATAAAAAATCATTTGCATTTTTTAGTTATGATCCATTGATCATTGCATATTGACACAATTACAATCATTTCTAATTACCTTGCTTTGCAATTACAATTAAGACTAACTCATGCACGTACTTCATTACTTAATTGAAACCAAAAATAAAAAATAAAAATCATGAATTCCTATATGTATAGTCTCAAGCATAATTGGTTTGATTAGTTTGGTTCAACATCTCCATATGCATTATAGGTTTGATTAGTTTTTGTTGTTGGTGGCACACCATCTTCAAAAGCTGCTATTATCAATACCTGAAACACAAATTAAGTTTAATTAAGTTAGATAAATTTACCAAAACAGAAGAATCTAATACAAAGAGAACAAATCCCGAATGTTTAGTATTTCTGAATCATGTGTCACATTGTAGGCACTATACTTTCTCATTGCTCTATGGAGCTTTACATAATTTGACCCCAAAAAAATTGGTTCTTAATTCTTGAGTTATCATACGACTGGAAAAAAAATTAATACTACTTGACTTTATCAAACTCGTTGCAGCACATTCAAAATGATTTTCCATTGAAACAAAATGATGATAGGATAGAATAGGGGAAAGCCATGGTAATGAGCAATTTTTCTTTTAACAAATTGCAACCTCTTCCATAAAAGGTAAACCACATAACTATATAAGCAATTGCATAATTGATTGAAAAATCGAATAAGGTAATGAACACACGTAGAAGCAAACATAAGTTACACATTTTGTGAACATAGTTATGAGTTTTGTGAAAAGCGTTACAATATTTGTGGTTAGTAAATGCATTGCACAAAGTTGTCATTTTACAAGTTATACATTTTTTGGTCAGAGTTATAAATTTTGTGACAAAGTTACAATATTTTGTGGAGAGCAAAAGTCACACATTAGTTATATATTTCGTGCTCAAAGTTATAAATTTTGTTGAAATATTTATGAATTTTGTTAGAAATGTTACGATACTTCATGGTTAGTAAATCCATTAGACAAAAGTTATAACATTTTAAAAAGTTACACGTTTTGTGGATGTAGTTATGATTTTGTTCAGAAAAGTTACAATATTTTGTGGTCAGTAAATCCTTACACAAAAATATGACATTCTCTCTTATCTTAAAACTATATCCAATTTCCTATTTTACCTATTCAAGAGAGAGAGAAAAAATAAATAAATAAAAGAAGAAGAAGAAGAAGAAGAAAATGTTTGATTATAACGTTAGTTTCCAAGGTGGAAGGGAATATGATTTGAACCAATAACAAGCTTACTTTACAAAGTTACTTTAGAGGAGCCGGATTGTAATTGATGTGTATTTATTGACATACTTATTTATAATTGAATGTTCTATGGAATTCTAAATTGGAAAATATGATAGCAAAGGTTAAGTTGAAGATGATTGTAACACATTGTGATTGGTTTTCAACACTAGTTACCAAACCGTTAAGTGAACTTTCTCTTGCCTTGCTACATTTCAAATCTTTCACCAACATTGTTTTTTAAGAGACCTGCAAATACAATGACATGATAATGTTGATATAGGTGTCAACCATAGCACTATTAATCAATGGTTTGCTTGGGCTTTGTCTGGATTTGGTCCTAATTCCCTTTTTGTCATTGAGCCTTGGCTTTAGCCTTAGTTGCCTTGACCTTGGGGTGGCCTTAGCTTGCCGTTGACCTGGGGATGACCTTAGATTGCCTTGGCCCAGGGGTGGCCTTGTTTTTCTTAATCTTATCCTTGGTTCTAAGCCTTATATGATTTTATCTTAAATTTCAATATTGTCTTTTAGGTCCAATGTCTATATTGCCTTGACTTTGGGGGTGACCTTTATTGACTTGGCATAAGGTTGTTTGAGGGTGACCTCCAATGTCTATATATTGTCTATATTGTCTTTTGGCATATTGTAGTGTATTCCCTGAGTTGGGACTTTTGATATGCTATTTACTTTCCTTTTTGATTATTTTCTTTGCTGTACATAAGGTTGTTTATGTGATTATTTAAATTTTCTAATTTGACTTTAAGAACACCTCATAAAAACTGGCTATGGTTCGGTGTCTGTTACTATGTTTGGAGATCTAGACAAGCCAACTCTTGTTACTTATCCTGATGTAGCATTGAATTGTAAGTACAGACCAAATACCATTTTAATCAATAGTTACAGTTATTATCATCATGAAAGTAACAATAGTTTCTAAAATTATTATTATTTTGAGAGATTGACTAAACCAAGTTGTCCTAATATTTGGAAAGTTATATTCAAAAGTAATTAAGAACTATTTTTTGTCAAAGCTAAAAAGAAATTTGAATGTTTGTACTTGTTTGAATTTGCTTGCATGGAACCATGATCTTTTTCTGATGCTTCATTGCTTAAAGTAACTTCCCTTTTGTTCTTGTGCACATCTTGAGCAGGTGTGTCTTGCTTTCAAGGGTTATTCTTTTGTCCAGATGTATTTTCCTTGTTGCTCCACAACTTCTGCCTCTACCATATTAGTCCAGATGTATTGTTTGATTTGAATTGTTTCCCAATTTTCGGTCTCGGCAAACTAGATCCTTAAGAAACTTAGAATTCGAGGCGTTGATGCCCCAAAATCACCAAATAGTATCGGATTAGCACGAAACTCGGCACACGCGACCACCTTGGCACGAGAGACTTGTGGGAGAAGACGGGACTCGAATCGAGTCCCTGGTTTGGGAGCTAGAGGCTGATTTCGGTCTAGGCAAACTACTTCCTTAAGAAACTTAGAATTCGAGATATTGATGCCCCAAAATCACCAAACGACGTCGGATTAGCACGAAACTTGGTACACACAACCGCCTTGGCATGAGAAACTTGTAGGAGAAGACGAGACTTGAATCAGGTTCTCAGTTTGGGAGATAGAGCCAGATTTCGGTCTAGGCAAGCTAGTTCCTTAAGAAACTTAGAATTTGAGGTGTTAATGTCCCAAAATCACCAAATGCCGTCAGATTAGCATGAAACTTGGTACACACGACCGCCTTGGCACGAGAGACTTGTGGGAGAAGACAGGACTCGAATCGGGTTCTTGGTTCGGGAGTTAGATCCAGATTTCAGTCTAGGCAAACTATTTCCTTAAGAAACTTAGAATTCGAAGTGTTGACACCTCAAAATCACCGAACAGCGTCGAATTAGCACGAAACTTGCACACACGACCGCCTAGTCACGAGAGACTTGTGGGAGAAGGCGGGACTCGAATCGGGTTTCCGATTTAAGAGGTATAGCTGGATTTTGGTCTAGGCAAACTAGTTCCTTTAGAAACTTAGAATTTGAGATGTTGACACCCCAAAATCACCAAACAGCATCAGATCACAACCGCCTTTGCATGAGAGACTTGTGGAAGAAGACAGGACCTTAATCGGATTCCCGGTTTGGGAGTTAGAGTCGGATTCCACTCTAGACAAACTAGTTTCTTAAGAAACTTAGAATTCGAGGTGTTAATGCCCCAAAATCACCAAACAGCGTCAGATTAGCACAAAACTTGGCACACACGACCGCTTAGGCATGAGAGACTTGTGGGAGAAGACGGGACTCGAATCGGGTTCCCGGTTTGGGAGTTAGAGCCGGATTTTACTCTAGACGAACTAGTTCCTTAAGAAACTTAGAATTCGAGGTGTTGACGCCCCAAAATCACCAAACGGCATCGGAGTAGCACGAAACTTGGCACACATGATCGCCTAGGCACGAGAGACTTGTAGGAGAAGACGGGATTCGAATCGGGTTCCCGATTTGGGAATTAAAGCCAGATTTTATGCTAGGCAAACTAGTTCTTTAAGAAACTTAAAATTCGAGGTGTTGGCACCCCAAAATCACCACACGGCGTCGGATTAGCACGAAACTTGGCACACACGACCGCCTAGGCACAAGAGACTTGTGGGAGAAGACGAGACTCGAATCGCATTCTTGGTTTGGGAGTTAGAGGCAGATTTCGATCTAGGCAAATTTATTTACTTAATTATCTTTGTAATTGTATAGTAGTTAAATTTTTATATTTTTTTGTAATTAACATATTAACACATACTTATATTGTCATTAATTATTTTTATTTTTTGTTTTCAGATATTTCCTGAGTAGGAGTTTATTTCTTGTGGAATGTGTGCTTATGAAAAATGCGACTCACTTTTGTTTTTGTTACCCACAGAGAATAATGAGGAAAACTTTTAATTTTGATTTATGTTATTTTGAATTATGAACAACATTACGTATTTAAACATTATATATGTATTATGGAACATTATGTAGTGTGGTAATTTTGTTGATGTGTAGTTATGGATGGAATAATATTTTTATTATGGAGAAATTGTTACTTCTATACAGGAAATTTTATATTATTATGCAATTATTGGTTTCTTTTTCAATTGTTTTTCATTTAATACAAGTAATTTTAATATTGTTAATAATTATATTGCAGATTTTTTTTTTTGGCGACGGCACCACACCGTCGCAAAAAACAGGTAATTTTAATATTTTTATTGCAGTTTTTTTTTCTTTTTTTTTCTTTTACCATTGGCGACAGTGGTCGTGCCGTTGCAAAAAAAAAAAATTTGATAGTATTTCTTGCAGTCTCAAATAAAAATTTTAGCCACGGTAACACAGTACCGTCGCACAAGGTCTCAATTTTTTACATATTATAGGCGACAGTAAAATGCCGTCGCAAAAGGCCACAAATACCGTTGCAAAAAAAAAAGGCGACAGCACGATGCCGTTGCTAAAACTTTTTTGCAACGCCCTCTTCCCCCCTTTGCCATCGCTAAAAGTCATTTGCCGTTGCTACAGGTTTTTTGAGACGGCATTAGAAGTATTACCGACGGTAAACCTGAAATTTTTGTAGTGATGTGTCATCCATCAGCTAGTGTGTGATTGGTTCATTCACTTTTTGCTCTTAGCTCAGAGTTGTGTGCACCTGCACATCATTCCTATCAGATGATGAATCAGGAAAGGCCTTAGATGTGTGACTGCAAACCACATGAGCCAATTTTACAACCTGGAAAAGAAAATGAAGCAAAAATGACTCTACTCCAAAGTCTATACCATGTCACGCAAAATAGTGCCACATGGTGCATATCAACAATCTCTCTCTTTATTTTGGAAAAATTATCAAAGATAAACGAATAAACTACATTAACCACTATGCATTTTCATGGAGCAAGGAGGATGGCAACTTGCGTTTAGAAGAAGACATGGAAATAGTGACTTGAGATCAAGAGGTGGTATGCATATTGTGTTCGTAGACAACATCCCAGATTCTATGCATCCAAAACAACTTTTTCATCTATTCACAAATTTTGGAATAGTTAAGGATGTCTTTATTCCAAGCAAAATGAGGAAAACATTAGGGTCAAGATTTGGATTCGTAAGGTACAATTGCCCAGTAGCAGTTGAGATGGCTATCCAAAAAGCCAACAGAGCATGGTGTGATGATAAAGTGTTAAAAGTAAAGAAAGCTGAGTTTGGTAAGGAGCAGGTTAAAAACAAAGGTAGAGTTGACACTCATCTTCAAGCACCACCGAGAGCAGTGGGGGTAAGGATGACAATTGTTGCAAGCAATGTAAGGAGAGTGTCATATACTGAAGCACTTAAAGATGGGAATGATGTAAAAGAAAAGGCAGTAGTTTTGAAAGCAGAGGAGTATGGAAATGGATAGATATACATAAGTGTGGTGGTAAAACTATGGCCGAAATACTGCAATGGTAAACTCAAGGAGGAGCTGCTAATCAGAGGTGCAAAGGATGTACAAGTGAAAGATGGGGGTAGAAGAATAGTGTACCTATCATTCCCCTCACTAGAAGAAATGATGAGTAGCATGAAAGTTATCCATGGGTGGATCCATGAATGGTCTGAATCAGTTATGGAATGGAAAAAAAAGAATGAAGATTGAGTTTAAAAGATATGTTTGGATATCTAGAGTCCATCCTAATCTTTGGAACACTCCAAACTTTCTAAAAATTGATCAGATTTGGGGTGAAGTGGTGGAATTGAATAAGAACATATCTGATTTGGCTTCTCTGGAATGGGGTAAGATGAGAATCCTTACATCACAAGTGGAGTCTATTAATAATATTGTTTATTTGGAATGTAAAGGCTACCTATATCCAGTTTGGATGTGCAAAGATGTTAAGCTCAACCACAGAGATCAGGGCTATAGTCTCAACACCCAAAGAACCACTGAATTTGGCAAGGGCATTATCAATGAAGACTAAAGCTCAAAGAATCACAAAGGAAGGGAGGAAGAAGAAGATGATGTAACAAGTGTAGAGGGTGACTTGGCAATCCATGATGGTGCTCTACATAGTGAAAAGGGAGTACCCTGCAAGGAGAGGGTGTGGTAGACAAAGGAAATGATTACCCACCTATCGCAGCCATAAGTGAAACCTGCAATATTGTGAAGAATAGAGATGGGGGCAGCCATTGCACAAGGGTCGAAGAAAGCATGCACAGAAATTTAAATCACAACTCTGATAAAGGAAGCAAAAGAGGTGTAGGTGTTTTGGTCTCTGATGGGCCTATAAGAAGCCTTAGTAGGATTATATCTCCACATCCCAACATTAATTTAGAAGTAGTTTTGGATCAAGCCCAATTTGATGGTCTTTTGAATGGAATTAATTTGGTCTTGTCTAAAACAATTAGGTTGGACAACTTTGAGATTCCTGGTCTAACACATTTTGAAGCCTGGATGGTAAAGGATAAGGGCATTGCTATAGTCACAAATGAAAGGGAAAGTCAAAGTAATCAAGATCTACAAACCAGCAAGTCAATAAAAGGTAAAGTGAGCAGGGGAAAAAAAGGAAAAACCAGAGAAAATTAGTGACGAAATCTGGGTTTCAAAGAGGGGCCATCTTTAGAGCAGCTACTGTTGCAATTTCTTCTTCTCTGTCTTATAACAGCAGCTCAAGCAGTCAAAACAAACTACTTTTGGAGAAGTTACCATACAGCTTGGGAAAGAGCTGGGCATAGATTTTGAAGGCAAAGATGATGAAGTTATAAAGAGAATTATTGAAATGGAAGAAAAGGACATGGAGCAAGCTGCTGCAAAGAGCAATGGTACTGGGGCTTAGAATAGCATCAAGGGAGGCTTAAGAGTTAAAAATGTTTTTTATAAAGATTTTTTCTTGGAATATTAGAGGGCTTGGCAAGCCTGAAAAGATAAGGCAGGTCAAAGAAGCTATCAAAGAAAGAAAAGTGGACATGGTGCTATTGCAGGAAATAAAAAAGGCAAATGTTTTAGAGCAGTTTATGAAATCTATCTGGCTTCATGATCTAGTTGGCTACATGAATATGGATGCTAATGGGAGGGCTAGAGGCCTGTTTTGTGTTTGGAAGCCTGAAATTTTCTCCTTAGCTAACTGCTGCTGTAACAGGAACTTCATCCTATTATCAGGTACCTTATTTAATAGTTTGGAGTGTGTGATTGTGAATGTATATGCACCCAATGATGTGATTGGAAGGAGAAAATTATGGGCATCTTTGATCAATATTAAGGCTGTTTTCCCCAAAACTTGGTGTGTAAGGGGGGACTTTAATGAAATAAAATCACTAGATGAAAGGAAAGGTTGTGTAAGAAGGAATAGGGGAATGACAGATTTTGGTAACTTCATAAGCAGCCTGGCTTTGATTGTTGGGAAGGAAATATACATGGTGTAATTCAGTGAAAGATGAGAGATGGAGCAGGTTAGAGAGGTTCCATGTTAGCCCAAAATGGTTGGGATGGTTTAGATACAAACTCTAGGGTCTGCCTAGATCCATCTTAGATCACTGTCCAATTATCCTGATGGAGGATGAGAGAAATTGGGGCCCAAAGCCTTTTGGATTCATCAATGCATGGGCATCTCACCCTTTTTTCATGCATGAAGTGAAAAAAGTATGGGAGGGTACTCAGGTAGATGGTTAGGCAAGTTACAAACTAAAAACCAAGTTGAAGGCACTTAAACAAGCTTTAAATAAGTGGAATTGAAGTGTTTGGGAATATGGACTCTAAACCGAAACAAGTTGAAGAACAATTACATGCCCTGGATTTAACTGCTAAGAGTAGAAACCTGGATGAAGATGAAGGTAGGAGGAGAAGAGAGGTGAGTGGAGAAGTGTGGAAGTTCAAAAGATGATGGAAAGAATTTGGCTACAGAAGTCAAGGCTGAATTGGAACTTAAAGGGAGATAAAAACACTAATTCTTTTCACATCATAGTTACGAAAAGATAGAATATTAATGAAATTGACTCTATAACAGTGAATGGGGCAGCACTGAAGCATCCTATAGAGGTGAAACAAGCTGTGTATAATCACTTCAGGTTTAGCTTTAATGAACAATGGAAGTCCAAACCCAAGTTACTGGGCCCATTTAAAGTGATTCAACATAGCCAGCATTTCAGTAGTTTGGAAGTGGAATTTCTGAAGATGAAATTTGGGCTGCAGTTACAATTTGTGATGGCAACAAGGCACCTGGGTCCTGATGGGTTTAACATGACCTGCTACCAAAAAGGGTGGAAATTCATAAAAAGTGATATCCTCACTTTCCTGCAGGAATTCTATATCAACAGCAGTTTGGTTGGAAGCTTAAATAGTTCCATCATTACTTTGGTCCCAAAAAAAGACAACCCTTCAGGCATCCTAGACTACATGCCTATTAGTCTTATAAACTCCACATATAAAATTATTTCCAAGGTTCTTACCAATAGATTGAAAAAAGTTCTTCTTGTTGTTATAGATAATGCCCAATCTACATTTCTAGAGGGAAGAAATATTTTGGATGGTGTATTGATAGCTAATGAGGTAGTGGACTAGTGGAAGAAACCTAGAAGAAAGGGCTTGATATTGAAGTTGGACTTCCAAAAAGCATATGACACAGTAAATTGGAACTTTCTTATCCAGATGCTATCATATTTTGGTTTTGGTGCTAAATGGGTGAATTGGATCTATACCTGCATTTTGTCAACTAAAGTTTCTATGTTGGTAAATGGTTCACCCACACCTAAATTTTGCCCTAAAAAAGGGGCTAAGGCAAGGCGATCCATTATCACATTTCCTATTTAACGTGGTGGCTGAAGGCCTAAACTTATTACTTACAAAAGCAAAAGAGTTGGGCTTGGTTAAAGGGATAACCATTGGGTTCAATGGCATTAATATTTCCCATCTCCAGTTTGCGGATGACACAATTATTTTCTATGAAGCTAAGTGGCCTGAAGTGTTAATTGTGAAGAGAATACTCAAATGCTTTGAGATTATTTCTGGGTTGAGGATCAACTTTCACAAGAGTGTTATATGTGGTGTAGGCATTCCTGATGATATTGTGCAAACTTTTGCTTCAAGATTGAATTGTACCTACCAGAAGCTCCCTTTGAAGTACCTTGGAATGCCATTAGAGGCCAATCCATCAAGAAGAGCAACATGGAAGCCTGTGGTGGAGAAATTTAAGAAGAAACTAACAGGTTGGAAAATGAGGTTGTTCTCCTTTGCAAGTAGAGTAACACTAATCAAATCTGTACCATCCTCACTACCTGTTTATTACATGTATCTGTTTAGGTTGCCTAGTAGTGTAGGAAAAGAGATTGATAAGATTCAAGCAGCTTTCCTGTGGAGAGATTTTGAGGTCAAGAAGAAAGTCCACCTGGTGAAATAGAAGGATTTAACCAAGGATAAAAAGCAATGAGGGTTGGGGATTAGAAACTTAAGAGTTGTGAACACTAGCTTGCTTGCTAAGTGGTGGTGGCAATTTGGGATGGAAGACAACTCATTATGGAAACAGCTCATCTGCAGTAAGTACAAGTCAGAGGGGGGTAGATGGCTTCCTTTTCATGTGGAGGCAAACAATATTTTACGATTGTGGAGTGACATTCTACTTGTTAATGAATCTAACAACAGTGTGTTCAACCATTATTTGCACAATGCTGAAATCAAGATTGGCAATGGTGAAAGAATTAGTTTCTGGGTTGATAATTGGATGGGAACCAGTTGTTTAAAGTCCTAATTTCCTAGATTATACTACTTATCAGTGGAAAAAGACATATCCTTGTATATGTAGTGGTCTAGGGCCAGAAATCAGATCAGCTGGGCATTCAACGTCAAAAGACCCTTATTGGCATAAGAGGAAAATGAACTACAAAGACTTCATGATGTTTTAGAAGAGGGTCCTGAATTGAGATTGGATTCTAATGATAGTCTTTTGTGGAAAGCTGATCCCGTAGGTATTTTCAGTGTTAAAGACGCTGTTAACTGGTGTGAATTATCTAATAGTCCAGCTCTAAAACTTCCTGATTTGATCTGGCACAATCCCTCTCCACCTAAAGCCCAATTTCTCTCTTGGTTAGTCTGGAAAGAAAGGTTAAAGACTTTAGATTATTTACATAGAATTGGTATCCTAAGTGATGAAGTCAGTAATGAGTGTGTGCTTTGTCATGCGGAGATTGAATCACTTAATCATGTTATATTGATTTGCCCCTCTGCTTGGAAAGTATGGTCTACCATAATCAAGTGGTGGGGTTTGCAATGGGCCTCCCCTAGTTCAGTGGACATGCTAATGCACTCGTGGATAGGTAGGACTTATAGAAAAAATGAGAAACAATTATGGAGATCAATTTCGATTATTGGTTTGTGGTCCCTTTGGAAATGCAGGAATGACTGCTTGTTCAATGAGTTATAGCCCATTTGTAATGACCTCTATGAGTTAATTAAAATTAGAGTCGCCCTTTGGATGAAAGCACATTTATTTGGGCAAGGGTATGCAGTGGATGAGTTTGTCTACAATATTCAACAAGTTAAAAGCTACTTATAGTTCCTCTGCTGAGTATGTGTGTACTGATCTACTGCTATGATCTGTTTGCTGTCAGTAGAGGACTGTGGAGCATTGGGCTGCTGCTATTGGTTTGTTTTACGTCTGCTGTTCTGTTTGCTACAGCTGGTGTTTGCTTATTATGTTGATTGTTTGTTGCTACTGTAAAATTTTGCTGTAGAATTAAGATTGTCTGTTGCTATATGTTGCTATCTTGGCCTGCTGTATGTTGTTGCTGAAGAATTATGCTTTGGAGATGGTGAAGAATTATGTTGATTGTTTTGTTTTACTGTGTTGTTCTGTTTTTTAGGCTTTTGATTGCTCTTGATTGGCTTCTCACCAATCTTGGGTCAAGTGCTTGCATATGATTATGCTTCCTTTGCAACCTAGTTGGGATTGTGAAGGTTAGCTATGATGCTCAGTGCACTTCCCTGATTTGTTGATGTATTTTTGCATGTACTTTGCTTTTATCATCAATAAATCTTTTATTTTGCTAATTAAAAAAAAAAAAAAAACCTACACTAACCACTCTTTATGAGAGTTTTTATTTCCACATACCAAATATTTTGTTCATACACCTAATAAAAACAAATTTATTATAATTTTGTCTTAAAATAAAATTACCAATTTATCTTCATCTTCTTCCTTTAACACCTTAATTTTTCAAATCTTGAATTCTTAAGCTCCAATGCTAAAGGCTGTCGGTTGTTGTTGCTAATCTCCTTCTCCAACCAACCTAACCCTTCCCCAACCCTTTTCTACTACCGTCACCCCTTCTTGCATCTTCCTTTGACCACTCGAACCTCTTCTCCATCATCCATGACCTCATTGACCTTTTCTTGCCTTGGGTCGTTGGCACTAGTTAGAGTTAGAAATAGAAAGAGAGAGAGAGAGGAAGAAGTCATGGTGAAAAAGGGTTTGCGACAAGGGTGGTTGGCATAGGGGGGTTTGCGATGACGAGTTGGCAACAGTATAGTTTGCGACGGTAAGAAGTTCACGACGGAGGCAGTTTGCAACAGTAGTTGTGAAAAGGGCTCTACGGTTCATGTGAATATTCACACCTTATATTTGACTGTGAACATTCACAATCAAACATATAATGTAATGATGTGAACATTAACATCATGTATATATCGTGTTAGTTTAATAGTTGTAATATGTTATTATTCCATATTTCACTTGTTAGTTTCCTCCCCTTTTTTGGTCGTTGTCCTTGTTGGTGTTGTTGATTATAATCAAATGAATTGAACTCTCAAAATTTTGTTCATTTTTCAGACACATGAACTAGTGACATGATATATGATCAATGTGAATGTCCACACCATGTATTTGACTTTTATTGTTTTATCCTGTGTTGTACTATGTTCATATGAATATTTACATCATGGTTTTACTCAATGCAACCATGGTCACATCATTCCACTATTCACAACACTTATAATTTGCACTTGTTATTATTTATCATTTGTGACCATTAACAGTAAATTTATTTTCAATGGAACAAACAGATGTTGCTCATAGATTTCATGGCAAAAGAAAAAGAAAATAGTTCTACATCAAAGACAAACTTGAACAAATAGCTAGCCCCTCCCTCCCGGAAAAGTGAACATGAAAAAGGTCAACTACCGATCTAACATCATTGGGTTAGTGAAACTGATGATGAGCAACAAGTTCTCGGATCATCAGTTGCATTGTTTGAAGGAAATGCCATTTTGACAATTGTTTGATATATTGAGGACCGGTAAAGTTAACCTCGACAAATGCATGAAGTTCAATGATGTCGTCGTATGCGTGCTAGAGACGTACAAGGCACTCAAAGACACATTTTACATTGGCGATAAAAATATGAATATGAATTCTACATCCTTTGCAATTTTGTAAATAATTAGAATACATTGGAAAAAAGAACCATAATTAGTTATTTTGATTCTGCTTAATAACATACAATGGTATGTTGTCATAATATTTGCACAAAGTCAATGTTAATATTCATATTGGTTTATGTTGTTTTATAATTATGTACACATAACCATTGGCTTAATGTAATTAAATTAATTTATTTGATGTTTTATTCATGATGTTAACATTCACATTCAATAATCTGATTGTGCATAAACATACACTTCATGTTTGTGTACACACAGAAATGATGGTTTATGGTTAATGCAATGTTGATGTAGTCATATTTTTAGAGATTAAAAAATCAAAGTGAACCTTCATATTCTTGTCAGCTGCTTTACAATTGTGTACACATAATGATTGACTTAACGTGATTTGTGGGCAATGCAATTTTGATGTGAACTTTAATATCACCATTCCATATTAGTAATTAACTCTTTGAAACCATAGTATCTTTATCTATATTTCAGAATTCATATGAACCTTCACATTCGTACGTTTAGTATGAGCATTCACATCATGTTTGTATTCAATATGAAAGTTGAGGCTTGTGGTTGTGTAATTTAATGCAATACTGATGTGAACCTTAATATCACCTTATCACAGTGGTAATGAACATAGTGAAAATATATTCACCATTTAATATTATACGGATGTGTGAATAATATTAACGCCAATTAACAACACAATGATATTAACACTGATTAATTATATAAATATTTGCATCATTTTTATATTAGACACATTACCAATCTCAAAAAATCATTGCTATATTGAAATCCAATAACAAATAATCAAAATCAATGACAATAATAGAATCATAAATTCAAAAATCCCAATCTCTCATAAAATAAAAAATCATCACATATATCCTCCTCTGTATCTTCATAATCTTCGTCTTCATTTTCATCTTCGTCTTCATCTTTAACATTATCACTATTATTAACACCTCATACAATTCCACCAATATAGCAATCCAAATCAAATCAAACCCACCTCATCTCTTTACCAAAAAAAAAAAAAAGCCTCATTATTGTACCAGAGACCTCACTTTTCACAATTCCAACACTTATTTCTCAAACTTCTAAACAATATGAAATGTGAACATTCACACTGCTTGACAAAAAAAAAATCAAAAACAATGGCAGCAATAAGAATTCCAGAAAAGAAACTCAATCTCTCTAAAAATAAAAAATTATTACACACATCCACATCTTCATCATTATCACTATTATTAACAATCCATGCAATTTTACCATTCCACCAATCCAAATTAAACCAAACCTACCTTTGAAGAATATGTTTGTAACAAAATCATCTAGATATAAACAGAGTTTCGACTTGTAACAGTGGAAAAACATAATGTTTCGAACACAGAACAACTATGGACGAACACAAAGTTTCCAACACAAAGCGACAATGAAGGAACACAATATTCTCTATGTGTAATCTAGAGCTTCAAAACCCTACCAAACAGAGAGTTTCGAAACCCTAGCACAACGAAACAATACCAGAAACGTGAATGAAACTGATCAGAAGGAAACACGTAAATAATGGTAACTACCAAAACAAAAGAAGTAACAAAAAGGAAACATGTATATCATTTTTCTGTGTAATACATATCAACAATAGATATAAGGGTATAATATTCCAACAAACAATATAAATAAAGAAAAAATGATCTCATAGAATAAAAGTATAAATACATGAGACTAACTAGGCTATAATTTTTTTTGGTGGACTTATTGGGTTAGAACACCTCTAAATGGAATTTATCAATAAAAAAAATCCTTTTAATATATATAAAATTATTCATTTCAAAAGAAGAAAATTATACAAATTCATACTTTTTTAATCATAACCAAAAAAATATAAGTCATACATAATTAAACACCACCACATGAAACATAATCAAACATCACATTAATCTTAACTAAAATACTCTAATACAATTTTATTTTTTTATCCCTCATAAATAATCTATATATATAATATATCTATCATTTATTTTTCACAAAAAAAAAAAGAAAGAAAAAGAAAAAGAAGAAGAAGTCCCGCTAGACTCAGCCTACGGTCCTGGTCCTATTTTGAGTGGGCTTGGGCCGAACTTTTCAGCCTGTGAGTTGGCCTGAAAAGAGGTAGGAACCCATAAGGCCAAAGATGGGCCAAGCCAAACTAGGCCATAATTACACTCGTACAGAAAGAACGTGTTATGTTGGTGGGACTGCTAGACTTTTTTTAGAAAAATTTAATCATTTTATTTTATATAAAAACACATTTAAAGACATCACGCATTTTAACACATAATTTAACTGCACTATTGAAGAACTCACTTTTCTTTCTAACTTAACAAACACTTAATACATAAAATTAGACTTCATTTTTATTATTTTTTGTCATATAACAGACTTTAACTCATAAATTTGATGCATAATTTACATCAATAAAAGGTAAAGATGATGCAAAAACATACAATGCCTTGGTGTTTATTATACATTTGTAAATGTGAATTTTTTTTTTTTTTTGGATAACCAGGTGTTCAGGCCAATTTATGCACACTTTAACTACTCCTAAAATTTTAAAATTAATGACCGAATAAATTTTCAGTGACTCCAAAACTTAGAATGTTTGACCTTGTAAATATGAAATATGTTGGGTGTTTCCTTGTAGTTTCTTCGCACATTCTCCCCCTACCGACTTAGGTGGAGACATCAACCATACCCGCCAAAGTTCGACACTTTAAATGTTTGTCCCTCGACAAAGTCTTTGTCACTCGACAAAGTCTTTGTCACTCGACAAAGTCTTTGTCAACATATCTGAAATATTATCATCTGTGTGAACCTTTTCGAGTTGCAACAATTTCGAATCTAACACATCACGAATCTAATGGTATCTCACATCAATGTGCTTCGATCTCGAATGAAAAGTAGAATTTTTACTCCAATGAATAGCACTTTAACTATTACAATAAAGCACGTACTTTTCTTGCTTTAAACCCAACTCTTGCAAAAATTTCTTCAACCATAACTCTTCTTTGCAAGCTTCCGTAATGGAAATAAATTTAGCTTCGGTAGTTGAGAGAGCAACACATTTTTGTAATTTAGATTGCCATGCCACAGCTCCCCCTGCAAAAGTCATCAAATACACCGAAGTAGATTTCCTAGAATCAATATCACCGGCCATGTCAGAATCTGTGAACCCATCAAGTATCGGCTTACCATCCCCAAAACACAAACACACCTTCGAAGTCCCTCGAAGATACCTTAAAATCCATTTTACCGCTGCCCAATGTTCTTTACCCGGATTAGAGAGAAACCGACTCACCACACCAACGGCGTGAGCAATATCCGGCCTTGTACAAACCATGGCGTACATCAAAGAACCAACTGCTGAAGCATAAAGAACTTTCAGCATCTCTTCCTTGTCTTTCTCACTTGTAGGACATTGATTCGAACTAAGCTTGAAGTGACCTGCAAGTGGACAACCAACCGGCTTTGCTTTATTCATGTTGAACCTCTTAAGAACTTTCTCAATGTAGCTTTCTTGAGATAACCAAATCAGCCCCTCTTTGCGACCACGAACAATTTTCATACCAAGAATTTGCTTTGCCGGTCCCAAATCTTTCATAGCAAAAGATTTACTCAACTCTAACTTCAACTTGTTAATCATGGTAGAATCTTGACCCACAATTAACATATCATCAACATAAAGCAAAAGAATAATAAATTTACCATTCGGAAAATTTTTCACAAACACACAATGGTCCAAAGTGGTTTTAGAAAAACCATTATTCATCATGAAAGAGTCAAATTTTTTATACCATTGCCGCGGGGCTTGCTTGAGACCATACAAACTTTTCTTCAATTTGCAAACAAATTTCTCTTTTCCTTTCTCCACAAAACCTTCTGGTTGCTCCATGTAAATTTCTTCTTCAAGATCACCATGAAGAAATGCGGTCTTCACATCAAGTTGCTCAACTTCAATGTTCATACTTGCAGCCATGCCTAGTACAACCCGAATAGAAGACATCTTCACAACCGGCGAGAAAATCTCGTCAAAGTCAATGCCTTTCTTTTGCCTAAAGCCTTTCACAACAAGACGTGCTTTATACCTCAGATTCTTGCCATCATTCTTCAATTTGAAAGCCCACTTATTTTTCAAAATTTTCCTCCCTTTAGGCAACTTCACTAAATCATAAGTCTAGTTTTCAAGCAAGGAATTCATCTCCTCGTCCATGGCCTTTTTCCAATCACCTTTCTTTGCATGCTCAATTGCTTCTTGGTAGCTCTCAGGCTCCCCTTGATCGGAAATCAACACAAATTCATTGGGAGGATACTTTCTTGAAGGTTGTCGGTCCCTTGTAGATTTCCTCAACTCAAGTTGTGGTGGCAGTTCTTGAGTTGGATGCTCTTCTTCAATTTCTGACTCAACTTCATTAGGATTAGCAGCATCCTCTACATCTTCAATAGGTGGCTGCACATCTCCCCCATTTTCATCATCTACCGAAGATGAAGGAGATGGATCCATGTCAATGAGATCACTAGTTTTTGGCTCCGGTTGATTACCTTTGCCAAAGTCTTCAATTGTTTGGTCTTCAAGAAACACAATATCACGGCTTCGAATGATTTTCTTATCGACCGGATCCCACAATCTATACCCAAATTCATCACGCCCATAGCCAAGAAAAATGCATTATCTTGAGTTACTATCAAGCTTGGCCCTCTCATCCTTTGGAATGTGAACAAAAGCTCGACAACCAAACACTCTCAAGTCCTCATAAGATACATCTTTACCGGTCCAAACTCTTTCTGGAACATCACCATTCAAAGGATAGGAATGAGACAAATTGATTATGTCAACCGTTGTCTTCATTGCCTCACCCCAAAAGGATCTTTGCAATTTAGCTTGTGAAAGCAAACACCTTGTTCTTTCCACAATGGTGCGGTTCATCCTCTCGGCAACGCCATTTTGTTGAGGAGTCTTCTTAACTGTCTTTTGGTGCCGAATACCTTGGCTGTGACAATACTCATCAAATGGCCTAATGTATTCACCACCAAAGAACCCTTTGTGAGCTTCCATATTCCATCACCAAATTTGTTGTTGAAGCCTTCATCATCTAACTTCCCAGTAGAGATCAAATTGAGGCGAATGTCGGGAACATGCCTCGCATCTTTAAGCAACAACTTGCAGCCCAAATTTGTTTCCAAGCAAACATCACCCATGCCAATAATCTTGGACAAATCTTCATTACCCATTCAAACAAAACCATAATCTCCTTCGGTGTAGGTAGTGAAGAAATCAACTCGAGAAGTCACATGAAAAGAAGCACCGGAATCAATAACCCAATTGCTCTCTTGGCCCACAAAATTGATACAATCATCTTCACAAACGATCATGAGATCATCGGTAGTAACTGCCGTTATGTCTTCTTACTTCTTACCCACACTCTTGTCACGCCTTTTCTCCTTGTTCTTGAGCTTTCGGCATTCCCACTTCATGTGCCCTTTCTCATGGCAATAATAGCACTCAATGTCTTTCTTTGAAAAAGAACCATCTTTTGATTTGTCACGGCTTTGATCACGAGTATGAGGAGTCTTACTCCTCCCCCTTGTTTTACTTCGGCCTCTCACAACAAATGCTTCTGAATGAGAGGAACCCGCTGATTTTCTTCTAATTTCTTCATTCAACAGGCTACTAGTGACTTGGCCCATTGTGACAACTCCATCGGGCGCCGAATTACTAACGGTCACAACCAAAGTCTCCCAACTTTCGGGCAAAGAACTAAGTAGCATCAAAGCCTGCAACTCATCATCAAAAAAAAATTTCATAGAAGCAAGTTGGTTAACAATACTCTTTATTTCATTCAGATGTTCCGGAATAGGGCTGCCCTCTTTATATTTTAAATTAACCAACTTACGAAACAGAAAAGCTTTATTTGTGGTTGATTTCCTATCATAAAGGCCCTCTAATTTTTTCCATAAATCATGTGCTGAAGTTTCAGTAGCAACATAATGAAACACACTGTCATCAATCCATTGACGGATAACACCAACGGCTTTTCAATTAAGCCTCTTCCACTCATCATCTTTCATACCATCAGGTTTGCTACTATCACCCTCAATAGGCCCATACAAATCTTTACAAAATAATAGGTCCTCCATTTTAGTTTTTCAAGTTACCCAATAGCTTCCATTGAAGCTAGACATGCGACCCACATTCCCCTCCATTGATTTACACAAATAAAGAAACCCAAATACACCGTAAGCTTTGATACCAGTTGTTAGGGAAAATCTATGATTCTCCACAAGTAAATCAATCGATGGGAATAAAAATTAATGCGGAAAAATTAAATCAAAAGTAACACAAGAATTTTTACGTGGTTCCCTCAATGTGAGGTACGTCCACGGGATCGAAATCCGATTCCACAATCAACCAAATAAGTTCCAAACGATTACAAACGAGACACTAATGGTCTCACAAAACCACCCTTATGTGAATTTCAAATAATCACAAATAAACAAGAGGAAAGACCTCACTAAATAGATGAACCAAAATCTTCAGAACCAGATTTGTAGAAGACCCAAACTAATTAACCCAAATTAACTTCACCAAAGCTGCCGAAATACACCACAAACAAACGGAGCACACACACACACACAACTTTTTCCACCGAATTGGTTTTTTCAATGTTGTAGCAGCCGCCCACTTTTTCTTAGAAAAAATAATATTGTGAATCTAGGGTTTTTAATCAAAATCTTAGTTGTTTCCAAACTGAATTAGGTCTCCACAAATTAGATATAATATATTAAAATATATTATACCTAATACCAAATTAAATTAAACTCTTTTAATAAATTAATTGGGTTCCACACTCTAATAAGGAGGTATACCCAACAATATTGACCCTGATTGTTATGATTTATGTTTAATTTTGTGATTGTGGGGATGTGTGGTCCTTATGAAGTTAATTAGAGGCTTATATATATATATATAGAAAATTTCAGTAAAATGCTTGAAGTAGCTCTTGTTTATATTTTATGAGACAAAAATAATTTAATAATATAAAAAAAAAAAAAAAAAAAGGCTGATTAAATATTGGGAAGTATTATGAGATGTGTTGTTAGCTTCTGCATTTTTATTATTAAACAGCCCCTATAGCTTTTTAAATTAATAGCTTAAAGAATTAAAATGAGTTGTAAATATGTTTGGTGCAAATTTGATAATCTGCAGAAAAAAGTTGAAGTTATTTGATTATAAATTGTTATGTATATCGTTTTTATTGTATAAATATCCATAATACCATCAAAAGTTATGTTTAAAACACAAGAGATAGCACTATTTTATTCATACATATTTAAAGATTTCAGATAAGTTTAAAAAAAAAAATTACAAATTGTAACTTAAAAAAAAAAAAAAAAACTTGGCTAAAAAACCTCAGTTATAATTTGCACTTGCAACCAAACACTACTAGTTAACTTTTTTTTTTTTTTTAGGATAAATTACAAATACACCCTTTGAGGTTTGTTTAAAATACAGATTATCTTCTATAGTTTGCAAAATTACAAATGCCCCCTTATTAGAATTTTTTATTTAACAAATTTAACTAAAAAAATGAAATCTATAATTGTTCTCCTATATAATAATAAAATTACCTAAATTTTTAATTGAAACATATTTCTAATATCATTAAAATTGGTAATTGACTCGATGATTTATTAATAAAAATGGCGATTTGTTATGAAATTAGAAACCTCAGCGTGTGAAATGTAATTTCCAAAACTACAGGGTGCAATCGTATTTTAATCAAATCTCAGGAAAAGTATTTGTAGTTTACCCCTTTTTTTATAAAAAATTAAAATTAAAAAAATAAAAATTAATTAATTAATTAATTAATTTATAAGTGTTACCACTCACAGTTATTTTCTTATATTATAGGATTATCGCTATGAATGGTATTTAAGGAAAATATTGGCTTTATTACCTAAAAAATAAATAAGACATGCAACTTATTTGATTTATAATTAGATTTTACAACCCAGGATAAAAAAAAATATTATTCTTTATTTCTTTTCCACTCTCCGTAGAGGGTTCGTGTGGAAATTTAGTTATTTTAATTAGTTTTTTAGTTATTTTAGATTAGTTAAAAAATGGAAAATTTATTAAAAAATCATTTTTCAAGTGTTTATATTCCAATTAGTTTATAAGATATTTTTATATTCTAATAAGCCCTATTATTTGGACATTTGATCTATCAAATCTTTTCTCATACTTAAAGTATTTTATTGACATTTCTACCCTTACAAATATTTTTTGAACGGTTAGCAATTTGATGATGTGAACATTCGTATTTTACAATGTAAATATTCACATTGACGTATGAATATTCACATTGACATGTTAACATTCACATTAATGGTGTGAACATTCACATTGAAGATATGAACATTCACATCACGGAATATTCACAATGTAAACGTGAATATTATTAGTGTTTTTTTTGGCAACTATGTCACCCATAAGACTTATTGAAACATAAGAAAATAATATGGACTAAATATAATATAAGTAGGTGAAAAGAAATTTATGAAAAAGTGTCTCTAAAAAAATTGTATTTAAGATGATAATTGAATTTTTTATAATTAATTTGATAATTGTAAGACCAAAAAAAAAATTATAATTTAAATATAATATAATATTTTATTAATTATTTTATTTTTATTAACTATTTAATCAAGAATCATCTTCTTAAACACTCCCTCAAAAAAGTGCTTTTTGAACATAAGGGGAAAAAAAATGAGCAAATATTCTTTTGCTTTTTTTGAGGACGAATTATTCTTTACTTTTGAAGGTATTGTCATGTATTTTGATTGATGTAAACACTAAGGGCTTGTTTGGTTTGTTTTTAGGAGAGTTGTTTTTGAAAAAAATTTGGGAGAGTTGTTTTAGAAATTTTTTTGGTTTGTTTGGTTATATATTTTGAGAGACAAATTTTTTTTGGGAGTTTGGGATGATTTGATATTTTGGGAGAATTGAGTAGATGTGTGTGAGAGAAAAAGTGATTGATTGATGTGTAAGAGAGAAAAAGTGATTTTGGAAATTTTTAGAGAAAAATCTCAAACCAAACAAATTTTTGAATTTTTTTTTCTAAAACTCATTTCCCAAACTCAAACCAAACATACCCTTAAGGATTCCTCATATTTTTATCAGAACTAATACTTAAGCGACAGCATAAGACCATTATTTGTGTAACTGTGAAAAATATTACATGCCATTGCTGTCAAGAAAGGGTGTCATTTTAACTCGACCCGACTTATTCAGACTCGGATTTAGGTCAATTCACGAACTAAAAAAATTAGACCTAGGTCTAGGGATATTTGGACTTTGGATGGGCCGTGTCTCGAACTGGGTCTGGGCTCGGGCTTGAGCCGAGCTCGAACATTTTTTTTCTATTTTTTTACCAAAATTTTATTTTTTCACTAAAAATGACACTGGGTTTTGGACAGATCGAATCTCGGGCTGAGTTTTGTTCTATCACCTCTTATATAAATACTCATAATTAATTTTTTATTTAGAGATAATTATTACACAATTAACAACAACTAATATATATTACTATGTAATTCAATGATTCAAAATTGTAAAAAAAACAAATAATATATAGCAGTCTCTTTATATTATTTATTCATATGCTGATCAAAAAAATATTATTTATTCACATTTTCTCTCATTTCTTTTCTATTCCTATATCTACAACTCTTTTTTGTGTGTACAGGTTAATATAATTTCATTTTCATATTTATAAGGTGTGTGATTATTTTTCAAACTATGTGATCATCATACATAAAATAAATTAAAATAATTAAGATCGGTTAACTTAAGCTTATACATAAATATATATTAGAATTATAATGGTTTTTACTCTTACTATCAAATAAAAATAAGGTTAAATTTGATTGTAATCTTTGTTAAAGTTTCAATTTAATGGTGTCTTTGAATTACCACCACTAAGTGTATTGGATTAGAGATATCAAGGGAGATAAATATGTAGCAAGTTTGCCAAATACGATAATATGTATAGCTATTAGCTAGTGTCCATGATTTCTCTTAGTTTGATAATAATTTGAGAATAGAGTTGAGGAGTGAATGACATGGATGGATGTGCTAAAAAACAAGGAAAATGCCTTGAACCTCAAGTGGGGTTGACCCCCACTACCTCCATTGATTTTTGATTGGCTGAAACCTTTTTTTTTTTTTTTTGACCTTGCTATCACAGCCCCCACGTGGAGGTGAGGGTGCTAGGGGTCACCCCACTAGGGGTCCCAGTAGTGCTCAAAAAACAATAGGATATTGGATTGGATGATAATGACTCTTGTGACAATATTAGTGGCTCTCACTTATGGTTTGGGATCTTTGAAAAAAAGATAAAAAGACAAAAAATTACTAAAAAAGTTTAAAAAATATTACTATTCACCAAAAAAAATTATAAAAAAATTATTTTTATGCAAAAAAGGTACAAATCACGTTGACGTGAGTTGCCGTTTGTTGACTTTGGTGACAACAAATTACACAGGCAAAGGCAAGCTTAAGGACGGTGTTGTTTGGCTCGTGGGGGCATCACGGGTCCCTTTTTGATAATTTGAACCGTTTAATGTGTAGAACTCGTCGAGTATTATATGCCTATAAAAAATCACGTTGATCGGATATTGCTAACTACATGATCAAATCAGTTTTGTATAAAAAAATAGATGGCATTATAGTTAACGGTTGACAAAAAACTAATCCGATCAAATAGCTAACGATATCCGATCAACGTGATGTTTTACAAACATATAGTACTCGATGAATTCTACACATTGAACGATTCCGATTATCAAAACAAAACCCGTGGTGGGCCCCACAGGCCGAACGTCACCGTCCAATTCAATGTCCGAAAAGGAGGCAAGCATATCCTATATGCTAGTCTGTCACGGCTCTGCCCCAGCATACGACCTATTTCTCTCTCCTTTCTCCTATACACTAAATTATACAATTTTTTAATACACATTTTTTTCGTAAAAAGTGAAAAAGTTATCCCAAATAACAATATTTTTTTCCTCAACTTTTTAGTCCAAAAAGTTAAAAAGTACACTTATTTAGGACATACCAAATAACCCTTTGATATTGATATTTTCAACATTGGCATTTTGGTTGATATTGATATTTACTTTGCTAGATTTAAAGAGAATTTAATGGATTTGTGAAAGGAATGATCTCAGACAATTCTGACGTCTCATTCCTATTTTGAGAATGACTTTATTTTTTGAAGTTGCTAGCTAGTGTAAATGGTTTAGCAAAAAAAATTTAACGACCCTAATTTCAAAAATATCTTATTACATTGTAAAGGATACGATTTGTTGTTTTATAAAAAAATAAGGAAAATTATTTAAAATAAAAATAAAAATTTAGAGTTTGACTCTTATAACAAAATAAATCTTAAAATTTTAATTTCATCAATTTAAGCTCTAAATTTTTAATTTGTTTTTAATCCTAACTATTTGCCTATTTTTTATTAAGTAAAATCGACAAAAAAAGAAAAAGAAAAAAGAGTATTCCAACCATTAAACTCAGTAAAAAGGAATATTTTAGACATTATAAGTAGGGTTGCAAATGAGCCGAGCTTTAATATATTTGGACTTGTTTATTAATATTTTAATGAATTCAAACTTGAACTCAATAAAAATTTGACAAACCGAGCTCGAGCCTATTCATGAGTCTTTACAAACCGAAAAATTTATAAATTTATACTTACATATGAGACTAAAGTTATAATTAAAATTTTGATTATATAATTATATATACAATATATATAAACATTCTATTAAAAAAAAGTCAATATTTTATCAAAATAATAATATCTACTACCACTATTATATAAATGTACTATCTATAGTTAACTATTATTTACATTTATATTTTTTTATGTATAAATAACATATTTATATTATTTTTTTATATATATTTTTACATTATTTAATATATAAATAATAAATATTAAACGAGCTAGCCAACGAGTCGAGTTTACGAGCCAAGTTTTAGAATGTTTGGACTTGTTTATTAAAAATTTAACGAGCTAAAAAAATTTAATGAACCGAGTGCGAAAAACTCTTACCGAGTTGAGCTCGAACCTGTTCACGAACAGCTCTATTCATTTGCAGCCCTAATTATAAGTACACCTACAGTGATTTTAATGACTAATATATCATTTTTTTGTCAATTTTTCTTAACAAAAATAAATTTATGATTTAAATTGAAAATAAATCAAAAGATTGTATAAAATGATAAAATTAAAAATTTCTCATTTATTTTGCTACAATGATCAAACTCTAGGGGTTTTTTTTTTTTGTAATTAAAAATTTGTATGAATTTTTTTTAGTTTTCAGATCTATCTACTAGAAAAAAAAAATTAAAATTATTATTTTTTAATTTATAAAAAAAAATCACTAAAGACAAAAAAATAAATAAAACAGAATATGGTTTTTAATTTTTTTATAGGATTTTTTTAAAAGTTATAATTTTTTTAAAACTTTTCAGGTATGTCTAATCTAATATGACTTAAAAATGAAAAATCCTTTGAATGTTTTTTAAAAGAAGTTTACTAAAACAAAAACTCATAAGAATATTACTAAAAGGTAATGTCAAACCACTCATATTTTGATTGTGTAATATAATACTTTTGGGCAAAATTTATTTTACCTCTCTGTATTATGTCTTGATAGCACTTTATCCCTCTATTTTTTTTTTTTTAAATAGCCATATGTCCCCCATGTGATTTTGGAAAAATGCAACCATTAACACCGTTAATTATAGATGTGAAATGATTATAATACCCTCAAACCCTATATTTTTCGTTATTTTCTTTCTCTCTCATCTCTCATACACATAATTCATAATATCCAATATTAATTCAATTAAATGACAATTAATTATAAATTCTTAATTATTTATTATAATTCTTAAATTTTTATTCTAATTATAATTTAATTATATTTTAGATCACAATTAATTCTAAATATTTAGCTATTTATTGTATTACTAACTTTTTAATTTAATTTTAATTTAATTATATTTTAGATCACAATTAATCCTAAATTCTTAATTATTTATTATAACTTCTAACATGTTAATCTAATTTTAATTTAATCACATTTTAGATCAATTCTTAATTATTGTTTATTTTATATTTTATTCAATTGTATTTTAGATTAATTCTTAATTATATTTTATTTAACATATTAATCTAATTTAAATTTGGAGAAAACAGGGGTAAAATTGTCATTTTGTTGTATTAATTTCATTTTAATTTTTCATAAAGCAAAACCCATTTGAAAAAAATAATGTGTGTAAAATACCTTTTGTTAATTTGGAAGAAAAAATTAACGATAATACTTTAATCCAAAATCACATACAGACTGTCTAAGGGGTGGTTTGGCATAACCTATTTTAGTCTATTTTTTTATTTTTTTATCTTTTTTAGGTCACATCAATCAACATCTCCTCTCTACTTTTCTACACATCTTTTTATAAAAAATACACTTATTTAGGACATTCCAAACCACCCCTAACTGTCTGACTATATTTGAATTATAATGGATAAAGCATTCCATCCCCATAATATAAGGGAGTAAAGTGATATTTTTAATGTACAATTTTATAATAATGTGAAAATAAAAACAAAACTCCACTTTTTGTTGCAAAATCAACCTATATATCTGCATGTGTGCCACAAAGAGTGTAAAAAAAAACAATATAGGATATCTCCAAATCTGTCCACCTGGCTTCACGTGGGAAGCACGTGAGATAGTGGGGACATTGACACCGTGTCAACATGCACTTCTTCTTATTGACTTTGTTTTGTCCATGTCAATCTACACATACGTGTACTAACTTATCCCGCGTCCCCAAGATTCCCTGGTGGGGGAGAGAGAGAAAGTAGGAAAAGCCTATACAACCTAACATAGATTCTCAACCTTTTAACAGGAACACACCCCCTGGGCATTCCTTGTATCCTATTTTTTAACCAAAGGGGACCCATATCTGTATTCTATACCAAAATTGTATCCAATTTTTTAACCAAAGGGGGGACCCACAATATCTGTATTCTATACCAAAAGGCAAACATGCATAAGTATGTAAATACAAAAATGGTAATTGGTTTGAAAAGTGTTAAATTAGTATATTTTTTAATTTTTTTTATGAATAAATGTAAAATATGAGTGGAATTTAAAATAATGTGATAGAGAGATGATATGACTCAAATAAAACGATTGTGACCTAAATAAGATAATGTGCTAAAATAAAATGTGTTATGTTAGCACATGCCAGACAAAGCCTAAAACCCATAAATTATATATATGTGATTGAAATTTATTTCAATTAAGTATTATGTAGGTCATTCTTAAATTGAATTTAAATCATAGTACACTTTTTATTAAAAAAAAAAATATAGGATAAATTACTGATCATTCTTAACATTTTAAGAAAATATAATAAGTCATATAAATTTTGAATAATTGCATCTGATTTTTTTATAATTTTAATTCATATAACATTTAATTCAGTTTTCATCAAAATTCGTTAATCATATGAATAAAAAAAATAATATTATCTTTTTTTTTATATTGAATTAATAATTTACCTTATATATTTTTGCGCCTTCATACATCTTCATCAGTTTTAGTTTCTTTAACTGTACTAAAAAAGAAGTTAGTGTAACTATATAAAATCTGTAGAACTTATTGTATTTTTCTTAAATCTTGAAGAAGATCAATATAATTTATTAGGGGTGTTCAACGAATATTTTGATCCATCCAAACCGACCAAACCGAACCGATCTATTATATTGTGGACAAATGCGTGATGACGAGCAGACAGTTACGGATTAATTTTTTCCAATCTACCTAGTTTTGGACGGATGATGAATTTGAGATTCTTTTGGCTGCAACTGAACTGCTAAACCGCCAGTACCTCTAGTAATTTGTAAGACTTTGTGTTTTCAATTTGTTAAGATATTTTGTTTGTGTTTTCAATTGAAAAAGAGTTTAAATATTCTGTTGTATTTTCAATTTGAAAATCCTTTTATCAAATGGTAAGTGTTGATATTTGGTATTTTTGTGTGGAAAATATAAGGTTTAATTTTTGTCATTTTAAAAAAAAAATCAAATTAAATAGTTTTTGAATAATAAAAAAAAGTAATGAAATAGTTTTGATAATGCATAATTTTCTTATATGTATTTATTATTGATATTTGACAATTTATTTGATAATCTTTTGGTTATATTGAGTTAGATTGTTATTCAAAAAAAAATGTTGATAAATTATTATATTATGTTCAAAATTTATAAAAGTTTAAACCGTCAAACCGATTCACATCTATCCGCTCAATCCGCATCCGCCGATTCGGCAAACAGATGCGGATTGATTTTTTATAATCTACCAATCTGACGAACGGATGACGAATTGAAAATTTCCTAACTACAACCAAACCGCAAACACCCAAAATTATATATCTAAAATATTATATTTTAATTTGGTACAAGTAAGCTATTAATGTAAATATCATCACTCTCATTCCTTAAGTGAAAGTATTTTGCTCCTGTTTTATATGTCCCCCATGACACCCTATATATACCCCTCCCACACTGCCTCATCTTTCACCAACCAACCCACACATATCCAACTGAAGAGCCATTCCTTTCTTTCTTTCTCTTCCAATTCCCCAAACCACACCACCCAGAGCATACCAAGAAAAACAAACTAACAAACTTAGTAACTCCAAACTAAAATTTCCAACCAAGAAAAGACCCAATATTAAATTTTTTTTTCCTTAAAAAAAGAAAAGAAAATGTCAGGTGTATGGGTGTTCGAAAACAATGGAGTGATTCGGCTAGTGGAGAATCCGTCAGCGGCTCAGCAGCAGGAGGGAAGGCAAGGCAACTCGTCCGGGAGGAGAGCAGCGTTGGTGTACTTGTCAAGTGGGCAAGTGGTTTCATCATACACATCGCTGGAGCGAATCCTAACCTCCTTGGGTTGGGAAAGGTACTATGGAGGTGACCCAGACCTCTTCCAATTCCACAAGCAATCTGGCAATGATCTAATCTCACTTCCTAGGGACTTTTCCAGGTTCAGTTCAGTTCACATGTATGACATTGTCATCAAAAATCCCAACGTCTTCCACGTCCGAGAGATATGAATCCAAACCTTACACTTTAACAGGAGTCTCTCTCTCTCTCTCTCTCTCTCTCTCTCTCAGTTCGTGTATTGAATCGTCCTTAATTATATGTCTGTGTTGTTTGTTTGGTTGTTTGTTTCCGACTCCTGTGTTTCGATCCCTCCCTCCCCAATGTTTTTTCCTTCTTCTCTAGTCTTCTTTCTTGTCTTGTAATATATATTCAACAAATAACTGTATGAGTTGCTGGTGTGAGTATCTATCAGTCAGTGTGTGTGTATCAGTGTGTATGAGGGTCTGTGTGTAAGCTACATATTGTCATCCTTTGTAAACTCCTCGACACGGCTTTGCTGCTTGGAATATATATATGATGCCATGAAGTTTCCTGTTACTGTTGCTATCATGAAAATATCTACAAATTTTTTATTCAAATGTTGCGGCATCTTTATAATACTCAAAAATAAGAATTATGATATACAAGAAGTTACACGTTTGCAAACTAAAATTTTAGACTTACTTTATAAATTCAATGATATATAAATGAGATAATTGATTGATAATTAAAGAATATATGAAAAATAAATAAATAAATAACACATGAAAGTGATTGGTTGATTGATCATTGGACTTGAAAAATGTTGGAAACCATATGTTGAAAACCATGTGGTACACCATGTTGTACACATGGTGTGGCCTAACCATAAAGGCCATATGGTATACATGGTCCATCCATACATGGCCTAACCATGAGAGACACATAGTCTTGGACATGTGGTACATATGGTGCGACCTAACCATGAGGTACACATATATTGGGGCTCATGCTCAACATTGTGTAGACACACCAAAAACAATAAGTTCACTCTCTACTCATCGATCTTGAAGCTACCATCTTGAAAACTTAGGAATTTGGATTGTGGATAGATATTAAAAAACTCTAGTAGCTTCTCAATTGACAGGGGGATTTTCCAAACGAGACTCCTAATTCAAGCATCCAATCAAAATCATTTCCGCATCAGGTAATATAATTACCCGTATATTTTTCTTTCATTGGTATCAAAGCTATATTGCTTATTTTCACCTCATATGATTTGCATGTCATCAATTTGCTTTATTCATGTTTAATTCAATGTTATTAAATATCATGGCATGTTGAGAAAAGCTTTTCAAAAACTCCACAAGTGCAGATTTTTTATCTCAAAATTCTGTGTCAAAATTTTCATTTATTGTAATTAAAATTTACATATTTTGAAAGAACTCTTTGTGAGCTTTCCATCCATATAAAATGGGCTTTAATCGGAGTTATATCAAAAGAGTTATGATTTTTCAAAGATTTTTTGTCCAAATCATTGTTTTCGGAGGAAATTTTGGAAAGTTGTTTTTTTCCTGTCATATTTATTATTGTGTATAATTTGATGACTCATTTTAGTATTGTGACTTTGTTTGTTATCCCTCTTCAATCACTACTTTGCCTAAAGCAAAGAAAAGCTGAGGGGATGTTTTATCTATGTATTACTTATGAGATCTTATGTTAATACCTCTTAGGATCTGTCAAAAAGATAGTTCTACTATCTAAGGTGGTTGGACTTAACCTTCCTGAGATCTTACTTGGTTATTAACTAAAAGGACTATGTAGTAGCATTACCTTGATTTTAATTTTTTTTAGAGTAGAATTTGGGGCGTCACATATTATGCATAGTTTTATGTTGTGGATTTAAGATATGATTTTGCCTCTTATATAATTTTATTCAAAATTTAGTTGGGCACTACATTTTAACTCATATAGAGGGAGATGATTATGAGCTTAGCGATTTTGATTTCTCTATGTAAGTGGAAATATTGTATGCCAATTGTGTTTTTGGAAATAAAATTAAAAAATTAAAAAAAAAAAAAAAAAAAAAAAGGGTGTGCTAACGTCAAACCCTGTGCAATACCATAAGTGAAATGACTTCTAACAATGTTATTGCTAACCTCACCAAGGAGAAAAATTGGATAGGTCCAATTATGATATGTGGCCTAAAAAAATTCAATACTTGGTTAATGAACAATAAATCCTAGATACTTTGATCACCCTTATGATCTGTCCTAAAGAAAGGACCGCTGCCCAATATTGCCGTGACATGGAAAACTATGATAAATGAGTCAGAAGAGATTAGTGCATGCTATACTATTCTTAGCAACATGCACAATGATCTCATTGGGGAGTTTGAGGAAAGCCCCACTACTCATAATATGTGGAATCAATTGAAAATTACCTATGGAACCACATCTGCAAATAGGTTGCGTGCTCTAATTTTAAAATTTAAGCAATATGCTATGGATCCAAAACACTCAATGGTTGACCATCTCAAAGCTATGTCCGCCATGATGCGTGATTTGAAGGTTGTTGGCAATATTCTTACTAATGAGCAGCAGGTTACAGCTGTGATACGTTCTTTGCCCGATTCATGGGGGCAAATGAAACTTATGCTTACACACAATGAGAATATCAAGAATTTTGCTAATATTTCTCACCACCTTGAGCTTGAAGCGGAGCGCTTGGGATCGAACCGCAATATTGTCCTTGTCACTCAAGATGGACAGCGTAAAGCCTAAGCGTAACAAACAAGGAAGACGTGGTGGTGCAGCTAGTAACCTTGGTCCTAAGCAAGGTAATGTGATGAAGCGCCGTTGAGGCAAGCACTTTGAAAACAAAGATAAAACCAAAGTCAAGTATGATAACTGTGGGAAGCTAAGTCATTTTTCTCGGGAATGCCCTAATGCAAAGAAGGTAGACTTTTTCCTTAACTCTTTCAATACGTGTGTTTGTTCACATGTATGTGTTGCTAATTCTCTCCATGGTTGGATTGTAGACTCATGAGCAACTCGTCACATAACTAGAGAAAGAGTTGGGTTTGTGGATTACAAAAAGATACCTGTTGGCAGGTAGTATGTTACCTTGGTTAATAGAACTCGTGAGGATGTCCTTGGAGTTGGTTTTTATCATCTCAAGACGCGTCTGGGGCGCACCTTACTCCTTCATGATGTTCTTTATGCACCTGGTGTCCAATGTAGTCTTTTATCAGTTATTGCTTTGTTAAGACTTGGTTTCAGTTTTCCTTTTGATGGCAATCAATTGGATTTCTATGTAAATAAAGTCTTGTATGGACATGGTTTTCTTTCCAATTGTTTCTTTATGCTAGATTTGGATTTTTTTTTTTTTTCCTTCATGTTCTTATGTGTCTTGTGATGATAACTCATTAAATTCTGTTAATTGGCATGCTAGACTTTGGTCACATAGGCAAACATAGAATGACTAGACTAGCTAAAAAAGGCTTGTTAGGGCATCTTGCTAATGTAAGTCTGGTTGTGAATGAACCTTATTTGACAGGAAAAGCATGTAAGAAGCCTTTTGGAAAGGCACCTAGGGCTTTATATCCTCTAAAGTTAGTTCACTTTGACATTTGAGGACCTATGAATGTAAAGGCACGCCATGGTGCTTCTTATTTCCTTACATTTATTGATGATTACTCACGATTCAATTATGTCTATTTGATCTCACATCGCTTTGAGGCATTGGATTGCTTCAAGCACTTTGTTGTACTAGTTAACAATCAAACAGACAGGAAATTGAAAACCCTTTGAACAGATCGAGGGCGTGAGTATTTATCACATTAGTTTTAAGGACTGTGTAAGGAAAATAGAATACGTAGGCAATTAATGATTCCAAGGACTCCACAACAAAATAGTGTGACAAAGAGACGGAGGCGCACTTTACTTGAAATGGTTAGATCGATGATGGTGCAAGCCAACCTCCCTATATCTTTTTGGGGGGATGCTTTTTTGACTGCTGTCTACATTCTTAACTGTGTGCCTTCAAAGTCAGTTCCAACAACTCCATATGAATTATGGAAAAACGCAAAACCAGATTTGGAGCATATGCGGCCTTGGGGTTGTGTAGGATTTGTTCACAATACTTCTCATAGGCATGGGAATTTAGGTCTTAGAGCAAATAAACAAGTGTTTGTTAGATACTCAGAACGTTCAAAGGGTTATGTGATGTATGGTGAACACCCTAATAGTGGAATGACTGAAAATGAGTCGCAAGATGTCAATTTCATAGAGAATGAATTTCCTAGTATTGGTGAAGTAAAGAAAGATCTTGCACTATTTGAGTTACAAGATTCTGAAGAAAGCACACAGTTTTTTGACAATGATGGAGAATTAGAGACTTATCCTGAAATCGCAAAAGATAGTGTAACAATCCCAACCTATGATTAGCTAATAAACCTTACTTAAGAATGCTTAATTAGTAATTAAGATTAAATTCTAAGTTAATTGCATGTGCTATGTGTTAATTGTGTTTATATCTGTCTATGGTAGGAATATCTATCTGTATTTCTGTTTCGGTATGCGAATTGAAGCCTTATCAACATACGATCACGAAATTGCCTAGGTTAATGTGTAATTTGGAATTTTTGGAATATTATGGTAGGTTTAATTAAAAATCTGATTCGGAACCGAATAATTAGAATAAAATAATCATAATTAAACATCATAATCCAAACTTAATTCAACTCCATTAACCAAGCCTATATAAGGCTATGAAGACTTCTAGAACACACTTTACACACACCTCCTTCATCTATTTTGAGCTTATAAACGTGAAAGAGAGGAAGAACTAGAGTGAGAAGAGAATTCAAGAAGACAAGAGAGGAAAAAGCTTGAATTGAGAAGAAATTTGAAGCATTTGACTTAAGAGCTCAAACAACTAAGCATCTAGAACACAATTGAACACCTAAGGTAAGAATTCAACTTTTAGTTATGTAACTGAGTCAACTAATGCATGGATTCAAGAGAATTTAGAGGTTAAAAACATGAAATGAACTAAGGAAGTAGGAAAGAAGAGTATTCCATGCATGCATGTGCATTTCATGAAGTTTTGAAGTTGTTTTCAACATAATTCCCATATGCATGTTCTTATCTTGGTTTTGTTAAAAGAATTCAACATGTTTTTGAGCTAAATGACTCATTTGATCATGTTTTGGAAGGTTGAAGTTCATATCAACTCATGCGTGTTGTGTTTTCAAAGTTTCAAGTTGGATTTTGAACAATTGGCATGCTTTTGGGCCTTGATTTTGCAAAATGATTTGTAATTCTTGAAGTTCTATGATTTTCTACGTGTTTTCTTAAGTTTTGATCAAAAAGAATGTGTTTTGTAGCATTGGAATTGAGTTTTGGAGCTTAGAGAGCAATCTGGAAATTCCATAATTCACATTCTTCACTCAAGCAAAGGAAATTGCGCTCGAGCAAATAATGCAAGCTCCTAGAAGTTTTGCAGAGTTAAGGAGTTGGCTCGAGCGATTGAAGTTGCGCTCGAGTGACCACCATTTATTTTGAACCTTGGCTCAAGCGTAAAATTCAAGCTCCCAGTACTTTTGCAGACTCAAACGACAGAATCTGCACTCTAGCGACCACCCCTTGGTTTTCAAACTTGGCTCGAGCAACCAAGATCTTCGCACGAGTGTAAAATAAGAGCTCCCAAAAGTTTTGCAGACCAAGGAGTCCGCTCGAGCAAAGAAAGTTGTGCTCGAGCGAACTGTCATATTTTTGAAGATTTGACTAAGTGTGTCAAATTACATTTTGGCATTCTCATTGCATCCTAGGCATTCCTAAGCCTTAATTAAGACATAATAATGAGGATAAGGATTAGAAACAAACCAAGATATAAAAGAAATAAGTTATATATTTTTTGAGCGTGTGTTTCAATGGGTATCCGTTATATGTTTGTGTAGGTCATGCGCCATAGACTGTCTACTCTATCTATTCTATTACTGGAGATATCTGTGAGTAATAACTCTGTAAAGTTATGTTCATCTTTAAGTATTTTCTAAATGATATGATATAATCAGTTTTCTGAAATGCTATATTCTATATGAATGAATGATTATCCAAATTTCTTAAATATATTCGCGGCATCCTTAGCATCATGTAACATCTATTATCTATTACCTAGTACCAGAGGTTCCATCATAGAACTGGTTAAGCAGAACCATTATCTGCTCTGTATCTGTACGTCCCATGTGGTCATGGGTCATCTGTACGTCCTATATAATTATGGTTCATCTATTTTGTTAGTGCTAATAGATGTACCACGTATGACTATCTGTGAATTCTGAATATGAATATGAATCTGTTTCTGACTCTGAACACTGATTTTTGAATCTGTTACGGACATCATTCATTAAAATCTTTACTCTGTTATTATTCACTAGGCTCCAGCTTACTGTATTATTTATATATGTAGGTGATCATGCATGTGACTAGGCTCAGTAATGATTGCTTGGAGATCTGTTCTATCAGCTAACCATTATGGAGGTTCTCGTTTTGAGAAGTGGTCAAGTTTTGTGAACTATGTTTAAGACCTTTGTTTCTTTTTTTTAAGTCTGAACAAGTTTTTGTACGTTCTGTATATGTGGGTAACATATGACTAATGTAAACATTACGTCACATATATGTATATAAGTTTTAAATTTTATGTCCCATATACGTCTACAAAGCTCTATGGATATTATATTTTGATATTGCTTCCGCTAACCCCTTAATTTTACTGATCTGTTCAAAGTCCTTTGGTAATCCTAGGATTACTGGCTGGTTACGATGCTAAACCTATAGGGGCAGGTTTGGGTCGTGACAGATAGTGGGAGTGATTTACCTCCTAGTGGGAGTGTTCCACTAGAAAATGACTCACTAGGATCCCAGTTACGTAGAAGTGAACCTGGAACCATTCCTCATCGTCATTATGAGATTGAAGGGGACTTTTTCATGTATATTCCGTTGGATCTTGATGAGACTACTTTCTATGAGGAAGCATTAGTTTCACCTAATACTAATGAGTAGATAGCTACTATGAAGGATAAAATGGGTTCTATGGCTCGTAACCAAGTTTGGGAGTTGGTTGACCTTCTACCTGGACGCAAGACCATTGGTAACAAATGGCTCTAAAAAATTAAGCCCAAGGCTGATAGGTCAATCGATAAGTACAAAGCCCATCTCATGGCGAAGGGCTATACCCAAATAAAGGGCGTAGATTATGATGAGACATTTTCCCCGGTGGTGAGATTTACCTCTATTCACCTAATTCTAGCTATTGTCATGCATTTGGAACTTTTCCAAATTGATGTTAACATTGCATTTCTCAATGGAGAACTAGATGGAGAGATCTATATAGATCAACCAATAGGCTTTAAGGTCAATGGACAAAAGTGCAAAGTATGTCGCCTCAAACGTTCCATTTATGGCTTAAAGCAATTATCTAAACAATGGAACTTTAGATTCTATAAAGCCATCATTTCAACTATGTTTGAGATGACGAATGAAGACCATTGTGTGCATGTCAAGCGATTAGGAAAGAGTTTCCTTATTCTATCGCTGTATGTTGATGACATTTTGTTAGCTAGAAATAATATAGAGATGATTGTCACCACTCAAAAATGGTTATCTTCTACTTTTGAAATGAAGGACACGGGAGAGACAAATTATGTGCTCGAAGTTAAGATCTTGAAAGATCACTCTAAGAGGTTTCTTGATTTGTTTCAAGAGACTTACATTAAGAGAATCTTGGAACAGTTTCTTATGCACTATTCCAAACCCATTGACACTCCAATTGAGAAAGGACATAATCTGAGCATTGACTCTTGCCCTAAGACAGATGAGGAAAATAAACAAATGGAAAAACACTACAAGAAATTAAACTTTTGGCGACTAAATTTTTAGTCGCCAAAAGTAAGATTTTAGTCACCGAAAATCTTCCCGACTAAATATTTTGGTCGCTGGATTTCTCACGGAAAGATTGTCAGGGAAGGTATTGGTGACTAAAAAATCGTTAGTCGCCAAAAGTCCTATAAATGGCGACTAATTTTTTTAGTCGCCAAAAGTAAATGTATTGGCGACAAAAATAATTTTTAGTCGCTGATTAGGCTAAATTGGTGACTAATCTATTAGTCGCCAAAAGCTTTCAATTTAATTTAACATCATATTTTCAGCTACTAAAATTTTTGTCGCCAAAGCTTGAGGTATCTGGGGCGACCAAAGTTTTAGTCGCCAATTTTCTTTTTTGGTTCATCTAACTTTTTTTAGCAACTAAATGTTTAGTCGTAGAAAGTCCAATTTGTTGTTTAACTACTAAATAGTTTAGTCGCCTAAAGTCTAATTTTTTTTTATTTCGCTACTAAAATTTTAGTCGCCTATCATATAATTTTTATGTTTTGGCAACTAAATATTTAGTCGCCTAAAGTGTTTTTTTAAATGGTTACTAAATATGTAGTCACCAAAAGATTTAATTCTTTTTTAGCTACCAACTATTTAGTCACTAAAAATATTTTGACTCCATTTTTGGCTACCAATTGTTTAGTTGCCAAAAACATCATTTTATGTTTTATTTTGTTTATTTTAATTTATTTGTCCACAATCTGTATGTATCCACCGCAACCTGTAACAGGTATAAAAACAAAACAATATGTATATATTATCATCCATTCCATAACATATATTTCACTTACAACCATCAAACAAAAAAGAATAACTTATAATGTCAACTTCTATACAAACCTAGTATATATTCCAATTGGAAATAATAACTTCATACATAATAGATGGAAAGCTACAGAATTTTATTCCTTGAACCTTGTATACCAGACTGATCAAATTCAAGATCACATTATAGATGTTTGCAAATTTACATGATGCCACTAGTCTTTGAATACAAATAAATAAATAAAATCCATCTTGATTTGCATTCGATTATGACCAAAACCTGATAAAGGTTCAAATCGAATGAGAATTCGTCAATACGTGTTATGAAACTGAAATTTGTAATCAGTAATTTATGACATCAAACAGCATACCTGGTATTTGTTTCTGAATATGGAAACAGCTTCTGCATGGACCAAAATCTTATGGTGCGCAACCAAATATGGCTCTGTCAATGCATGTTCACATCTTCCAGGGGCAAATATTCAATTGGCATCAATAGAGGCAAAATTATTTAGTTAATATATAGATGTTTGGAAACAAGACAATAAAAATCAATTGCAAGCATTTAACAATTTTTTTTAATAAAAAATAACAAAATTAACAAATTAATTTAAACTCATAATAGAAATATTAACCTATTCACATACAAGTGTGCAAACAAAATATAAATTTTCATACATGCAAAACAAATATCCATCAACCACCCTTAAAATATATTGTACTAAAAGATTCAAGTCCTCAAAAAAAGAAAAAAAAAAAAAGAAAAAGAAAGAGCAACATAATCTCAGTTTGGCTCCCAAACATCACCAGCTCGATTATATCAACTACTCCCTCAACAAAGCCTACAAAAACATATACACATGACTTGAAAATTTAATGCAGTTTAACTTGAAATAATAAAAATAAAACTATTTCAAAAGAAATTGTCACGAGAAAATGGCAATACTATACTGTAACCGAGTAAAATGAGGTAAATTCATATAAAATAAAGTCATGATCATCAACTTGTTGGTACAACAAGTAGATATAAAATTCTAGGGAGTAGTCAATCGAGTATTTCTAGTAGTTAACTTTGAGTATTTCAGTTGCAAATATTTAAATGCTTACCTATAACTATTCCTTGTTTCCAGTAGTAATGTTTGAGATTGTCCAACAGGCTTCTTTCTTGATGCTCTTCTTATGATTATGGGTTAACAGATTCAGCAAGCACGGAAGTGCACTGTGCTCAATTATAGACTGAAGAAAGGAGGTTTCCATTAACAGATGCAAAATCATGGTACATTGAAAGCAAAGACAAATTCCACATCATGCTTCGAGTTCCCTAATCTCCAGCACTTTTAGCATTCAAAAATCAAATACAATCCCTGCTAATGTAATTAAATTTAACCACAAAAAAGGAAAATTCATCAAATCCTAGATACATGTTTGGGAGATAATTCACCAAATTCATCAAATCATTGGTTAAGCACAAGCATATAAAAATCACATACTGCAACCTAGATCCAACATGATAAACAATAATTTTCTTCTCCCTACTCCAACACTGAGTGATTTCGGCCACCATCTTCTAGAGATAGAACTACAATCTGCAGACTGTAGGTCACAAATTGAGTTCTCAAATCTCCTAGCATTACTCATTTATGCAATTATTTTCCAGAAAACATGGGAAATTTTGAACAAGGTAGATTTTCACATCACATGGCATGATATGTTCCAACATTAATTTCCAGTTACCATTTACATCCCGGCATTAGTAACTAATGTATTTCTGGGTAAGCATGGGAAATTTTGAACAGCGTAGATTTTCACATCACATTGCATTATATATTACAACATTAATTTGCAATTACCATTTACACCCTAGCATTAGTAACTAATGTATTTGTGAGTAAGCTAGAACCACTGACTCAACAATATTAATCACAACAGTAATTTCCACAAATTAGCAAATAATATCTTTGGTTAAGCATAAGCATGAAATTCAGAGTCATTGAGTTCAGGAATTAACACTTACCACTTGAGGAAAAAAACCATAAAAGAAGAAGATGGAAATGAAAATGTATGGTGCGGCCAACATGTGATTTTAAAGACACCCATGGATTGTCAAAGAACAAGAAAAATATCTTGTATTTAATCCATACACTAACTCTGCACTATAGTAATGACCTTGAGAGAAACCAAACACAGTAACTAACAAAACCACAAATCAGCCCATAGCTCAAAACCAACCTGAAACTTATCCAAGTTAGAATAACACCCCTCCTCTTGTTTCTTCCTGACAGTTCAAAAATCCATCGGACGCTCAATAATTTCATGGTAATCAGGAAGCTGCATAAAGACTGTTTCAGTACCAATTTAACAAAAGGGGCGATTAAGAATCATCATTATATATGCAACATTTTCCAAAAGAAGTACCTCATTCGGATCAACAGGTTCTAAGAAGACCCCATTGTAGGCACCCCATTTTTTACCGTTCTCAAGACTTGGACGTCACCGTTGGAACACTCGGTGATTATCCATGTTCGTGTTCGTCTCGAGTTCCCGGAGGTCTCAGCTGCGCGCCTTGCCTCAGGACCTCCTGACTCGACTGCTTCGTGTTCGGTTTTGGCACCAAACACCTGTGTTTTTGCCCTGAAGGGCAGGGAATGGCTTGTTGGCCATCTTAACATGAACTAGGATCACGCATATGATTACTAACTAGTTTCTGTTTTGGCTTGGAGTACTAGGTAAGCTTTTATGCTTTAGCATACCGCATGCGTGTGAGTGTTTGCCATGACAGCATGCTTACCATGAGGCTAGATGCTTATGTGATAAACTGTTTGAATGCCTGTGGGTGAAGGTTGGATTGTTTGAGTTGGAAAAACTCGTTGAAATCCGTGTTTTAGCCTACTTGCGAGTAGCAAATTCCAAAGCGCTTTTCAAAACAAACGGATATGCAATACTTGTTTCCAAATTAGGCAATCTAGTCTATACTTGTTTGTTGTGCGCATAACATAGTAATTCTAGGCTAATAACTGGAATAAGAACACATAACGTTTTCAAAATCGGATATCATGGTTAGTAGAGGCCGGTCTTCGGACCGAGCGAAAGGGGGTGCTCATTGCTGACCTTTCCCGATCGTACCCAAGCTCCCGAGCCAAGACAACTTTGGTGATGACGGACACGTGGCCTTCGGCACCGAGTCAGGGTTTCCTAAATTTCCCATTTTAAAAAATATTTAGGTAGCGACTCTGTATCTGGCAAAGCAGTCCATGTTTGGCACTTCTTTTCAAAATCTGTTTTTCTCAAAATGATTTGCCAGAGTTGGACTCTTTGGTTCAGATTAGGAACCACAACAAGCAAAAAAAGGGGAGTCCGAACTGTAGCCGAGGTCCCTCGCGGGCTTGTTACAGTTTCTGGCGACTCTGCTGGGGAGTTTAGAGAGCTTGACTCGAACTCATGATATCCTGTTTTGACTACACTTATGTGTTTCTTTGCATTGCATGTGCATTGGTGTGCCTAGGACACCGTGTTGGCCATCTGCTATTCTTGAGCGGTTTGCTGGAGACTTGTCTTGTCAAGGTATGACCATAAGGCTGACCGGTTGCGGGCTCTGCCAGTATGGGAACACAAACCCCGGTTTTATCGGGGCACCCTTTTTGACCATTCGACCTAGTGCATATCGAAATCCATAGTGACCATTCCAAACTAGGACAGGTTGCTTACCCGATATAGGTTGTTTGAAACCGCTGCGTGCGTAGTGAAACCCTAGCTCCTGACAAAATAGGACAGGGAAACCCTACCCCAACATAGGGGTGTATTGGCTCTCTTTTACATGCTATGTGCTTTTAGAGTGTACCTCTACAGGAATGCGCATATCAGTTTGCAAGTTTTGGTATCCGGCCTGAGGGCACCAGTAACAGTATTTTGGGGAATCAGTTATCTGTGGGTACCAGATTCAGACATGGGGGCAATGATTCAGAAACAGTGATCAGTATTTGAGGAACAGTGTATCCAGTTCACTAGCAGTGTGTTATGATATCCAACCGTGTGTTGTATGTTTATTTTATGCCGTTATGCTGTCCAATTGTCTGTTTATTTATACGCTTTATTTATCTTTTTACTAGGGTAGTTGAGCACAATTGCTTCTGACCCGGTAGATATTCCCCAAGCACCCTGGATTAGAGGTCGTCGACTCCATCGATCTGAGGATCTGGTAGACGGACAACCAGTGTGCTACTCACTACCCCCGGTTACTAGACGGAGGTCAGTCAGGCAGAGGACATCAGTACAGCAGTCAGTTCAGAGGGCCTTATCTACCCCACATGTGTTCAGTAGGGATCAGGATTCCGTGTCACCAATAGAGAGAGAATATATACCGGTAACTCAACCAGAGCAGAGCAGTATGGCTAGTTTGGAGGAGATGGTGCGCCACCTCCAAGAGAGCATGAAAACAATGCAGCAGGATGCCGTCCGTCAGGCGGAATTCGCTAGGCAACAGGCCACAGTTGTGAAGGAACAGGCAAAGACAATTGCCAGACTAGAGTAGCAAACCGGAGCATCTGCTTCGCATCAAGCTCCTCCCCCACCAGGAGTTCCAAACCTCGGGGAGATAGCCAATGTTCAGAATGATACAGAACTGCCCACAGGACCACCCCCACCTCCAATCCTACCTCAAATCCAACCTCAGCTATCAAAAACACCCACCAACCTACCGGACTCTCCCTTTGAGTTCGAGACTGATCCCACCGCACTAAAGTTGAGCAAGCTTGAAAAGTTGTTCAAGAGATCCCAAGGGGTCAAGACTATCCCCAACATCGAAGATGGATATACCGACGCAGCTGTGATGTTGCCCGACAGATTCAAAATGCCTCATATTGATCGATTTGACGGGTCCGGGGACCCCATGGTGCACTTAAGACTGTTTTCAGATGTCCTAATGCCAATGGGCCTTAGTAGGCTTCAGAAGTTGTCTTTATTTGGCCGGACCCTGTCGGGTGTGGCGGCCATATGGTATGCCAAGCTAGAAGATGACGTTAAGAGGAATTGGGACGAAATGGCTGAGGCCTTCATCGCGCAGTACTCATACAATACACAGATTGAGATTACGACCCGTGATCTCGAGACGACTAGGCAAGAGCCTAAGGAGAGTATTTCAGAGTTCGTAACCAGATGGAGGGCCAAGGCTTCGATAATGACCTTGAGGCCTACGGATAAAGACCAGATTCGGATGATTGTGCGCAATCTTCAGCCGAAGTTGATGCAAAAGATGATAGTACTCCCCTTTCCTATTTTTTCTGACCTACATGAAATGGGGGTGCAGATTGAAGATGCCTTGAAGCAAGGCTTGATTGATAACGATCGGGAGCAACCCCGAAGGACCTTCAACCGCAACACTAATACAGGCCCGAGTGGCACTACTACTACGAGAGCCTCCGAAGTAAGCATGGTCACCGCCAACCCCCCACCAAGAGCCATGTCAGCTACGCCATTCTCCGGTGCGTCCGGAAGCAATCCGCAAACAGCTAAATACCCACCCAGAAACACCAGAACTTTCCCTCCACTTTATATGTCCCTATCCAAAGCTCTGGGGGTTTTGATCAAAAAAGGGCATCTGAAGCCCCTGGAGCCGCGGCCCCTACCAGAAAAACTTCCTCCTACCCATAACCCAGCCAAGTATTGTGCATTTCACCAACAGCACGGTCATGATACCGATCTGTGCTTCCGGTTGCGTCATGAGATTCAAGATCTCATCGATAACGGGGTGATTTTGCCTCCCGAGAAGCCCAATGTTATTACAAATCCCCTCCCCACACATAACCAAGTTCCACCACCCAAAAGACTCAATTTCATCCATACTGGGGCCATGTCCTACGACCCTAATATCTATATCACACCTACCCACCTGCCTAAACCGGAGGTGTTTCTTCCCGATTGCACCGACTTGTGCATGATGGACATCTCCATGACCCAACCTGAGCCAGCGGTGGTGACCACCGAGAACAGGAGAGAGGAGATCCCAAAGGAAAAACAGGTGGTTGAGCCAGAGTCCGCGGAATCGGGGAATTATGTTGAGAAGACATATAGTCCGGATGACTACATTTCATCAATAGGCCAAGATGGGCCCAGAGTAGAATTGCCAACAGAGGGAGAGTTGTGTATGATTCACGGGGATAGTTTGGGACAGGGAACAGATGGTGTAACAGCTGTGGGGGAGGACCTTGCCGATCTCCAGTTTTACAGTGACCAGGACCCAGAGGATGCGGCAGTCGCATGGTTCGATTGTGAGAATTCAGCAGAAGTTACTGGGTGGTTGGATGATCAACCTGATGTGATAGGAGAGTTTCAGTCAGAACAGGGCTCAGCAGGGTTGAGAATATCAGTGACGGCCGGAAGGGTCGAAGAGCAGAGTACATCGCCGGAGGGCCCCGGTGTCAAGAATTTCCCCCGAGATTGGAATATTTTGAGTACGGGGATTATTGAACAGTCAGTCATGTCGGAACAAGCAAGTTTTGAAGATTCCAAGAGAATCAGGAAGGCGAAGGCCCATGTGGGAGTTGAAACTGCTGTGTGCACAGGAACCGAGAATGTTGCGGGCATGTGGATGGAAGGTGCTGCGAGCGCAAAAACAGTCATACCAGAGCCGGATAGGTGTCTGTCAGCCGCTGATGGAATGTGGTGGGAAGATGAGGACTTATGTCTTGCCCACACGGATGAAGATTGGGGGAATAACCAACCTGATGACACCTGGTACCTTAGAGAGGTCGACCACATGACGCGGAGTGGGCGGTATTTCAAACCCCCACACTTAGATCAACCAGAGGCCTCAGGGAAGGATAGAGAAGCTAAGAAGCAAAAGGAGAAGCAGCTTGAGGAGGAAGCTGTACTCAAACAACTAAAAAAGATACAAGCAGACATCTCCATCTGGGGATTGCTCATGGCCTCACGAGTACATAGGCAGGCTGTCCTGACAGCTATGGATAAGGCCAAACTCTCTATAGAGACTACACCAGAGCAGCTGGTTGGGCTGGTTTTTCCGGAAGGAGGTTCCCCGGCATTAACCTTTTCAGACAAAGAACTGCCGCCTGAGGGCGTAAATCACAATAAACCCCTCTACATCTCCGTGGAATGTAGAGATAAGTGGATACCGGTGGTACTTGTTGATACCGGGTCTGCCATCAACGTCTGCCCAGCAAGGACGGCGTATGCGATTGGCTTGAAAACCGCAGACTTCGTACCAACAGCCCAGGTCATCCGGGCGTACGACAATACAAGTAGAGAAGTAATGGGCACAGTTAAAGTTCGGACGAAGGTTGGGCCAGCACGAGATAGATTTCCATGTCCTAGAAGTTCCCGCAACTTTCAATTTGCTTTTAGGGCGACCGTGGCTGCATCAGGTGAAGGCAGTGTCATCTACTTTGCATCAAATGGTGAAATACCCCTATGGGAAGGGAGTAGCCATTGTCTTTGGGAATTCATCAATCCACCCACCACCGGAGTTATCCACGCCTGTTCTAGAAATCGAGCATGGTATGGAGGATGTGTTTATATCAGGTTTTACCTTGGCCGAGGCTCAGGTTGTACAGAACATCATGGCTGCTAACGAAGGGATCTATGTCAGTGCCCAAGCAGTGTATCTCATGAATAAGCTCCAACATATCCCCGGGATGGGATTAGGAAACAGCGGCCGTAAGGGCATTGCAGCATTGGCCGAAGTGCCGCACAACCCTCATACCTTCGGCTTGGGTTATCTGCCCACCAAGGAAGATTGCGTAAGAAAAGGAAAGAGATGGCTAGAAGAGCCAAAGCAAAACAGATTGGGAAACCCTTTGAATTGATACATCGGCCCATCCAGGGTACCCTGAACGGACGCTTCATCCGGGAGGGGGAGGATTTTCCATTCTGCGGTTTTCCGGAGCCGTGGTTGAACGCAGAGAAGAAGCGCGTGCCAGGGTTCGAAATTTTCTTTGACCTGCAGTTGCTTGGGGATGATGTTGCTAAAGAGCAGACAGACCCAACAGTTGAGGCTGAGCATAGCAAAGAATTGGAGTCTGCGGACACAGAGTTTGAAATGGGGGTAGCACTGGCATGTCTACTTTCAGATCCTTTGATCGACCAGTTGTGCTTGGGGGATGACTCCTTGGTGTCCATGATCGGAGATGAAACGGCTGCGGGCCTACCACCAGCTATTTTGGATGCATCCGTCGCACCCTCCCTCACCTGGCGGTACGAGGAGGGATTTTTGTCAAGCAGCACCGGGTCAGGTAGTGAGCCGGAATCTGATTCCACCAAGTCTTGTCAGTTGGAATCAGGTTCCAGCTCATCTGAGTCTTAGTCCGGTATTCCTGGGGGTGATAACCCGGATGCCACAGTCCTGTCCAGGTCGTCTTTTTCGTTCTCTTTTGAGTCTGTTGTAACAGAAGAATTGGACGGTTTGGAAGTACATAATGAGAATGAGGTGAATGTGGTTTCCGAGTACTTTTCTGTGCCTTTGATTTATTGCTTAAATCAGGACTTTCAAAATTTTGATGAAAACGACGAGGACGAAATTCCTCCGATTTTGCAACGACTAATTGAACAAGAGCAGGAGAGATTTGTTAAACCCTTAATTGATGAAAGCACTACCGTGAACATTGGTACTGAGAAGGACCCGCAGCTGGTTCAGATCGGGTCCACGTTGTCTTCGGAGGAACGCGAGCGCTTGGTCGCTTTATTAAAAGATTTCAAAGATGTTTTCGCGTGGTCCTACGAAGACATGCCTGGAATCGATCCTGAGATTGTACAGCACTGGATCCCTCTTGACCCCGAGGCCCGACCTGTCAAACAGAAACTCAGAAGGATCCGCCCTGATTGGGCCATTAAGATCAAGGAAGAGGTCACCAAGCAGATTGACGCAGGCTTCCTGCTGGTATCCGAATACCCAACTTGGTTGGCCAACATTGTTCCAATGCCAAAGAAGGATGGCAGAATCCGGGTATGTGTGGATTTCAGGGATTTGAATAGAGCTAGTCCGAAGGATGACTTTCCCTTACCACATATCAACGAGTTGGTAGATTTCACTGCGGGGCATGCTTTGCTTTCGTTTATGAATGGCTTCTCAGGTTATAATCAGATAGTAATGGCACCCGAAGACCGGGAAAAGACTGCTTTTACCACCTCGTGGGGTACATATTGCTACAAAGTGATGCCATTTGGGTTGAAGAACGCTGGGGCTACATATCAACGGGCTGCAACCACAATATTACATGACATGATCCATAAAGAGGTCGAGGTGTACGTGGACGATATGATTGTCAAGTCCAAAGAAAGAGAGGGCCACTACACCGCCTTGCAAAAGTTTTTTCAAAGGATCAGAGAATTTCGGCTGCGGCTGAATCCTCAGAAGTGCACGTTTGGTGTTACAGCGGGAAAAATGCTGGGATTTCTGATTACACAAAGGGGCATCGAAGTCGACCCTTCCAAAATCAAGGCCATCTTAGAAATGCCACCACCAATGACTGAAAAGGAGGTGCGAGGCTTTCTGGGTAAAGTGCAATTCATAAGGCGGTTTATCTCAAAACTAACCTTAACTTGTGAACCACTTTTTGGTCTTCTGAAGAAAGGAAAAGAGTTCCAATGGGACGGCCGATGCCAAGCAGCTTTTGAAAAGATCAAGGAATATTTACAGAACCCGCCCGTGTTGTCACCACCAAAGCCGGGAAAGCCGTTGATGTTATACCTGTCAGTAACCAAGACTACAATGGGCTGCATGCTCGCACAAGAGTCAGAAGATAAAGTGGAAAGGGCCATCTACTATCTGAGCAAGAAGATGTTGGATTACGAGACCCGCTACACTCCGCTGGAAAAGGCTTGTTTGGCCTTGGTATGGGCTACCAGGAAGCTGCGGCACTACCTGTTAGCCCACTCTGTAATGTTGGTTTCACGACTCGATCCCATCAAATATCTTTTCGAGAAACCAGCACTTACGGGTAGGCTAGCTCGTTGGCTGCTGTTGCTCTCCGAATTTGATCTCAAGTATGTGACGCGTAAGTCAGTAAAAGGGAGAGCGGTAGCAGAGTTCCTTGCCAACCACCCGGTTGAAAGGGATGAAGCGGTTGAGTACCTATTCCCAGATGAAGCCATTTTGCACATCGAAGATGAAACTTGGACGATGTACTTTGACGAAGCGTCAAATCAATACGGATATGGGATGGGGGTGTTGCTGATAGCGCCTGACGATTCCCGTATCCCTTTAGCATTCAAGCTCCAGTTCAAAGTCTCAAACAATGAGGCAGAATATGAGGCATGTATTGCCGGTCTAGAAGCTGCCCTAGAATTAGGGGGCAAGACGGTTGGACGTCATTGGGGATTCGAACCTTGTTGTGTCTCAAGCAAAAGGAGACTGGAAAGTCAAGGAGGAAAATATGATAATTTACCACCAGACCTTGGATTTGTTAATTCCTCGGTTTGAGAAGTTAAATTTCACTCACCTAGTAAGAGAGAACAACAGGTTCGCAGATTCGTTAGCAACTCTATCTTCCATAATAGACATCCCGTCTGGAGTCCGGATGCGTCCAGTCATTATTGACCAGAAATTTGCACCTGCTTACGAGTCAATCTCTGCCATAGATGAAGTGTAGGACAACAACCCCTGGTATTACGACATATGGAACTTCTTGGAAAAGGAGGCGTACCCACCAGGGGCAAATGCCAAGGACAAAAGGGCAATCAGAAGAATGGCTGTTCAGTTTATCATCTGCAGGGGTAAATTGTACAAAAGAGGTCACCTGGGAATGCACAAGCTGTGTGTAGAAGCTGAAGAGTCGAAGCGCCTGATGGAGGCCATCCATGGAGGAGAATGTGGGGCACATATGAATGGGGTAATGCTGGCACGGAAGATCCTCAGACAGGGTTACTACTGGTCTACCATGGAGGAAGATTGTATCGGCTTTGTTCGGCGATGCCACAAATGCCAGATCCATGCAAATCGCATGAACATCCCGTCGTCAAAGCTGTACAACATGACGTCGCCATGGCCATTTTCAGTTTGGGGAATTGATGTGATTGGGGCTGTTACCCCGAAGGGGTCGAATGGGCATGAGTTTATCTTGGTAGCAATAGATTACTTTACGAAGTGGGTCGATGCCCAATCTTATGCGGTGCTGAAGGCTTCGCATGTCGCAAAGTTTATCAGAAACAACATCATCTGCCGTTATGGGGTCCTGAATGAGATCATTTCAGACAATGGTTCCCACTTCAAGAAGGAGGTGATTGATTTGTTGGAGAAATACAATGTGGCTTTTCATAAGTCGTCCACATATCGGCCGCAGACCAACGGAGCAGTTGAAGCCGCCAACAAGAACATCAAACACATATTGCAGAAGATGGTGGAAACCTACCGGGATTGGCCAGATAAGTTGCCGTTTGCTCTGTGGGGCTACCGAACTTCAATTAGAACTTCTACCGGAGCGACTCCGCATTCCTTGGTTTATGGGATGGAGGTCGTTCTACCTATAGAGATTGAGGTTCCGTCTTTACGAGTATTGGCTGAGTGTCAAATAGCCGAGGCAAATTGGCAGCAGAGCAGATTCGAGGAACTCATGCTCTTTGATGAGATGAGATTAAAAGCACTATACCATGTCCAAGGATATCAACGCAGAATTGCCCGGGCTTTCAACAAGAAAGTTAAGTCCAGGAATTTGAAGGAAGGAGATTTGGTACTCAAAGACAACCGAGCTCCCATCCACGACCCAAGGGGCAAGTTCAGACCCAATTGGACTGGTCCCTATATTATCAAGTCCATCTGGTCAGGTGGAGCTGTGGTTCTGATGGACCTAGATGGCCTAGAGTTCTCCCAACCGATCAACATGGACAAGTTAAAGAAATATTACCCCTGAGAGGCTCGCTAGGTCGAAAACCCGAAAGGGCGACCCAGGCAAAATTCAGAGTACAAAAAATTAGAAAATATAAAAACTGAGCTCGCAAGGTTGAAAACCCGCAAAGGGCGGCCTTGGCAAAAGTTAGAGCGCAAAAGGAGAGTGAAAATACTCGAGTGAACCCAAGCCTGAACTACGTAAGGCTTGATTCCCATCTTTGGGGTACGTAGGCAGCTTCATCCTGAAGTTCAGCCATAAAACTTTTCCCCGATCAACTTTGTCCATTTGATCATTTCGGTCATCTTTGTCCATCAGCGTTTATCGCAATCTCCGATATAGTGCCATTCAGACTAGGGGCAACTTTCCGTTGCCGTACAGTGCCGTGGTACCGTTCAAACAAGGGGCAACTTTCCAGTTGCTAGGATCCGGGGTTGTGCATCTCAGTGACAGATCTTAGGCGTGTCCAGTTCTGATCCATACCGAAAATAGTTTTGAAAAGTTTTAATAAAGGTGATTTTGTTCAAATAAATCTTTTTACAACTAAGACCATTTCTGGACCAAAACGGAAAATTTTCAGTACCACAACCTTCAATTTCATTGATTTCAATACAGAGTTCTCTTGCTCTTACATACGATTGAAGTTGCCTTTTATTACACTCACAAAGAAAACTTGAAAGTACTAATAAAGCAATAAATCCGGGGCATGGTCAGGTCAAATGTCCCTGCGCCCCCTCCCAGAGCTGGTCGAAGCCTCTGATGGCAAAGTGGGCCCTTCCTGTGCCTCTTCATTAAGCCAATCTAAGCACTCATCAGACAAAGTGCAACTGAAAGTGGGAGCGGGGGCCAGGAGTTCTCTCGTCCTCCATGTTGTGGCATATCGGGCCAGCTGTGCGCCTCGAATCGGGAATGTAGCCGGGTACTCTATCCCTTCCGGCGGACAAGTCTGATCATGACCGAACTGGCGCAGGATACGGAATGGAAAATAGAAGACACAATGAGTCAAGCCAATCAATTGGATCCCGGGTTAACGGGTCATGCTGTAGCTCATTACCGGGAGATTGAGCCAAGGACACCGCCAAGCAATACGGTCTGCGGACAAACTGCACATCCATTCGAACCACCAACCCTCATCAAGGGCGTCAACTAGGCGCTGCCTGAAGAAGTAACCGCGAGCTGAGTAAGCTGGGCAAGAGTCCACAACCTGCAGTTTATCCATCAACCATACCTGGGGAGGGATGAAAAAAATGAGAGAATAAAGAATAGAGAGATGTACGATGAGAGGGAAAAGTGAGAAAAGGGTTTTGTGAGGAAAACCGAGCTTGAGGGCCAAGTGATGTGAGCAAACATATATGTGAGATTGGGAGGGAAACATTACCTGCAGTAATAGTGGACTCCCTGCTAATCTGGTCGTCTCTCGGCGATAAAAGGCGTCTAAGCCCAGTAACGTCTCAGCCAGAATCATGGCAATGCAGCTTTTGCCCTCCTTCAAGCCTTGGGCAACCTCAATCAACCGGACGCTAGACCCTCCCGAACCTGAGACAAACAGAAAATGAGATAGCATGCACAAACAAAGGGCGTGTCGCCGGAAGCCTTGCCAGTGATGGTCACCGCGATCACCAGTCTCAGAAAAACGGCAAACCAAGCTCGGAACATCCAGCATCCCATCACAAATCAGAGAACGAGCATCGGGTATTGAGAGCCCACACATTTGCCCTAAGACTTGGGCATGGCCAAAACGAAGTTGGGGCAAAATCTCTTCATTACGCTCAGATTCCATTAGAGCTTGGAAATCTTCGAAGGTAGGACACACCTCTTGCCCGCTAAAGCTGAAGACGTGTGTCACCGGATTCCAAAACCTTGCCGCGGCATGAAGAAATGGAAAATGCAGCGGGGTACGACGCAAAGTGAATAGTGCGTTTATGCCGAAGGCCCAGAAATTCTGCTTTTCCGAGCCATCCAAGTTGTTAATCCAAGTTGCGAGATTTTGGGCAAGGAATTCTTCCATTTGGAGTAAATCAGAGTGGAAATGAAGAAAACTACGAAGCTGGGGTCTTTTGTAGGGGATAAGGTTGAATGGAGGATAGGTGTCAGCATTCTGCTGGTTCCTTCCATTCTCGGCCGACCGGCCAAATAGATTGCCGACCGGCCATCTGTTTTGGCCGATGGATCAATTTTTCGGCCGATGGCCTTTCCTCACGGCCGACGGCCTTTCTGTTGGGCCGGTGGTTCTCCCCCTTGTCCTCTGAGCTGTTTATGCTAAGAAGTTGGGGAATCCCACCATTTCCAATACCCCCTCAGTGATCAATTCTCACGAGGGCACGCCCATTTGTTTATCGAGTTGTTGTATATTTGCTTATCGAGTTATATTTCACTATCTTTAAGTCTTTGTACTGTTTATCGAGTTGTACTCGCACCTGCTTGGTCATAACGAGTCCCTCTGTTTTGCTTATCGAGTTGTAATTGGTTCACTACCTGATTATTACGATGCGATGCTTCGTTTCCAAAACACAGTGTCAATTTCAGTCACATTGTCATGTGATGCCTTGTGATACGATGCGTAGAACGTGCAAATGCAACACCTTTTGAACAAATAGCTGTTTCATTTCCGTCATGTATTTCTAAAAAAAAAAAAAAAAGAGAAGAAGAAGAAAAATATGCGATTTCAAAAAAAACAAAACTGCCTGAGGCAATGCAATGTGCTTAAACTCCTAATAAAAAGGAAAGTAAAGCAGGAGAATAACAGGGTAGCAGGGTACCGGAATGGATACCAGTAACCTCCCCTCGCGGTCATTGTACCTTTCGCACCCTTGTTCGGGTCAATTGTGTGGTTTGGCACCTTCATCACTCAAGGCAATACAAGAAAATGCACTGTCAGAATGCAAGTGGACCTTCGAGTTGACCTCAGGCCATGACTTTTGTGAGCGATGCTCGGTACATGCGAAGGATGCTCCTTCCCGTATCCTTTTATATCTTGTGAATTCCATAAATCATTTCAATCATACTGTGTTGCAATACGTTGCATTTCAGCATCATGTTTTGCCAGGTTCAATTTCAAGTTCCTTTATATACACATTGCGTGCATGCGTGCATTGCTTTACTTACATGTGTTCAAGCTCCTCTTATATACACACTGTGTGCATGCGTGCATTGCTTTACTTACATGTGTTCAAGTTCCTTTATATACACATTACGTGCATGCGTGCATTGCTTTACTTACATGTGTTCAAGTTCCTTTATATACACATTGCGTGCATGCGTGCATTGCTTTACTTACATGTGTTCAAGTTCTTTTATATACACATTGCGTGCATGCGTGCATTGCTTTACTTACATGTGTTCAAGTTCCTTTATATACACATTGCGTGCATGCGTGCATTGCTTTACTTACATGTGTTCAAATTCCTTTATATACACATTGTGTGCATGCGTGCATTGCTTTACTTACATGTGTTCAAGTTCCTTTTATATACACATTGCGTGCATGCGTGCACTGCTTTACTTACATGTGTTCAAGTTCCTTTATATACACATTGCGTGCATGCGTGCATTGCTTTACTTACATGTGTTCAAGTTCCTTTTATATACACATTGCGTGCATGCGTGTATTGCTTTACTTACATGTGTTCAAGTTCCTTTTGTATACACATTGCTTGCATGTGTGCATTGCTTTACTCACATGTGTTCAATCCCACTATCTTTTCTATACACATTGCATGCGTTGTCACGCACTTTCGATTGCATTGTCATGCATGTTGCTAACAACATTGTACCTGTTAAGTTTGTTTTCTTTACAGGCACGATATTGTATGTACGGCTCATTTGAGGCCGGTGCAACTGGACGAACCGGACAGGTATTGTATCTTTCGCGTGAGACGTATCGAGAATTGCATAATTCTCTTACATCCTTTCTGCATTGTAGTGTAGTTTGGTGTATGCTAGCTTAAAACTGTCGCATGCGTGCTTCGTTACAGCTTTCTTTGCATGATCATAAGTTATGCTCGGCTTCTTGCATTTTTAGTTGCATTTTGCCCCTGCCTTCGGGCGCATACCTTGTTTGTCTTGCATGTTTGTCCAAGTCTTCGGCCTTGTCAAAAATGGGTCGTCTCTGGGCTTTGACATTCACTCCCGTCATTGTTATGACTTTCGAGTTCTGTCAAAGAGGGGCAACTGTAGACACCCCATTTTTGACCGTCCTCAAGACTTGGACGTCACCGTTGGAACACTCGGTGATTATCCATGTTCGTGTTCGTCTCGAGTTCCCGGAGGTCTCGGCTGCGCGCCTTGCCTCAGGACCTCCTGACTCGACTGCTTCGTGTTCGATTTTGGCACCAAACACCTGTGTTTTTGCCCTGAAGGGCAGGGAATGGCTTGTTGGCCATCCCCACGCCCCACCGGCCCTCCCCCATCATCACCGGCCGCACATGTGTACCACCGGCAGTGTTTTCTTAAAAACAATGGCCGGTCGGCACTATGTTTAGCCGACCGGCACTTTATTGTGCCGGTGACCCCTTTTGGTGGCCGGCGTGCACCCTTTGCACCCCTGAGGCATGGTGCATGCCAGCTGTGCCAGCTGGAATACACCATCACTCATCCCCGTGCATGGGAGTGACCTCTTTGCACCTTTGAACCCCCAAACCTTCTAGAAGGTTGACCCCTTTGGCCAAGCTTCTTGGAGAAGCTTGGCCAGCTGTCTTAGCTTCCCCAAGAAGCCAAGACCCCTTTGCACCCTTTGCCCCTTTTAGTTAGCTTCTTGGAGAAGCCTTGAGCCTTGTTTTTTGCCTATATAAGCACCATCTCTCTCCCTTGGTGAGGGGTTAGCCATTTTCATCAAAGAAACCAGAGCTTGTGTATCTATGTATCTGCCATATATCTCCTCTCTCTAGATTTTCCCTCTCTCTCCTCTTGTGTGTGTGTTTTTAGACCTAAAAGTGTGGTTTCAGCTTACTTTTGCACTAATACACACACCATTACACCTTAGCTCGAGATTGGGAGGCTTGGAGGGTTGTTTGCTGAGGTTTTGGACTGTTTTTGATCAGAAGAAGAGGGCTAGATCATCTGTTCTTGAGGTGTCCTTCAAGGGTGAGCACTTTGCTTTAGTTTCCCCATTTTTGCAACAAGTTTTTACCTGTTTTGCTTACTGTTTTTAGCTTTGTGTATAACATAAAAAAGTCTTATATTTTCTTGCTTTTGAACTTTCATTAAGGTCACTTTGTGGTTTGAGTGCAAACTCAACCTCTTAGGCCTTATTTTGGCCTCTTTGGTGCCTTTTCTTGAGGCCTTATTTGCCTTGTTGTTTTGGGTCCTCTCATCACTGAAAACCAGTGGGTTTTTAGTAGTGAGGAAGGTGGTTTGAAGTCTTGTATAGGGGAGGGACACCCCTCTCCCCTTTGTCCCTCTTTTGCCTTTTGTTTTGGCTCATAAGGGAGCATGCCTACTTGGTTTGTTTTGGCCTCATTTCAGAGCTTATCTGGATGTTTTGGAGCATGTTTTACCTCTGTCTAATGGTGGTTTGTTGGCCTCTTTCATGCATGTTATACTTGCTTTGCATTCCTCTATTTGGCATAGAAATGCATCTTGTGTTTAGGCCATGATCCTTGCATGTATTAGCATGATTCCATGAAGACATTAGCATCATTTTGCCATGTTTAAGGTCTGTTGGCCACTGGTTTTTATCATGTTTAGCATGTTTGACATAGTTGCTTTGCATTAAGGCTTGTAAGTCTCGAGATGTGAGTCCTAAACATGCATTTGGTCAAGCTATTTTAGTGATTTGGAATCAATTAACATGCTATTTTAGTCCTTATGCCATGCTTATATGTCTCCATTTATCATCTCTTTCATGTTTTGAAATGTTGATCTCTTATGCTTTAAAATGGGCATTGTGCATGCTTGTATGTTCTAGGCATTTGGGCTGCCACATCATCGGATTTTGGGGTGTGTTTTGGTGAATAGAAGTTCTATTTTTGCTTGTCTAATTCATACCATGTGTGGTCTTATTGGTGGTAGTGGAGTGCTCTCCTTTATGCCTTAGTTTTAGGCCCATTAGCTTGCATGTTTGTTTGAGCATTTGTTCACTATTTTGGGCACTTTTCGTCACTGTTTTGGGGGAGGTTTGAGGTCTGCCCCATTGTGGTTTAAATCCACCTTTGCATAATCATGTTGCATTACATTAGGAGTAGGATTGCATTACATCCTATTTGCATGTTTGCACCTTGTTTAGTTAAATTGCAATCTCATTGTATGCTTGACATCATCACATTGCGTTTGGTTTAGTTTGCATGGTTAGGAAGTGTCATATTGCATTAACCTAACATTTTCATCTTGCATTTCATATGTTGCATCACTTTGCATTGAGCATTGCACACATGCATTCCATGGCTTGGTTTGGGGTGTCAAACCAAGCATGGGGATTGAGAAGTGTTTGTACTTCAAGTGACAAAACATGTCTCAACCCTCGATCTCCGAGGCCCTTGACTTATACATGATAGAGCCTTGGTCTTCATTTGTGTGTTACATGCATTTCCATTAAAATGCAAACTTGGCCTTTTAGGCCATCATGCACCAAGATGCATCATTGATGGCCCGGGGGTCGAGGGCTATGCTCTCTTGAGTCTAACACATGATAGGGAGCATAGCCATGCTTATATTTGCTCAAAACTCCATGTCATGCACTGCCTGTCTGCTGTTGCTGTCAAAACTGTCTTCTGCAGGAATTTTCTGCCGACCGGCAGTATAGAGTGCCGACCGGCCATCAGTGCATGGCCGATAACCTCATGGACAGCCGGTAGATATTTTAGATGGCCGGTGGGCATTTCCTCCAGCCGATAGTGTGCAGCAGCATACAAGGAAGGTATTCTGGGACTTTGGCAGTTTTTGGAGAGACAGGGCAGTAAAAATAGAGGCAACAGTGGCATGACGCGGGTCTTCCGGGCAAGTTGGATCGAGCATGCATCATTCACGCATCCCGAGGCAGGGCTGAGACCCCTTTCTTTTTATATTGGATTTAATTTGATAATTAGAAATTTTGTAATAATTAATTTATTTATTATTCAGACTGTAATATTTATTTGGTCCCTCCGAGTGAGGGCGAACTTGTAATAAGTGTGCGTGAGTGTGTGTATGTCTTCCAACCCCACGTCTTTCTTCCCTTTTATTTACCTGCTTATGATGGTAGATTAGGGCATATTTAAATTATCATACCTTATGCTATGCATGCGTGCATTCATATATTTGTCTTGCATGCGCCGAGCTCGGCGCATCATGCTAACTGCATTGTATTTCAATTCCAAATTGAATACATGTTATCTGTTGCATTTCACATGCCATGTTTAGGATAGTCGAGCCTGTCTAGATTACATCTTTGCATGTGTTGCATTAGCCATCTTAACATGAACTAGGATCACGCATATGATTACTAACTAGTTTCTGTTTTGGCTTGGAGTACTAGGTAAGCTTTTATGCTTTAGCGTACCGCATGCGTGTGAGTGTTTGCCATGACAGCATGCTTACCATGAGGCTAGATGCTTATGTAATAAACTGTTTGAATGTCTGTGGGTGAAGGTTGGATTGTTTGAGTTGGAAAAACTCGTTGAAATCCGTGTTTTAGCCTACTTGCGAGTAGCAAATTCCAAAGCGCTTTTCAAAACAAACGGATATGCAATGCGTGTTTCCAAATTAGGCAATCTAGTCTATACTTGTTTGCTGTGCGCATAACATAGTAATTCTAGGCTAATAACTAGAATAAGAACACATAACGTTTTCAAAATCGGATATCATGGTTAGTAGAGGCCGGTCTTCGGACCGGGCGAAAGGGGGTGCTCATAGCTGACCTTCCCCGATCGTACCTAAGCTCCCGAGCCAAGACAACTTTGGTGATGACGGACACGTGGCCTTCGGCACCAAGTCAGGGTTTCCTAAATTTCCCATTTTAAAAAATATTTAGGTGGCGACTCTGTATCTGGCAAAGCAGTCCATGTTTGGCACTTCTTTTCAAAATCTGTTTTTCTCAAAACGATTTGCCAGAGTTGGACTCTTTGGTTCAGATTAGGAACCGCAACAAGCAAACAAAGGGGAGTCCAAACTATAGCCGAGGTCCCTCGCGGGCTTGTTACACCCATAAGTGTCTTTCCTGCAATTGAAGTTTAAAGAGGCAATCAGCTTACAATAATCAAAAACCCAAATAGAACAGTACAAGGAAAAACAAAAAAAATAAAATCTAAGAAGCTAGAAAAGAAAGAGCATTAATGACATTGTTGTAGTAAGCAATCCCTTCCTCATTCATTTTTGTACCCAAACCATCTACAAGCATGGAGAAAACCAAAACAACTGATTCACTACTCTAGTTTAAATCAATTGATCATCATGAAGAGCTCTAACAGAGCAGCAGCCATAGCAGCTCAGCAGCTTCAAAGCAATAGCTCCAGCAATCACGTGTGTATTATCAAGGCTAGGTAGTTAGTTTGTTAGAGTTTAACTATAGTTTAGTTAGACGGTTATGGTTAGGTTAAATGTATCAATCTTGTATAAATACTACCTCCTCTGTATCATATAGATTCATTCAGTAAATCAATAAAATAGATTTTTTCTTGTTTTCTCTTTAGAAAGTAGATCTAGATAGTTAAATTTCAAGTTTCAAAATCATGAAACATTAAAAAAAATAATTAAAAAAATATATGTGATTGGTCGTTGAAGTTACTATGGCAAATCATAATAGAGAGAAAACAATAAAAATGTATTGCTGCATTGAACCTCCATTATTCCATTCAAATACAAAGTGTGACTAACACAAAAAAAAAAATAAATAAATAAATAAAAAGAATCCCTAATGACTAAATATAACCAAAGTACGAAACAAAATATGAATAACAAAGGGAAAAACGTTTCTTCATATTTACATAGTCCAAAACTAAAGGGAAAACAAACCAACATTTATGAAAGTTCCATGCAAAGAAGGGGGAAAAAAGACAATATAGTAGTATTCACTCCTACCCAAAAGTCTGAATACTGACCTTGTCACGATGATATTGATCCACTGCAATGTCTCCATTACTTCTATCACAAATTTTTCCTATTAGAGCAAGAAAGTTAAAGAGCATAAATTTTAACAAACAAGCTAACTAGTGCCATATTCATGCATACAACACCCGGAGGTCATTGTAATGGAACAGATGGCGTACGTACGGGTCTATAGGAAAGCATACCTGCAGTATGCGAAAAGAATCCCAAATACTAGGACCTCTACCACCCTCATTCTAGGCCCCTTCAACATAAAAATAACAAGAAGAAAGAGATGAAGTTCAAAGATATTGAGGTTTGCATAATCTATAGGCTTTATAGGTTAGCTAACTGAAAAGCTATGTAATGTATTAGGCAACTTTCCTCATAACTTTTTGCTTTTTTTTTTTTTTTTTTTTTTTGATAAGTAACCTGTCTCAAAATTATATTGTTGAAATTAAATGATACAATGCTAGTCATAGTATCCCTTCATCATGGATGGTTATTCTCTCTGAATTTATATCCATACCTTTAGGTAATTAGTTGGATTTTACATGGGTGCTTGCTCTGTGTCTTTATGTATATATATGAAGTACATGAAAGGAGTATTCTTGTCAAACCAAAAAAACATATTTACATTCACTAAATTCAAACAATATTGAGGCGCAATTTGTAATAAGTAAAAAAGGTCTGGGTAAACTATGAGTTGAAGCAACTTCATTGTGTTGTCAGTCACTAATAAGATAAGCTCTTAAATCAACAAAACTAAGAGGTTTGGAATTAGCTTTTTTATAGTGATTTGTTGTCTTTTTTTATTAGAATTTAATATATATATATATATATATATATCTATAATAAAGGAATAGGGTTTTTGAAAATATATAAAAATGTATCAGAGATACATTTTGATTTAATGGCTGAGATTAATCCTAAAAGTATATTAACGGTGCAGATCAATGTAATTCCCGCCCAAACATCTCTCCCTCAGCCTTCCACCTACCCACGTCTCTCTCTCCCACTCTGTTCTCACCCACGTCTTCTCCCCATTCCCTCTTTATCTCTCTCGCCCTCTCTGATCTTCTTCTTCCCTCTTCATACTGACGCTGCTCACTTCTCCCCTTACAACCCTCCCTCATCGCTCGGCTTGCAAGGTAAGATTTCCTCGATTTTTATCTCTCCACTTCTCCCTTTGTTTCGATTTCTTTTTCCCTGTTCGACACTTTGGCGCTGCTCTCGAACTCTCTCTCTATCAGGTGAAGGAGATTCCAAGATTCAAAGTCAAGAACCCTAATCGTGAGTGAACTAAAACCTTAACTGCTACTAATTGTTTGAATCCATAACTAAAACCTCGAACTCTCTCTCTATCGTGAATGAATTTATTGATTCTATCTTATTTTTTGAATCCATAAGTGTAACTCCCACAGCTTCTGTGATAGATTGGGGTAAATAGGTATTTAATCAGTGGAACATATTTTTAACTCCTATTTTTGTCATTTAATTTCAGCTTCTATGATAGATTGGGGTAAATAGGTATTTAATCGTCTGGTTTAACATTATATTGAAGCATTTTTTACTTCTTCATCCCCACCCCCTAGCAGACATGCAGTGAGTTGCATATTTCACTAATCACAGAAAACATGATTTGGCTACCATTGTGAATATAGTTTGCATGTGTAATTTTCTTTGTATTATATTCTTGATTTGTTGAGTTATATGAGTGTCTCACATGTATTTTAGGGGACGACTGTGATTCAAACAGTGAGGGACACATGGTGGATGGAATTTTGACCTTTGGCACAAAGTCAACTTATGAACTACCATCTCAAGCAGATTTAATACGACGTGCTTTTGCGGGGGAAGATGTGGAATATGATTTTGAGAAAGATAAAGAGGATGTATTGAATGAAGAAAATCCTAAACCTGAAAAACCTGTTTTACTCCCCGGCTAGGGCCAGTGGACTCACATACAGAAAAACAAGGGCTTCCCCTCTTAGATGGTGGAAGAGCATGAGAGTGCCAAAAAGAAGAGGGATGAAGTTCTTAAAAAGAGGAAGGATGCTAATCTTAAACATGTAATCATCTCTGAGAAGTTGGAAAAGAAGGTGAGTAATCTTGATTTTAAGTTTCACTAGACTTCCTTGAATTTTTGCTTTGTGCATTGCAATTGAATATGGAGTTCACTGAAGAAAAAATTAGATGGTTGAAGCCTAAGGGGTATCAAAACAAATTCTTGCATGGTGGTATATACCTGTTTCTGAGTAGGAAAATTGAGCAAAGGAATAGGACAAGCTCTGTGTAGTTGAAAAATTTTGGTCAACAATTTAATAAGATGAATGTGATCAATTTTTCACAATTAAAGAATTTATGAATCTGAAACTTGACAATCGACATATTTGGAAATTTGACAATACAGAAAGAATCTCCCTGTTGTATGATGTCAAGTTAAAGGATCAGGTTGTATTAGTTATTTTGCCCAACTAAAAAAGAAAACCTATTTGTATAGGAGCTAAATTAATAAAAAAAAATTAAGACAATGGAATTTACCTTCTTAGTTGGTTGATCCACAAGGTCTTCCAGTTGAGGTAAACATTTGCACGTGTTCAGTGTCGCGGATAGAAGATATCATATGTATAGAAGCTCTTTTATATGGTTTCATTGATTAATGGCTTCTTCTCATGTATTTGGACTTGGCAGGCTGAAAAACTGCTTACAAAGACATAGCCATACCCATACACATCTAAAGAAGTGTTTGAACAGAGCATCCGAATGCCAATTGGACCTGAATTCAACCCAGTGACAGCGGTTGGAGCTCTTAATCGGCCAGTTTATTGCTTTGTACACTAAGTTTAATTTGTTGTCAATACTCTAATCACTATAAAGTTTATTGCTGTGTACAGTGATTAACAGTTTAACAGTTTTAATTGTGAACCTCAATTCAAAACTTCCCCCAAATGGGTTTATTGTACACAAAGTGATATGATATATGGGTTTATTGGGGTCATTTGTTTATTAAACCCTATTAGTTTTTGAATTGGTTTCTCTATACTTCCCTATATGATCAAAAGGTGCTTCAGTTTATTACTTCCCTGTGTACTACAGGTTATTATAAGATTTCTAAAGCCTAGCTATGTGTTCCAACCACAACCACATCATCGTTGTACTTGCCCACCACTGTTCAATCAACATGACCACCACGTAACTTGATTTCTCCTTTTCTCTATTTGTTTTTGGCACTCTTTTTTGGAATAGCTCTGTTTCTATAAACAACTTTTTCTATTGGTTAATAGATTTTCTCAATTTAGATTCATTTGAGTTTCATGTGTTCATTCCCTACTCTTTGAAAAGAAAATTTTTTTGATTCATTTTAATTCATAGGCCAAAGGTGCTTCAGTTTATTACTGTGTGCTTCAGTTTATTACTTTCATGTGTAAAGCTTAGCTATGTGTTCTAGCCACAACCACATCATCACTGTACCTGTCCACCACTATTCAATCAACAAGACCACCAAGTAACTTGATTTCTCCATTTCTCTATTTGTTTTTGGCGCTCTTTTCTAGAATAGCTCTATTTCTATAAACAAATTTTTCTATCGGTTAATAGATTTTCTCAATTTGGATTCATTTGAGTTTCATGTCTTCATTTAGGAATTTTTCTTCTTCCTGTAGTTTAGAATTTGTTGAATTTCTTGGGGTTTGTTTAGAATTTCATGGGGCATTCTTCAAAAAAATTTCTGGAAAGTTGTATTTGTTGAATCGAATGTTGTATTTCTAGAAAGTTGTATTTGTTGAATCGAATGTTGTATTTCTGGAAATTTATATTTGACAGTCAGTTGAATTGGATGGGCATACATAGGGACATGTGAATGTGAAATTTTTGGGTTTTTGACTGTTGGTTTATCAAAATACAAATTTACCTCTTATGGTTTGTGAGATTTTGTTCGATCTTGGGCTTGAATCACACTTCAAATTTTTAAGTGGTTCTGTCTTAACTATTATGATGCTGAAAATTATGATTCTGTCTTAACTGTTATGATGCTGAAAATTATGGTTCTGTCTTAACAGTTATGATGCTAAAAATTATCTTTGATGGTAGTGCCATTTTCTTTAATCTCGATATTTTATGATGCTGAAAATGCTATTTGGTGCAAGTATGTCATATTCTGCCATTGATTAAACTCTGAGCTATTAGTTCACAATTGGTGGCTTATTGCAACTGAAAATGCTATTTGGTGCAAGTATGTCATAGTCTGCCATTAATTAAACTTCCATTGATTAAACTCAATTGATTAAACTCTAGGAACTCTTTAAGCTACATTATTATTAAAGTATTAGGAAATGGATAAGTATCTATAGATTCATTGGCCTAACTACCATGGGGTACTGTATTTCTTTCGGTTTCTCTTAGTCTTTGTTTATTCAACTAGATATGATGGTTTCTATCAACTTCCCACCCAACATAAAATAAAATCTTTATAGAAGTGAAGATATCTTATCACACAAATCTTTAATCTTTTCCTCAGAACACCTGCATGTGTTTGGATTCAAGGAAAATATTTGGAATTTCTCACAAACACTATACTTGGGTTCTTGATAGTCACTCTAATTTTCTCCTTTTCTATTCATCTACTTCTTTTCTTTTTAAATTCACCTGTATATGTTTGGGTTTAGGGAAAATCTTTGGAATTTCTCACAAGCACTACTTGGGTATTACTTTTTTTTTTTCAAAGATTGATCACTACTTGGGTAGTACTTAACACAGTAATTTTCTTTCTTTTCATCTACAATTCTTGGCAGCCAAACAACAGCAAAAAGAAGGGGGGGAAAGCAAAGTCCTATTTATAGTGTGCACACAAGTCCTGCATCTATATATATGTATATATACACAGGTAAGATTGGCATTTGCAACAAGCCAAGACCAATTGGGTTACCAATCATGAAGCTATCAACAAGTCCCAAAAAACCTCCAGTAAACTCTCTCTCTCTCTCTCTCTCTCTCTCTCTCTCTCTTCCAATTACCACTGTCTCTCAAGTTTTACAAGCATTTAATTTTCTACATGGGTTTTCTCAATCTTAGTTACTTTGTTTCTTTCCACAAGCCTTTCCTGCTCCACTCAAGACGTCCCCATTTGTTCTTTTCTTCAAAACATTGCATTCATAATCACAATTAATTTTCTCTCTAAAAAAAATCCACATAAATAACTCAGACTCCTCTAAACTTTCCAAAGAACACAACAAAAACTTAAATCTTCAATTCCTAGACATTAACAATGTTGACTTTTGTTTTATATGGGTTCTCATGTCCTAGTAGCCCAACCAATCCCATTGCCAAAAGTCCAAATCTTGCTTGAAAAAAACTCTTTAAAATTTTTGAGTTTTAGTCTTTTTTGCATGAATTTGGAAAGTAAAAATAAAACGTGAGTGAAATATAAATGAAATATCAGTTAATTTTTTTTTCTTTAACATTACAGATATTTGATGTGGTTTCAGTACTTCTGGTTGTTTTTCTATTGAATTTGAGTAATGTTGATGCCCGAAAAGTGCGTGTTTTGGACTACTTTGAGTACTCTGCTGTGAGCTGCAGAGCTCACAGCGCGAGCTTAATAGATTTTGGAGGAGTGGGTGATGGAAGCACCTTGAATACAGAGGCATTCAAGGCAGCAATAGCTCATCTGAGCCAGTTTGAATCGAACGATGGATCGCAACTCTTTGTACCTCCTGGAAGATGGTTGACCGGCAGCTTCAATCTCACCAGCCATTTCACACTTTATCTCCACAGGGATGTTGTTCTTCTTGCTTCTCAGGTTTGCTTCCCCTTTTTCCATTGTTGATTTTGAAAACTTACAGGGCACTTAATTGCATTTGTTGGCACACATGGGCTCCAACCAATTGAACTTTCTTCCTAATATTTAAGAAAGGAAAGGCGAACACAGATTGTTTTGTCTGATATCCCATTTGACTGTTTAAGCTTTATATATATAATCCAACCCCCAGTTGATAGACTGGAAGAAACAGTATGAATTAGGCTTGATGAATATATTTTATGCTGTTTGATTATTGCATTGAAGTGCATGACTGGTTTGACTTTTATCTTGCAATATTTTCCATTATATAATTTTGAAACTAAAAAACATTTTTGGTTTCTTTTGCTAAGTGCTCTCTGCAGATACTGTTTCAGACCCATTATTTATTATATAATTTATATTAGATCTGCAGCTCTTTTCCAATAAGTTTGCCTTATTGTACTGAGTGTTTAATACATGCATTATTTTTGACCCATTATTTGTAGATCTGCATGATGGATTAATGAAGAAATTAATTGTTGTAAACCAAGGTAGTGCCACAGAATTTTAGTAATTCAGTAAAGGGGAAATTGCACCAATGATAGCTATTCAACATTATTTATACCGTGCCTTCAAGTACGGGCATACGCTAGTATATATATATTTGCCAAACTCCAACAATAGGTTTGGATGAAAAGGGAATCCAGGTGAAAAAAAATATAGAAAGACGGACAATGGCGCTCGCATGCAATCACAAGACCAAACTACAAATTGCATATATATATACAAACGTATAGAGACAGAGAGAAAGAGAGGATTAGAAATTAGAAAGAATTAACCCTTTGTTCATATTATTCAAAATAGAACTAATGTAGTTAATTTTATTAAGGTTGGCCTTGAGAACCCAATGGATATATGACATTGTGAAAGTAATAATAAATAAATAAATAAATAAAGATTCCTCCACAAAATGTGAGCCATGGTACAATGCTTTACATTATTAGATTTCTAGAAAACTTACCAACAGCACAATAGCCAATGCCAGAGCATTCTTCTCATCTAATTCTGAAGCACCTGGAACAGGATCATTCAAACCCTAGCAATAAAAATGCAGACACTTCATAAGACTCCCATGAATTCAAGTAAAAAACAAATCCATAGTAAAGGTTCACAGTAGGATCCTAAGTATTTCCTTTCATAAGTGAGAAAGATACTAAAAATTACCAGCAGATCAAGTGGCCCAGCAACAAGAGCTCTCACCTTAATTGGTTCTGGTTCTGGTGGAGATGGGGATGGTAGATTTGCCTCCTGTACCTCTGGACTTTTTTTGTACTCTATGGCTAAGATTATCTTAGGAGCACCATTTGGTTTTGATCAATGATACATTCCTGTAGCAAAAATTTTCGGATTGTTCATTGATTATGGGTTTGACATCAAAATTTCTTCTCTGTCAAACCCATAAAACTAAAATCAAACCCATACAACTAAAATCAAACCCACAAAACTAAAATCAAACCCATTTTGGGCACGAAGAATATCATAATTTCAAAAAAATCAAACACTTCAACCAAACCCATTTACGAAATCAACACAAAATTAAACTATAAAAATCATATAAACCCTAGATGAAGTGTAAGAAATAGGGAAATAGGGAAAGGGAGAGAGAGAGAGAACGAGAAATAGAGAGATGGCTCGAGAGAAAGAGAGACCCAGATCAACAGAAAGGGAGAGGACTGAGAGCGACAGAGACAAAGAGAGACAAAAACCTGTGATTTGTGGCAGTGTCAGTGGTGATTTGCGGCGGTGGCGGTGTTGATGTGCGACGGTGGGGAGTGACGGTGGGGTAGTGACCGTCAGTGAGCTGGCGTCAGTGGTGAGTGGTCTGTGTGTTTGTGAGACAGAATAGAGAGAAAAGATATGTGTGAAACAAATTAGGGAGGGCACCAATATTCATACACTTCCCTCTAAAAAAAGTTTCCTACATTTAGCGACTAAATTCTGTTTTGTCGGCAAATATAACTGATGGTTTATATTTCCTGACTAAAGTTTTTGTAGGCAGAGAGTAAGGCAATAAGATACGCTTATCTTTTGGCGACTAAATTTTGTTTTGTCAACAAATGTAACTGATGGTTTATATTTCCCGACTAAAGTTTTTGTCGGCAGAGAGTAAGATAATAAAATAAGCCTATCTTTTGGCGACTAAAATTTTTTTGGTCGGCAAACGGCTATGTACGCCGACTAAAACCAGAATTAGTAGCCTAAAACATAGACAAACACCGACTAAAACTTTTCTAGTCGCCTATTGACATTATTTTTAGCGACCAATTTTTTTTTTAGTCGCCAATAACTACTATATGGCTACTCAAAAAATTTAGTAGCTAAAAGGCAAAATATTGCCGACCAATAGAAAAATTAGTCGGTAAAGGTCTGACTTATGGCGACTAAAAAAGTTTTAGTCACCACATTTGGTCGCCGAATGTGCAAATTGTTGTAGTGAAAGTTCCCTATGCAAGTGCAGTTGGTAGTCTGATGTACATTATTATGTGTACTCAACTAGACATATGTTTTACAGTGAGATTGGTCAGCCGTTACTAGAGTAACCCAAGACTTGTTCATTGGCAAGCAGTGAAGAGGATTTTTTTCTATCTTCATGGGACGATGGATCTCATTCTTTGCTATCAGGGTAGAGATTTGAGACTAAAGAGATACAATGATGCAAACTGAGCTGCTGATAAAGATCAGCACAAGTCTACCACTGGTTATTTGTTTCTATTTAGTGGAGCAGCTATTTCTTGGTGTAGTAAGAAGCAATTATGCATTGCTTTGTCCATGATGGAGTCAGAGTACATTGCTTGTTCAGCAGCAAAACAAGAGGTTGTTTGGTTAAGGAGATTCCTTCAGTGCCTTGGAATCACGGCTCTTGTAGATGAAGCCGTTATGATCTATGTTAACAGTATGACAGCTTTCACATATTCTAAGGATCCCAAGGATCATGGTAGAGCCAAACACATCAACATTCGATTTCATTTATTAGACATGTGGTTACACGAGAGAAAGTAGTCCTACAACATATCTTCACTGCCAGAGATGTTTTCCAAACTCATGTTAGGAGTTTAGGACTTCGTAGGATTTGATGCTTTTGTGGATATCTCATTAACTTTATTGGATATATTTGAGTATCATATGCATAATTATGTATTCATGTGGTTTTATGATGAAATTGATACTATTAATACACATTATATATGATGTCGCTAGGCTTAGATTGGCATTCTCACACTGGTGATCACCTTGGCGCTTGTAGAGCGAGTGGGATGAGACATTAATTATCTTGTCGTTTAAAGAGCGAGCGAGGTAAATGTTTTGTAACTTGAGAAGTGAACAAAACTAATTTATTATTATAAGATGTCGCTTAGCATTGACTAAGATAAGACTTTAAAAAAGTCAAACATGAAGTTATCCATAGCTTTATGAAGCCTAAATATAGCTGTAGACACCCCATTTTTGACCGCCCTTACGACTTGGATGTCATCACTTGCACATCCAATGATGAGTGTATATGCTTGTCAAGTGCTCGAAGCCCTCAGCGAAATGCCACAACTTTCAGCCTTTCAAACCCTACATCCCTGTTGCTTTGTTTTGGACCAAAACCTTGGATTTTCAAGCCTGTAACCTCTGGTGGCCTGCCGGCCACTTCTATGGGTTGCTGGCCATTGCTCTTGGTTACCAGCCACCAATGTCTTTTGCAAATATTTTGTGATAGTTGTGCCAGTTGTTTGCACAGATGCTTGCATCTGCTTCCACATGCATGGCTGGATGTTTTTGAGAGAGGTTCATGTTTGTCTATATGTAAAGGGCCTTCCCTCTTGCTTTGGGGTTAAAAAAAATTTTGGAGCAAATTTTTTCCTCTCTCTCTATAATTCTCTCTCTCCCTTGTAAATTTTTTAACCTTTGCCTGTATACTCTTCACCTTTGCCTATACACTCTTAACTAAACCTCTCCATCTTTGAGTTTAGGTATCTTTGAGCCTTGTTTGTGCTCTTGAGGGTGCGTTTTCTTTGTTTTATTGCCTAGAAGTGATCTCCTCTTCAAGAGGTATAAAGCTTTGTCTCTATACTTGTTGTATCTACTCTTGTTCTTGCTATTTTTCAACTATTTTTGGGCTGTAAAAACTCTGTATTTTTGGGCTAAAACTTGGGTTTTAAGGCCAATAAAAGTTGAGGGGTGGTTCACCTTTCTTTACACATTGCTCTCAAGGCCTTTACCCTTGTGTTTCCCACCTTTACACTATCTTTTTTTGAGCTTTTAAACACTGGTTTCAAAGTTATTTCAGTGGCTAAAATCATGGATTGAAGTCCAAAATTGGAGGGGTTAGCCTCCCCTCCATGTGTTTTGCTTACTGGCCTAACATGATCCTTGTTTTAGCTTATTATTCTACCTATTTTTGTCTTAATTCCAACATGTTTTAGGACTTATTTAGGAGTATTTTTAAGTGTTTGTTGCATTTGAACTTTGTTTTGCATGCTTATAGTGTAATTGTCCTCATGAGTTTGGTGTTTTAGACCTTAGATACCATCTTCTTTGAGTTAATAGTGTTTATTTATGGCTTTCTATACTTGTGATCACTCTTAATCACCTCTGCAACCTCCCTCCTTTCTTGGCTTTTGTTTTGCTTTGAAGGTGGCTTCAAACTACTTGTTTGTTTAAGCATGAGATTGAGATGTCATGCTTAATGGTTTAATATCTTTGAAGGTTCATTACCAACGGTATGATGTCTCTTTCATGCCCAAATAACTCTTGGTTTGAGCCCTCTTTCCATTAGAGGACTTAAATTCACCCTTGGACTCAATTGACTAAAGAATGGATAGTAATCTAAAATGAAGTAATAAAATTGGTGTTTAAAAAGAGCAAGATAATAACTTGTTTAGGTTCAATCGAACGTTAATTGAACCCTTGAGTCTTGAGTCATTTCATACTCATTAGTGATGCAAACGGTTCAAGATTCATTGTCAACTACTTCCCTTGATCTTTTATGATAGGGAGGTGGTTTTGAGAGTCTTGTTTTGTTGCATTCAATGAACTTGCACACTTGATTCATAAGCCATCATGCAATGAAATTGCATCCATTGATGGTTTGTGAATCAAATTTACTACTTCTTTAAATTGTTCAAATGATAAAAAGGGGTAAATTGTGCAAACAAACCCTTGAGAATACACTGTCTCTGGTCTGTTTACTCTTTGTTGTAGCAAAAAAGTTCAGCCATCAGTGGCCGGCAGGCCATCATCAGTGGACAGCAGGCCCTCTGCCGGCCACCAATGCAAAATCCAACAGTGTACTCCCCCAGTAGAACAGAGTTGGTCTGGATATGGAAATCAATTCAAATGTTCTACTGTGCAATAGAGGCATTCAGCAGCAGAAACGGTGGCTTTTTTGGGTGAAAACCATATTCATACATGAGCCCTCCATCAATCCTTGGGATCCGTGTTGTAAATATTTTAGTGTTGTGTTTAACAAAGTGGCTTTGTAATTAATTAGTTAGAATAGATAATTCGTTTCGTGTTATAATTATATTAATTAGCTAAATTAGTTAATTAATTAGTTCATTCGGTTTATAATAATTAGTTAAGTAGTTTAGCTGAATTATTCATTTGTTGTTGTAATAGCTAAGTAGTTAGTTAGCTAGTTAGTTTATTCGGACTCTCCTTCGTGAGAGCGCAATGTTGTAATAATGTGTATGTCTTCCAAACCCACGTCTTTCTCCATTTTATTTACTAGCTTATGATGGTTAGTTTAGGGACATCATGATTTATTTAGCATTCTTCATGTTTGCGTCCACTTGTATTGCATGCACCGAGGCTCGGTTCATCATTCTAACTTGCATTGTCGCTTAAAAACTTCTTTGAATGCGTGCTTAGACCGCATGCTATCAAATTGCTTCATTTGCCATATTAGTAACCGAGCCTAGTAAATTGCATATCGTATGTATTGCATTAGTCATATCGCATAGTTAGGATCATGCATTTTCTAACTCATTTCTCTTTTGGCTTGGAGTACTAAGTGAGCATGTACTCGCTTTAGCATATCACATGTTGATGTTGCCATGTCTAGCATACTTGCCATTAGGCTAATTGCTTAAGTGCTAAACTATTTGAATGCTTGTGGATGAAGGCTAGTTGCTTGAATTGGAATAATTTGAGTAATGTTTATATACGATTACTTTTCAAGTGGTACATATTTCGAAATAATTTTCAAAACAAACACGAATCGAAATATTCCAATTCTTGCAAAGTTAGTCTATACTTGTGTGTGTGCTCATCGCATAATAATGCTAGCCTAATAAACTGGAACAAGAGCATATAATGTACATAAGATTCATGCCATGATTAATAGAGGCCGATCTTTGATCGGGCGAGCGGGGGTACTCAATTCATGACCTTCCCCTCTCGTACCTAAGTTTCCAAGCTAAGACAATCTTGGTGATGACGGACACGTGGCCTTTGGCACAAGTCATGGGTTTCCTAAATTTCTCCAAAAAATATTTAAGTAGCGACTCTGAAATCTGGCAAAGCAGTCCATTTTTGGCAATTTGATTCAAAATCGATTTTCCAAAAGATTTGTCGGATTGGGACTCTTTGGTGTTTATCTATTTCACATTGCACTTATGAGATCAGATTCAGAACCGCGAGAGTCCGATACTGTAGGACTTATTCGTCTTCCGAAAGGGGGGCGCGAAAAAGTCGAGCTACAATAGTCGAATGTGAGGTCTTAGATAAGCGCTTGATGAGTGAATATGCTAAGAAACTCAAGTTAGGGGCTTGTATAGCGATTAGACTAAGATTTGTATGGCGTTAGAGAGTGACAGACCCAATTTAGTAGGAGCTCTGCCGTAGCATACATATCATACTGTATGTACTACCGTCGACCACTTAAGGGAGTGGTTAGATGGATCCCTATTCTAGCACTGTGTGAGCCATGTTAAGCCAATAATAGGCCTACTCTATATCCTTGAACCTGGAACTATGTCATAGAGGGATGACTTGATGTTATTACTTTAGCATGTCATCCAAGGGTCATGACGAATACAATCCAAAGGACCATGTCTAGAAAAGCAGTCAAGTTTGAGTGAATTGACATGAGTGGCCAGGGAAGATTGTTGGAAATCATACTCTTATTGTAGCTCATTGCCTGAGCAATTGTGTCGGATTTGAGATCACGATATAATCATGAATACAGATACAGTGTTGAGGTTAAGCATGTTTATGAGTTATGACTCTTGAGGAGTTTTTAAAATGTTTGATCTAGTGTGATCCAATAAATCTGGGGTGTAGACGAGATATTTCGATGTGCTATGTTAGTTTATGATTACTTAATATTCGTCAGGTCCCATGCTCTATTTTTCCGTATGAGGGGTGGATTGAATGAGAGATTGAGAAATGATGATTAAGCATATAACACATGATGTGTACCATATGGTTTGCCATATATGCCTATATAAGGGCTCATACTCAACATTGTGTAGATACACCAAAAACAATAAGTTCTCTCTGTGCTCATCTATCTTGAGGCTAGGGCTACAAACGAAACGAGTCGAGCCGAGCCGAACTTTTGAATGTTCAAGCTCGTTTATTAAGAATTAGTCGAGCTCAAACTCAAGCTGAGCTCTAGTCGAGCTTCAAAATCGAGCTCGAGCTCGGCTTGTCAAATATTTGTTAAACTCGAGCTCACTCTATTACATAATGAGCTGAGCTTGAGCTCCAGCTCCAGCTCGAAAAAAAAATTAAATTTAAATTAATTTACTTATTAAGATAAAAAATAAATAAATACAACATTATGAGTAAAATATATAATAATACTTATATTAATAATAAATTTCATCAATCAAATATGTAAATTTACACAAGCATCAAACATAAATAAAAAATAAAATAGATTATTGAAAATTTATTTAATATATTATTAAAAATAAATATTCATTTATTTATTTTTATGTTCACGAGCCTTATCGAGCCGAGCTTAGGCCTACTCAAGCTCGGCTTGATTAATAAGCGAGCCTAAAAGTCGAGCTTAAACTTGCTCATTTAGTAAACAAGTTGAGCTCAAACGAACTTTAAATGAGCCTTTGCAGCCCTACTTGAGGCTACCATTTTAAAAGCCTAAGAATTTAGAGAGTGGCTAAATATTGAGAAAACTCTAGTAGCTTCTCAATTGACAAGGGGTTTTCCAGACGAGGCTTGTAATTCAAATATCCAATTCAAACCATTTCCGCATCACGTAATATGATTATCCGTAAATTTTTCCTTCAAAAAGTAAATTTAATTTTTGGGTTTATCACTACTTTAAAAATAAAAGGTCAACAATGCCACTTATATTTTGAATATATATATATATATATTTTATCGGCGAAAGTCAGTTGTTAGTTAGTAAATTAGTATGTATGGGAGTTAGCATTCCCATCCTTTGAAAAGTACCAAGGTTTGCTCTCTTAATTCAACTCCTCTAAGGCGAGTTGAACTCATAAGTCCTTCGGGAAGTTATGGTGACCAACAAAGCCAACTCCCATATATTAAATTCTGTATAAATTTTCTATTTGTAAATTATTTTATGAATATGATTCTATATATCACCACAAAAAATTAAGGTTTTAGATACCAAAATTTAGGGAAAAAAATTATTTTTTAGGGACCAAATAATTTTGTTGCGAAAAGTGCCGTTATTATCACTACAACAAAATTGAATTTTTACGGCTCGCAATGCATGCCGTAAAAACTCTTTTACGACATGCACACAAATGCTGTTATATGACATGCCGTGAAAAGTTGAGCTTTATTTACGGCATACAGGTAAAGTCATAAAAAGTAATAAATTAAACATTAATGACATACTTTGTATGTCGTATATAATTTTTTACGACATTTTTTTTATGCCATAAATCATTATATTTTCCATGGCATAATTTTGCATGCCATAAAAGGTTATTTTGAATATATTTATGGCATACTTTGTATGCCATATATAATATTTTACGACATTTTCTTGCATGTCATAAATCATCACTTTTTACGACATAATTTTGTATGCCGTAGAAGGTCATTTTTAATATATTTATGACATGCTTTGTATGCCATATATAATCTTTTACGGCATTTTCTTGCATGTCATAAATCATTACACTTTTTATGACATAATTTTATATGCCGTAGAAGGTTATTTTTAAAATATAATATATACATATATATATATATATGAATATAACCTTGCCTAATAGTATGCAACCAGTAGCTTAAAAAAAACAACCTGTGAACAAACCAAGCAGAAGCAACAACTATGAAATAAGTAAAAAAATCTAATATCTATACATCAAATAACTTGCATACTAACTTCCATCCTCAACTTCTATCATATCGAACTGATAACAAACTCAAACATACAAACCAAGAAAAGTATCCAAATCATAAGATTCACTAATCTCTAAAATACAACTTTAAACAAGTTGATAACACCCTCAAACATACAAACCAAGAAAGTGATACATCATCAAGCTATTCAAATCCCTATCATCCATGAAGGGTACAATTTTGGAGACAAAATTGCATTCCCTAGGATAATATTGAGATGTCTAATTATTATTATCTTTAATTATTTACATATTTTCGAATAAAATCTCAAACTTTCATCCTAACTTGACAACTTGTCGCCTGGTAATGTAATTGGTAGACTGCAACAGCTTTGAGTTATACTCTGCAAAAATTGGGGACAACAACACTAACTTAATGGAAAATAAGCATAATACATGATTACGAAACAAGAATAGGAAAAGTGGCGGGTTTGAGTATAAATGTGCCAATACGAAAAGTGGTCCAATTTATAGTTTCCTTCTAAAATTTGATCAGCTTTGAACTGGGAAATTGCTTGAAAAGGATTATTTATTCACAGAATTAACAAAGGAAATTACCTCAAAATCCCAGAAAATGCACGCAGACCCATAAAAATGGTTAAACCAAACCATATTCCAACAAAACCGTGGCTTTTCCAGAGAAGGAATAAAGACGCAATGCTCACTACAGATACCAGAACCTGATGATACAATAAAATTATTGGTTAAAAAGGAGTTTATATAGACAATATAAAAATAAAAAATGTTTTTGTTCTTTGTCTAGAGGAAACACTAGTATACTTACCATGGAGTATGCAGAATAAATAAAATATGATGCTCCAAAGTTTACACCATCAAAAACAAAGGCCAATGAATTGATTGGTTGCGTAGCTGCTACAAACTAATGGGAGTATATCATAAATTTCAGTTTAGACTCACGAAATAAGTAAAAATACTGACATATGAAAACAAATATTTTTTTGCTTAATTTTTTTTTAGCCAAAAAAAAAAAAAGAAGTCATTTTGCCAATAGATGGAATTACCGGAATGCCTATACTAATGAGGTGAACAACATTTTTGTCCTTTGTAAATATTCCAGATCCAAATTGCAAACGGAGTCCAACAACTACAGCGAGCCTCAGACCCAAATCCCATCTGCAAAATAAAACCTCTCAAACATATTTAGGCTTTGTATAATGAAAATTGAAGAGGGTATCAAAACAATTGCGTTTGTTGAGAGAACGATTTGTACACTAAGAATTGGAAAATGGTTTACCTGCAACACTCAGGCTGCAACAACTTTTGCTTTCTCATAATCCTTCTCAGCAAACGCACAAGCAATGATAGCCTGGAAGAATGAGATAGAGAAAAAAAATAATTGATTGATCAATTTATGTTACAATTGGAAAAAAACAAAAATACGAAGTTTCGTTGTTATTTGTTTAGGCTCTTTTTGGTTCTCAAAAATTGGAGAGAAAGAGAGGCACACAAAAAAAAGTTGCTCACATTGTCTTCCCTGATTAAATAGAAGAATTTCTCCCAAATATTCGAAAGGGGAAAAATTAAAAAGAACAGCACGTGGCCATACCTATCCAGCAATAGCCAAACCATCAGAAAGAAGCGACGAGGTCATCCAGACCTGTAAGCAAATCTAAAATGCAGCCATAGGTGTTGCACCGAGTCTTGCAGCCAATGATGTTGCTAAGGTTACACAGAATGTCACAGCTATTACCCTTGCCAATAATAGAAAACCTGTGTACAAGCACAAAAAAATAAAAAAATAAAAAAAAATGAAGACGAAGTTAAAAGACAACTAAACTTGAAGCTTATAGGAATTATTATTCATCAAGTAAAGAATAAGAAGCAGAGTCAATAGGGAGGTTGGATCCTTATTACAAAGTGACATGTTCATTTCAGAAAAATAAATTTGGATAAGAAGCCATTCGTAAATTTTATGACATTTTCTCACTTATAGTATTCAATAGTTGAGATGATATTTTTGCTCATAAGAAGTATATCACTGCTTAATCTTTTTAATTAGCAATCACATGCAAAAGGTGCCATTTTTGGAGACAATTGGAAAAGTAAGAAAATTGAATTTGTAAACTGAATGCCATAGACAACATAGAAGGCTATGGAGTTCTGAATATTTCATCAATGAACCTTTTGAGACTTGTTCCTTAATATGACGGTGTATTTATTCCATGTAGGCTGCAATTAACAACAAAGAACTTCTGACAGTGGAAGCATTAAACTCCTTACCGTTTTTAAAAAACCGATTGAACTGCAAATCTTTGACACTTGGAGGTAAGAGATCAACTTTTGTCATCAATTTACACAAGAGGATCAATGAATCACTCTTAAATTTAAAATAAGGGCACTACAATTCTATTTCTTGTCAAGCAAACAAATAAATTAAATTATATAAACCATACATATGTCTACTAGGAATTGATGTTAGCCACTACTATTGGTTGGGCATACCAATTTAGTTCGTAAGAGTTGATACTTTTATACCATACTGTGTATTTAATTTTGACATTAAGGGTTAATTTGACCCAGGTAATCTCTTGGATATGATACAGGGAATTCGGACATTAAGAACCTGGTATGGTGTTAAACTAATAATTTTTCTGTTTAATAGGATTAATTTGTTTGTTGCCTTTAAGTATTAGGTATATTTGGGGTCATTGAACATGACATTAAAATAATTTCAACATCAACAAGCGCTAAATGGAAGCAAATTTATATGATCACTATCTTGCATTACAGTGTCCTTTGAAGCATAATGGTAAACACACGGACTTAATATTTACATGACTGAATCCAGCCAAGTTGCTGCCTATAAATCCCTTAAAAAGTAGGAGCTCATTCTAGGACTCAAACATGTTCACACTTTACCCTGTAAAAGATAAATAAATAAATAAACAGAGGAGAAAATTATTCCATGTAAATTAGTGAAGAAACACTATTAGAAGAGAGAATGAAATGTTCCTCAAAAGAAAGACAGAAAAAGGGAAAATAATAAGAAACAAACTCAAAATAATGCGTGACACTCATACTTTATGCATTGTGACTTTTTTACAAAGTTAAATAGATGAAGTTCTTATGATACATAAAAATAAAATAAAAAAATCTATAAAAATTTCTAATAAATTTATAGTTTGCACATATAAGGTCATGACTGATACAATAAATATAGTAGGTGGAGTGGAGATCATTTACTCATTAACACTGTAATTTGCTAGTTGATGATGTGCTCAACTATGAGAGAGTATGCCCGTCATGCAATCAATGTCATGAGAGCTACTTCCATATCGGTGCCAAAGGATAATGAAAAGAAGTCACCCAAAATAGAAACAAAATTTATGTACGTTTTGGTGTACAACAAATGCACCTAATAACTAGACCACCTACCACCAATCTTCCAGCTCTATACACAATATTACAACCACTCAACCACAAGTTCATACATTTGTGGGAGATAATCAAAGATACATATAAGTTGATATATTATACAAAAGTCATAGTTGTTTGATATCAATGACAAGTAATTTATTAGTGAACCTGGTCTCAAGTCCCTAAAAGACATTGTTTCCTGATTGGTTAGCAATAATAAAGCTCAGCTAAATGACTCATAACTGTCATGCTTCCCAAAAGTCATTTTCTAAAACAGCTTTGTTGCTCTCATATATTATAAACTCTTGTGTCTATCAGCACTTAAAAAAGGTAATTGTCTCACTTCCTAAAAGTCGTTTATTTTCTAAAGCCATCAACATCTAATCTGGGACATTATTCAGAAACAGTTTCATTGTTATCACAATTAACCATTCCTTCAACTTGAACCAGCCATAGCTGCTTCCATCTGTCTCCATCAGCAACAAACTCTACACTTAATTCATCCATCTAAGCCTCTAATTGAGTCAAAGCTTTTTTGAAAAAAAAAAATCATGTATGAATAATCCATCACAAGATATGCAATCAAATCGCCGGCATAAGATTCAACCCATCCCAACTGAATCAAATGCTTTATACATTCTAATAAAGCCATCGATTACGAGATATCAAAACAAAGAGCTTCGAAGACTGATGATTATTGAATCAGATAAAATAAATTTCTCATACGAACTAAAAGAGATATCTATGAATCCTAAAATTGGGAGATTGATGCAATTTGAAATCAAGAAAAGACACAGTAAGCAACAATGAGAGAATAAAGAGCAAAGAAGTTGTGATTTCACCACAAATCACTGATAAGTGTAGCAAATTTTCAGAAAAACCGCAATAAAATCTACCAAAACAAAAAACAGAATATGAAAATCGCCTTACATTTTGGAATTGATAGCCAAAATCGAAGAAAGAGAGAGAGAGAGAGAGAGAGAGAGAGAGAGAGACAGTAATGCTCACCTTAGTAGACGATGGTGCTCGCTCCCCTCGCCGGTGCAGATGGTGTAGGCGGTGGAGCTTCGAAATCTCAAAATCGAAATGGCCAATCACTCTGAGATTGGATCTGAGATAAATCACCAATCGCTCTGAGATTAGATCAAACAGGGCTGAAGAAGGTTGATTCGATCGGTTGAGAGGGATTAGGGTTTAGAGAGGGCTGAGAGAGAGAGAGAGAGAGAGAGAGAGAGACCCAGACAGTGAGTGAGAGAGTAACGGGGCAATGTTATGAGTAAGTTTTTAAATATTTTAAATAATTTTTTTTTTACTTTTTTACTTCAAATAATTTACATATACTTAAAAGAAAAATATTTTTTAATTTTTTTAAAAAATCACTAAATTCAAAAAAATATATATAAAATTTAATACATTTAATATATATTGTATTTTATTTTATTTTTTAATTGTATTCAGATTAGGCACATCTAAAAAGTAAAAAATAAATAAATTATTAAAAGAAGGAAAAATATCAAATCAAGGTAATTTTAAAAAAAATAATTACAAATTAATGAGAAACCATATAAATATTAATTATTAAAATTATAAACTTTTTCATGAATATGTAATTTTTTTTCTCAAAATCCCACTGGGTGCAATTATCCCTTAACAGAGACACTAAATTATAAAATAACGTTTTTTACGTTGTCCTCAATTAGGAAAATGTAAGGTGAGAAGTTTGGTTTGAAATTGTTAATTTTTTTAAATCAAAAAAAAAAATTCGGATTGAAATTTTTTTAATAAAAGCTTTCACGACATGCTAATGCATGCCGTATAAAGTTATAATATTTTACGACATGAAATGTATGTCGTCTTAAGTACAAATATTTTATGACATATTTTTATATGCCGTGAAAATATATATTTTTTACGGCATGCTTTTGCATGCCATAAAAAAATTTTGAATTGAATTTTTTTTTTTTTTGCAAAAGTTTTCACGACATGTTAATGCATGCCATGTAAAGTTCTAATATTTTATAACATGAAATGTATGTCGTCTTAAGTGCAAATATTTTATGGCATATTTTTGTAAGTCGTAAAAACATACATTTTTTACGGCATACTTTTGCATGTTATAAATATATGAATCAACGACTTACATGGTATGCATGCTGTTATTGACAAAACATTAATGGCTTGCAAAATAAAAAATGTCGTAGAATGTACTAACTACGACATGCACTTAATGCATGTCGTAAACATGATGTCGTGAATAATTAGTTTTGTTGTAGTGTATATTTTTAACAACAAAAATTTGACATTAGTGATGAATTATTATCTTTTTGGGACCAAATTTTTTGTCTCAAAAACTAAACCATTTTGAGATCAAATTATTTTGTCCCTAAAAGTCTATTTATTAGTGACATTTTCAAAATTTTGTCATTAAAAGTCTTATTTTTGACTTTTCGAGATGACCTTTTAACGACTATCCTCATGACGATGAAAATTGATCCCTAAATATCTTTTGTAACAAAATTTTTATTTTTAAAAATTCAAACATTTAATTTTTAAAATTCTTATATATTGTAGTGTACATATTACGTACTTGCCAATCAGTATATATGCCATGTCACATAACCACGATGCTTGTTTTCAGCAAACTTTTACTCAATCTATATCACCCACATAATAATATATGAATGAAATTTGTAAGCACAAGTGAAGTTTGAGCAGTTTGAGATTCTTCATGTATATACAAAATGTAGTAGCAGTAATAAATGAAAAACAACAAAAGTATGTCGGAAAAGTGTTTGGGTACTTTTTTTTCACTTTGAACGAAAGTATCTGAAGTAGTTGGTGTTATGTTCTTCTCCTCATCACTGAATAGCAATGAATTTAATGAGAGGTTCTTATATTCTTAAGGTTGTGAAATTGAACCCACCTCACCTCACCTCACCTCCTGCCCACATTTTTTGGTTTTGTGATGAATTGATGGGTAAAAGTTGACCACTGGATTAGTGTATATAAATAAGACAAGAAGCCAAACAATTCTCATGGGGCAGACAAGAGAGAATCATAATCCAATCACCACAAGGCTACTTTTTGATATCAACAATTTAAGGCCATCTGTGTTTTAGAATAATTACATTTTTTTTAGACAATTACTTTAATAAGAATGTGTAATTATTTTAAATTTGTTATATATAAGGATTAATTACACTATTAATCCCTAAATATATGCTCTATATTAATATGAACCACAATATTTTAATTACATTAATTTCATTCTCAATATATTAATAGTGTGTTTGATTGGGGGATTTGGGGAGAGATTCGGAAAGGGAAAGAGAAAAGGTGTGTGAAATTAGGTGAAATTTACGTATATTTGATTCACATTTCACCTATATTTTCCATTTCCTTTTCTAAATCTCTCTCCAAATCCCCCAACCAAACACAGCATAAATGAATCCAATTGATCCTTTGTCTCATGATGTTGGTATTAGCCGTCAAAATAAGAGGTAAATTTGAGAATTTAAATTACACCTTAAAAAGAAAATTATTGAGAAAACCCTCCGAATGACAAAGAGCAACTTTTTCCCCCCTAATTTACCTCTTATTTTGATGGTTAATACGGTCAGACACAAGCAATTTTTGAACATATTTAATATTTTTAGATCAAAGTAACCAGCGATACCTCATAGTCCTAAAATGCGGTCAACTTTATGTGGCAAAGTCATGAATGCATTTTAATCTTGTGGTGTATTCGTCTATAATAAGTAAGGCCTCTTTCTTGTTAATCAGTTGACCTCCACTCTATTGAAAAAACTCCATTCCTATGGTGATTTTATCAACAAACACATCTCAAATTGAATTGACTAACCTAACCCTCAAAGAGGCCTTGCCATAGTTGGGTGCTCCACTTGAGTGCGATTGACGAAGGTTAGGCTGGGTTCAATAATACCAAGATAGACGACACAAATTTATAATCGTCAACAAATCATAATAGTAGCAGCTTTTACTCATTGTTACATCCTCTCAACTATCAAGATATGCATGAATCCTTTTTTATTTTTAAGGTAGTCACTAATTTCATAACAATGCTGGTTGTTGGCCTTCAGTTAGAAGTACTAGTAGTAAATTGGTTGGTGTTCTTCCTAACTACTTTAGTAAACTTGCTTGCACCCCATTCAATCCGGTGCTTTCGTCCTATACTAGCTGCTGGACTGTAGCTTGTTACTAAAAAAACGTAATAGGCTATTGCAACTCGCTTGGCTCTTCCAGCGCTACCCTTTTTACTCAAACCTCACTTTGAAAATAAAATTTAATAAATAAAATACCTTTAATTTTTTTTTAATAAATAAGTAAACTTTGAAGATGTAACTAGCAGGTTTTTCCATCATCCAAAACCATAACAAATCAAATGAAATATATAGTTTAAGAGTTAATAATATAATTAACCTAAAAATGTTTAAAAAATATTGCATTTAAATAAAAATAAGTGAAAATGATTATATTAAAATGGAGATGCAAGTAAATGCAAATGAAAGTTGTGTTACATGCCATAATATTTATTTGCACCATGTACAATCGAACTTGTACTGTCATACCAATATAATTCTCATTAAATTAAAGCAGGTAAAAGACAAAATCTAAATATAATATATAATAATAAAACATGGAGCAACACATTGGCCCCGTTTCGTAGGGCTTATTTCCAGCTTATTTCAGCTTTTAGTTTAATTTAAGTTATTTTGATGTGTTTGGTTCAGTTTAACAATACAGTTTATAACTTTTTGTAAGTCAAAAATCAACTTATTCTTTGAGTGGGGGAGGAGAAGTTTAATTTATAAGTCAAAAATCAGCTTACATTCACAGCTATAAGCTATAAGCTATTATGTTATAAGTTATAATCACTTTCCCACAGCTCTACCAAACGGGACCATTATAAGTCTTGATGGACAAAACATCACTTAGTGTGGACCAATCAAAAACATGTCTTTACGTTTGTAAATTGTAAAACTCCTAAGTATTAGGGTTGGTTTGGGATGTTTTAAAAAAGTGTACTTTTTGACTTATTGACTTATATGGGTTGGGTTTGGGTTGGGTTTGATGTGATGTGTTAGAGAGGTGATGTGATTTAAATAAGATGATGTGACTTAAATAGGATAGTGACTTTTTGACTTTTTGTATTATTTAAGTTAGGCCAAATTTGGCAACATTTTAAGGGGATTGAATTGGAGGAAAAAGGAGTCTATGAGGTCCCCTAGCCAGTAGGACAGGGGGAGGAGAGGTAAGAAAGAAAGGGGGAGATGGGGGGGTTCACGTGAAGTGGATCGTGAGTACAGTAAGGCAAAGACCCACGTGTCATCCACCAGCTAGTGTGTGATTAGTTCATTCACTTTTTGCCCTTAGCTCAGAGTTGTGTGCACCTGGACATCATTCCTCTCGGATGATGAATCAGGAAAGGCCTTAGACGTGTGACCACAAACCACATAAGCCAATTTTACAACCTGGAAAAGAAAATGAAGCAAAAATGACTCTGCTCCAAAGTCTATACCACGTCATGCAAAATAGTGCTAGATGGTGCATATCAACAATCTCTCTCTTTGTTTTGGAAAAATTATCAAAGATAAATGCATAAGTTACACAAATCACCCTTACGGGAGTTTTCATTTTCACACACTAAATATACTATTCATATACTTGATAAAAACAAATTTATTACCCTTTTGTCTTAAAATAAATTATTAATTTATCTTTGTCTTCTTCCTTGAATACCTTAATTTTTCAAACCTCAATTCCTTATGCTCCAACACTGATGGCCAGCAGCTGTCGTTGCTAATCTTCTCCTTCGACCAATTAACCTTTTCTCAGCCCTCTTCAACTACTGTCACCCCTTCTTACATCTTCCCTTGACCACCCAAACCTCTTCTCCATCGTCCACGACCACCTTGACCCCTTCTTTGCCCTAGGTCGTTGGCACTAGTTAGAGTTAGGAATGAAAATAGAGAGTGGGGAGTCACGGCAGAAAAGGGTTTACGACAAGGGTGGTTCGCATAGGGGGGCTTGCGATGACTATGAGTTGGCAACGGTAGGTAGTTAGTGATGGTGACAAGTTCACGATGGAGGTAGTTTGCAGCGAAAAGGGCTTTAGCGGCAGTGGGGTTCATGGTGGTTCATGGTGGTGACGGTAGGTAGTGGGTAAGGTAAGGGTTAGTGTTAAGGTTAGGTTGAAGTTTGAAGAAAGTGATAATTCTGTCAATTATGAGATTTTCATTGAGCAAAATAGAGGTAGCTCTCCCAAAAAATTAGGTTGGGCACCCTATTATTTGGAACACTCCAATTAAAAATTTAAATATTTATTTATTTATTTGGACACTCCAAATAATACATATTATAACCTTAAAAATAAAAAATAAAAATCCTAGAAAATCTACTTTCTACACCCCAAGTCTAATAGCTTTTTCGACTAGACACTTGGTACTGAACAAATTATATATGTCCGTAAATAGGGGTGTAAAAAAGGCCTACGGCCCGTGGGTAGCCCAAAGCCCACCCGCGACCTGAGGTGGACCTGGCCCGATTAGGCCCAGGCCCTGGCCCGATTAGGCCCTGGCCCGAGCCCAACCCAAGACCTTGGGCTTGGCCCTGGGCCATCATTTTGAAACCCTATTCGGCCCATGGGTTCGGCTCGTGGCCCAGTCCATTGACCTGATCAAGGCCCACTTAAGGCTCGGCCCGCTCGGCCCACCCAAGGCCTAGTTTCACTTTTAGTGGAAAAGAATAAAATTTTGATGGAAAAAATAGAAAAAAAAAATGTTCAGACCCCTCCAAGCTAAGCCCACGCTCGAGTTCGAGGCCCGACCCTCTCAAGGTCTGAATACCCCTTGGGCCTCGGCTTAGGCCTAATTTTCTGGCCTGTGAGCCGGCCCGACCCGACTCGAATTTTGGCAAAAGCCCACGCGGCCCGACATGGGCAGCCCGAACCTGGGCCCGGGTGAGCCAAGCCAAATTTACATCCCTATCCGTAAACTTAATTCCAAACCTATAACGTTTTTTCAAATACTCAGTGTCAAACAAATTATTTATGTATGGATACTTAATTCCGAACCTATGAAATTTGTTTGGATATTCTATTCTAAACAATACAAAATTGGTTGCAGCATAGACAATTTGGTAGAAGTTAAAAAGTTAAATGCTCAAAGAAATAGAGCCAAACATAGACAATTTGTTCGGATATTAAATACTGAATAATGACCATTATTTCGGAAACGCACTGTTGAATATATGAATTTCTTTTAGAAACAAGTTTCTAAATCAACGTAATTTGTTCAGTACTGAATTTCTGAATTAATTCCGTAAACCAAACAATGAAAAACAATAAATATCAAATGCAAACTTACTTTATCTATAGAAAATTGCTTGAAAACATCTTCTTTATTGTCTATTGTTAATTTCAATATGAAATCGAATGTAAGAATAATGCATTCAAGCAAATAGAGTTAGGCATTGTGAAGGGGTAAAAACATTGGCCCAAAGCCCAGACGTGTTAGCCCAAGGTCCAAAATTCAAGTCCTGCCTAACAACCCCAATCAAGAAAGGCCCAAATCATTAATAGATCCGGTGGAAGAGGGGACAACTTCATGTGACTAAAGCCTGAATAAAATCGCCTTCTAGAAAGAGATTTGCAAAATGCAGGGATGCCGTTAAATTGATCAACAATCGACGGTAAAGATCACAATCATCAAAGATAAGTTCATAGGCCTGGCCCACATAAACGAAATGACCATCCGATGAACCTGATCGGACAGATGAGGTAATTGGTAGGTAGGCCCTTAGAAGCCTGACATAATCTAAGCCGAACACAGCAAGGTAATCCAATAGTAAAGGATCAAAGCAACCTGGCCACTTGCCCGACCAAAGTCTGAAATTAACTAGAGCCCTTAGATAAAGATGCCAATCCAACGATCAAGGCCAGGACAACAACGCTATAAAAGGAAAAATAAGGAGAAGAAAGAGGTAACAAAGAGAAAATAGAAAATCTATCTCCATGAATAAATATTATATGGCCAATCATATTTCTAACTTGATCATTGGAGAGTCCTCCCAACCATATCTGGTCAGGAGTGATCACTTACCAATTGGTTTCTCTTTGTAAAGTAAAAGAAGGGATATCTCGTCTTGCATTCCCTGTGGAGAATTTTTCTACCTTCGACAATTGGCACCGTTTGTGGGAACAATGAAGATAAGTACCCATGCTTCTCTAGAAGAGATACAAAACGATCATCGAAGTGCATTGATCGGGAACATGACTAGCCTAAACTTCAGCCATGATTCCAAGGTGGCACCTGAAGACTCAAAAAAGCTAATTCCCTCACCAAATAATGACCAACAAATTTCGCTCATAGATCAGCTGGTGCCACAAGTCGAAGCCCTCAAAGAAGAATTATGCTTGGCCCGAAGTAAACTTGACGCCCAAGTAAGGACTACCGATAATCGAAAGAAAACCAATCCACACGAAACCGCCAGCTAAACGGCTAGCAGCTACCTAGATCGAACGTAGAGAAAATGCCAGATCACCAGAAGGGAGGATTCCCAGGATTATCAGAATGCTTGCTCGACGAACGAGGGGCGATCCTAAACCCCTTTGAAGAAAGCTCTTCACAGAAGAACTAGCTTCACCATTCTCTTGGGCAATAGAACGTGTCGATCTGCCCAAGAGGTTTACCAGACCAAAATTCAACCTATACGATAGATAAGGGAATCCGACTAGCCACATTCAGCATTATACTCAACCCATGACATTATGGAGAAATAATGGTCCAATCATGTATCAAATGTTCTCCTCAAGCTTAGGAGAAATGGCACTTCGATGGTACTATAAACTAGAAGCCTGATCAATCAATGATTGGAAGCAGTTGCAGTAAGCGTTTGTCTCATGCTTTATCACCAACAGCCAACCACCAAAAGAAGTGGATGTACTCCCTATAATGAAAAAAGATGATACAGAGAGCCTACAAGAGTACGACAGTAGATATTGGGCGACCTACAATGAGATTGATAACTACAACGAATAGTTAGCAGTAGCTTCAAATTCAAATTGCAGCCCACAAGTAGACAGTCCTTAACAAAAAAGCCACCTACTGATGTGGGTAGTCTAATAAGGCGAGTAGAACAACATTGTAAAATAGAAGACAACCTACGAAGGATTAAAGAGCCTAAACCTGCCTGACTCCCGCCAAGAGTTCTAAGAAAGAACGAGAAGAAGTCTCCTGACATCAAAATAAAGGAATCAAACGCAATCGCTGAACAACCAAAGCCAAGAAAAAAGGCTTTTCGAGCGATCATCACCACTTTCACTGAACCAATATACTGTTTGATGGCAAAGATCCAGAATGAGCCATACTTCTTTTGGCCTCCAAAGATTATTAGAGACCCATCTCTTCGAAATCGTAGGTTACGATGTTCCTACCACAAGGACTACGAGCATTTTATAGAAGATTGCAAGGCATTGAAGCAATTTCTAGAAGAGTTGGCTCAAAATGGACATTTATGATCTTACATCAACCATTCCCCTAATTGAAAAGAGAAAGGAAAGGACAAAGGCAGCGACGTGCAACCAATGGCAGTCATTAAGATGATATATTAAATCTCTCAGAAACTGCAGACAATAAGGAGGTCTGCACATCATGGAGACGTAATGACTTTATCCGAAGTCCCTACCAAAAGAATGCATTGTTCCAAATCAAGGATCACATTTTTCGATGACAATCTGATATGGGTTCATCAGCCCCATAATGATGCTCTAGTAGTAACCCTACAGATTGGGGGATTCACAGTTAAAAGGATATTGATAGACTAGAGAAGTTCTTCGAAAATCATGTACTATGAGCTCTTCAAACAAATGGGATTATCCCTTGAAGCCCTACTCCCGGTTGACTCACCACTCTATGGTTTCAATTCAAGCCTTGTTTTTCCATTGGAAAAAATCTTTTTACCAGTAAAAGCCGAAGCAATAATTCAACAAGTTAAATTTCGAGTAATAAATGTGCCTTCCCCATATAATGCCATAATGGGACGAACATGGCTCCACCAAATGGGGGGCAGTCCCATCCACATTCCACCAGGTTGTATGCTTCCCAGAAGGGGACAATATAAAGGAAATAAGGGGAGATCAGACAGTGGCGAAACAATGCATGGTTGTGTCTACCACAAAACAAGTAATTCAATAAGTCCGAACGCATGAGTCCGAGGCCGAAGAAGAGAAGATCGGTGCCCAACCTGGTGATAAAAGCGCCGAAGTACTTGAAAGAATACTTATTGACCCCACTGACGAGGAGAGATTTTTCCTTATAGGAAAAGGTCTCCCCTCAGAAGAAAAGGAGCAATTGATCCACTTCTTATTTCGTTACAAGGACGTTTTTGCATGGACCCCATATGAAATTAAGGAAATCCACCCGAGTGTAGTGTGCCACGAGCTCAACATAAGTCAGGGCTCTAAGTTGATGGTACAGCGGAGTAGAAGATCAGCACCACAGCATGCAAAAGCCGTGAAAGAAGAAGTCACGAAGTTACTCAAAGTTGACGCCATTCGCAAAGTGAAATACTCGGAATGGCTATCTAACACTGTTGTTATATAAAAGAAGAACAGGAAATTGAGAGTTTGTGTGGATTTCACCAATCTGAACAAGACTTGCACCAAAGACAGTTTTCCTCTACCAAAAATTGACCAGTTAGTCGATGCAAAGTCCAGGCATGAGAGGATGAGTTTCCTAGACACATACAAGGGCTACTATCAGATAGCTATGCATCCGCACAACCAGGAAAAAATGTCCTTTATCACTCTCCTAGGACTGTTCTGTTACAAGGTAATGCCATTCGGATTGAAAAATGTAGAGGCTATATATCAACGGTTGGTTACAAAGATATTTAGCAAAAAAATCAATCGAAACCTTGAGGTTTACATTGATGATTTGGTGGTCAAATCGAAGGACGCCTAGGATCACCCAACTGATATCCAAGAAGCATTTGAGGTACTTCAAAAATACAGAATGAAGCTCAATGCAGCAAAATGTGTCTGTAGAGTTGGATTTGGAAAAAATTTCACCAAATCCAAACACTGTTCGATTTAGCTCCTCACACATCAGTAAAAGGGATCTAGATGCTCACTGAGATGGCAATGGCGCTCAACAGATTCATCAGCCAATCATCAAACCAGTGCCGACCATTCTTCCAATTAACAAAAAAGAAATCTCGGTTTGAGTGGACCCAAGAGTGCAATCTCACACTACAAGAATTGAAAGCCTATCTGGCCAAACCACCCCTATTCACAAGCCCCGAGGTAGGGGAAACGCTATATGTATACCTAGTTGTATCTGACTATGCTGTAAGTTTAGCACTCATCAGGGAATCATCGAATTGGCAATCACCGGTCTACATAAGCAAAACATTGCTCGATACAGAAACCAAGTCTTTACCCTTGGAAAAACTCTTTTTGGTGTTTGTCGTGACATCTAGGAAATTGTAGCATTACTTCTTAGCCCATCACATCATTGTTTATTCTGAACATCCACTTAAACAAGTCCTCTACGAGCCAAATTCATCAGGAAAATTTTCCAAATGAGTTGTCAAACTCGAGCAATACGACATCCACTTCAAACTGTAAACTGCAATCAAAGGACAAGTTCTAGCAGATTTTGTGGCAGAACTCTCCCTAAAAGAAAAAACTAGGAGAGGGAACGGGATCTCGTTAGAAAAATCATGGACCATGCACTACGATGGGTCCTCAAATAGTAAAGGAACAGGAATAGGGTTTATGCTAACCACGTCCGACAAAGAGGCAATAGAATTTTTTGCTCAGCTACCAACAATGAGTGTGAATATGAGGCTCTCATTAATGGAGTCACCACCGTAAAGTTGTTAGGGTTAGACTCTATCAACATTCAATGCGATTCACAGTTGGTCACAAAGTAGATGAATGAGGAATATGTAGCACGCAATGAAAGAATGATGAAATATTTGGTTGCGGCCAAAAATGTAGTGGAGCAGTTTTCTTCGTTCAAGATTCAGCAAATAGGACAAGATCAAAATAGTCATGCGGACGCATTGGCTAGCCAAGCCTCGGCAATTGATCAAACGAATAGCTGAACAATCAAGGTCGGAACCATCATCTTCTTCAGCATTGCATAAGAGGGAACTGTGTGGCACATCCAGCAGACTGAAAATTGGATGACCCCGCTCGTCCGCTATCTGTCCGAAGGAATACTACTAGCCGACAAAAGGGAAGCACATCGGATTAGGCTCTAGACTACGCGTTTTTAGATGAATGGCTCGAACCAGATGTTCAGAAAATCATAATATGGCCCTTACCTCTGGTGCAAGCACCCAAATAAAGTACCAACCATTTTGAAAGACATTCATGAAGGATCATGCAAAGCCTACGCTGGATGCAAATCTTTGGCACATCGGGCCCTTACCCCAAGGGTAATAGTGGCCCTATATACAAAAAGATGCCCAACAATTTGTGCAGCGATGCTCAACGTGCCAGAGATATGCGCCGATCGTGCTGCAACCATCTGAGAAACTTAACCCAGTTGCAAGTCCTTAGCCATTTGCGTAACGGGGGTTGGATTTGATCGGACCAATGGCTAGAGCCCCTGGAAATTTAAAGTGGTTAGTTGTGGCTACAAATTATTTCACGAAATGGATAGAGGCCGAACCATTAGCCAATATCAAAGATGTGGATATCAGGCGATTTCTTTGGCGCAACATAATTACCAGGTTTAGTATTCCAAGAGCACTCATATCTGACAACAACACACAATTTGACTGTAGATTATACAGAAAGTTATGTGACCAATATGGAATCAAAGCTTACTACTCTACACCGGCTTATCCTCAGAGCAATTGGCAAGCAGAAGCTTCGAACAAAACTATCTTAAACGGGATCAAGAAGTGATTGGAAGCATCCAAGGAGAGGTGAGCCAAATAACTCCTGATGGTGCTCTAGGCAAACCGAACTACTCCTCGACGTGCAACTGAAGAGACACTGTTCTCCCTCACATTCGGAATGGAGGTTGTCATTCTATTGGAAATTAATTTTCTGACAATAAGAGCTGACAGTAGAAAATGGTACAAACAAAAATCTGATTTTGATAGATCTTGATCTAACCGAGGAAAGACGCGAGAAGGCGTCACTTCTACTGTCAAGATACCAACAAGAAATAGCTCGATCCTATAACAAGTGCGTAAAATATCGATGGCATATGATCGGCGAACTAGTCCTAAAAAAGGTCCTCTCGAGCAACCGCAAGGCTGTCGAAGGGAAACTAACTCTAAATTAGGACGGACCAAATCAAGTCATGGATCTGGCAGGAGAAAGGGACTTATGAAATCGCTGCCCAATGGGGAAACGTTCTCCTGAGGCCTTAAAATGCAATGCACTTGAAGAAGTATTATTATTAACCTTGTAGCTATTATCTAATAATGCTCAGACATAGAGCATAATGAATAAACACAAGGTTGTGTTACTTATTTAGAAAGTTGTTATTGTTTCATTAGCTGCCAAAAACTATACAACTAGTACAAACAGCATTTTACAATAAGTCAAGTAGTTGATTAACAAAACTTTTTAAAAAAAACAAAAACAAAAAAAAAAAAAAACAAACAAACAAACAAACAAACAAACAAACAAACAAATAGTGAAAGCAACTGAAGACTAGCTAAGGTTTCACAAACTATCCAACTCAGCCGAAATGAAGATGTCAGGGTTCGACAGGGGTACTTGGAAGTATGATGCAAATGATTCAGCTACCCCCATTTTCTTCATCGTCGCCCTCCATCCCTTTCTGAGGAAAAAGTTCTCCAGTTTGTTCATTTGATCAAGTTAGGCGGCGTTCACTTCATTCCACATAGCCTTGGTGTTTGCCTTCAACTCTACCTCCCGTTCTCTCTTCATTGCTTCCATAGCCGCTTTTAGTGCCTCATGATCTGACCTCAGCTTATCAAGTTGATGAGTTGCAACCTCAAAGTTCTCTTCATTCAATAGTGGACCGGACTCTATCACCACAACCCTACTATCGGCCCATGCCAAATCTTTTTAAAAGTAATCTTTTTCGGCTGCCATTTGTTTCCTCTCTTCGGCCATCTTTCTTCTTTCTTCTTCAATTTGTCGTCTCTATTCGTCCTGCCGATCTCTCTCTAGTCAGCCTGACCCCTACCTTCATAAATTGATTAACCACCTGCATCACAAAAGATTAATTATCATATCACCACAACAACTATAGCTAAAATCAAGAGGAAACTAGTTTACCATTACTAAATTTTGGATTCCACGACCTAGAATTTGCTGGTTAGACTGCCCATCCAACCTACATATGTCTTCTGGAATTCGCATACCCCATGCCATGGCTAAGGCCATCCTAGGGTCTACAAACACAGAATCTCTTGTGTTCAGTGATCGATCTCTTATCATCGGTTGGAATATATACTCAATCAGCCCCTCCCTAGCATCCTCCATATAATTTTCACTTAACCGGATACGTCGGCGACTTGACGACAGTGCTTCCTCTAGAAGACGGTCTACCGATCTACGTTGGCCTTGCATGCTAGCTTCCCAATGGGTTATCTGTGCAGCTTCCGATTGCCTTGTTAGGCGATGTCTCCCTATCATTTCTAATGTCGAAGACTCTGATGACTCCGTCGGCACAAGAATCGCTTCTGGTCGCCGATTACTTTCTCCTTCTTCGTTCACTACTTCCAATAAGAGAGATAACAACGGAACTTCCTCCTGAGAATCTTCGGGTGCCTCTGCAGCAAGGTTGGTGTAGCTGGTTTTTTTGTGCTCCTCGGAAGGGTTTAGTCTCCTCAGATGCGATTCCCTACAGTTCGAACTCCCGTGGTTCTGAATCTAGTTTCACAAGTACAATGTGAAACAGAAAAATGAATGAGAGTCACTACAACAAAATTGAATTTTTACGACTCGCAATGCATGCCGTAAAAAACTCTTTCACGGCATGCACACAAATGTTGTTATATGACATGCCGTGAAAAGTTGAGCTTTATTTACGGCATACAGGTAAAGTTATAAAAAGTAATAAATTAAACATTAATAACATACTTTGTATGTCATATATAATATTTTACGACATTTTTTTTATGCCATAAATCATTATATTTTCCATGGCATAATTTTGCATGCTGTAAAAGGTCATTTTGAATATATTTATGGCATACTTTGTATGTCGTATATAATATTTTACGACATTTTCTTGCATGTCATAAATCATCACTTTTTACGACATAATTTTGTATGCCGTAGAAGGTCATTTTTACTATATTTATGACATGCTTTGTATGCCATATATAATCTTTTACGGCATTTTCTTGCATGTCATAAATCATTACACTTTTTATGACATAATTTTATATGCTGTAGAAGGTTATTTTTAAAATATAATATATTCATATATATATATAATGAAGCAGAAACATAAAGAACATGAAGAAGGAAACAGCACAAATAATACTAAAAATAAGTTAAACTAACACTGTAAGAAATAATAAAAGAAAACAGTTTAAATAAACATTAATAATAAAACTTACAATTGTTTAATGGATTGAAACTAACAATTCTTCAAAATACATAACTTGAAAACGGACTTGAAAAGAAAATTACAGAGATAGGTTTTTGGCTTGAGGAAGGGATGCTCTCAATTTTTCTAACTCTGCCTTATTCTTGACTGAAGAGGCTCTTTTATAATCAAAAGAGACCACCACTGTTAGCCTTGTGAGTGATTGCTGTGAGCCTTGTGAGTGAATAGTCTTGACTTGAAAGGAGCATCAGAAGCACATGGGAGTTGTCTGCTGCTTTCGGTGAATTATTAAAGCTTTTACTGTGCTGAATTTGTCGGTGGAATGAATCATGATGAATGATGAATAGTAATGTTGACTTTTTGATGAATAGTGAACAGTAAAATTGACTTTTTTACTATTCATTGCTTGGAGGCATGTGACTGAGGGAATCAAATATAGATATATATATCAGCAGCTTTTCTCAAAAGACGAGTATTGATTGAAGCTGATAATTATAGCTATATAGGATCCAATGACTGAATTAAGCATATGGGTCCTGAGCATCTTGGAACTCGGGTCCATATGGATTTTGAGTAGTTGAACCTTCAGAAGAGTTTGAACCGTCTGAACCACCTTCTGAACTGTTGTTATCAGAGTCTGATTTGGCTTGGGCCATGAGTAAACGAGCCATGTGGAGGAGTTCATCCTTGGATGACTTGGACTTGGGCTTAACCTTTGATTTGGATTTATCCTTTGACTTGGGCTGGTCAGAACTGGGCTTTGCTGACTTGGATTTAATCTTTGATTTGGATGACTTGGGCTTAGAAGAACTGGATGATGGGCTTCCAAGATTGACTGGAGGAAGTTGGCTTCCTTGAGTGACTGGAGCAGTTGGGATCTGATGAGCTTTAACCATGGCAGGTGTAGGAGCATGAATGTTAATCGGGAACTCAGTTTGAACAATATCAACAATTCGTTGAATCTTGAAGTTATCCCACCATTTAACCTTATGTAGCCGCTGAATCACTTTACCAGAAATACCATATTGCCATTTGAATATCCAAGGGATCTTATATTTGGATATAAAAATAAGCAATTGAGGGAATTCTCTTTGCTGTGGAGTGAATGAGAAAACAGTGGAAAAGTAATTGACTTGATCCAAAATTACTGATGGGAAGATGTCTGGAATGGCACCATAATGTGTCCACCATCTCAGAAACCAAGTAGGTAATTCTGACTTAAACTTTTGATCAAATTGAAGAAACCAGGAGTGACTAAATGTTTCATTTTGATATAGGAGGACTTTGAACCAGGCATCAATATAATCATAATAATTATACTGAAGGGAGTGATTAGGTAAATCTCGAAGTTGATAAGGAGAACCCCATTCCACTAAGGAAACAATATTGTGAATATAAAGTGAATGGTAAACCACTTTACTAGTGTAAGTACGATCATAAATGGGTTTAATCACAATCGACTGATGGTTGAACAGGATGTCTTTATAGAAGGTAATTGTTTTCTCTGGATGGAGAGGAACAAAATGCCATCCAGGAGGGAAATAAGTTTTAACCAGATCATTAACAGATTGACTCTTTGGGTGACTAGGTTCTTTGAAAAAGAGATTAGTAGTTGTTGAGTCAACATAATCAGATCGAGCAGTTTTAATAGGATTAGGAGGGTATGGAGTAACTGCTTGGCTAGATGAAGCAAAAGGATCATAGGCCAAAGCAGATGTGAAACTGGGTCGAGGAGTATTACCAAGAACTTGGTAACGGTTAATCATTTCAATAGGATGGTATTGGGTGACTAACTCCAAAGGAGGGATAAAAGGCTGACTAGTTGGAACCAAGGCTTTAGAAGGGGGCCTTGGGCGAGACATCTGTTTAAAAAGAAACAAAGGTTAGCAATAAAGATTAGCAACCACTAAGGAGATCTAAATAAGCCTGATGAAAATCCAGACAGTTGTAATAATCAGCAAGTAAATGGCGACGAGCTTGGATTTGGTGGTATTGAATGTATTGAGCACGTTTAGTAGTTTTTTTGGCTAATTTTATCCGGGCAATGCGATAAGCAGTTTGGTGAATCAGATTACGGTAATGGGTAATATGGGTTTTATGGTAAGCAATAAATGGAGTGGCCATCCCTATCCCCCCTGTAAAAATTCTCGGGTAAGGAAATCGAGAATGGAATTTTGACAACCAGGTATATATTCAATAGTAAAATCGAAAATACTTAAAATAGATTGCCAACGGGCAAAAATTTGCTTACTAGCAAGATTTTGAACATCTTTTTCTAAAACATATTTAGCAGATTTGCAATCAACACGAAGTAAAAATTTTTGATTTAAAATATCATCTTGAAATTTACTAATACATAAAACAGTAGATAAAATTTCTTTTTTAATAGTACTATAATTTAATTGTGCTTTATTCCAGACACCAGAGTGATAACGAACAATTTGTTCAGATGATTGAGGAGTGACTTTCTGAAGGAGAATGCCACCATAACCAACATCAGAGGCATCAGTTTGAATAATTTTGAATGAATTTTCAGTAGGAATACCAAGACAAGGAAGAGACTTGACATATTGTTTAACAATAGCAGTATGAGTAGAAGACCAAGGAGGAGGATTGTCTTTTAACCGATCAAACAGAGGTTGACAAGTTTTCCTAAGGTCTTTGTAAAATTCAGCAATATAATTCAGTGATCCTAAAAAACGTTGTAGTTGAGTTTTATCTAAGATTTCATCAGGAAATTTAGACGCAAATTCAATGGAACGACTAATAGGTAAAATAGTATTCTGGTGAATATCATAACCTAAAAATCGGACTTTGGTTTGAAACAATTTAATCTTAGGAGCAGAAATGACTAGACCATGGCTCTTAATGGTATAAAAGAAGGCAGTAAGATGTTTCCAGTGTTCACTAATTGATTTTGAAAAAATAAGAATATCATCTATATAAACTATGGAAAAATGACTAAATGGATTGAAAATATCATTCATTATATGTTGAAATTCACTAGGAGCATTTTTTAACCCAAATGGCATGACATTCCATTCATAGTGTCCAAATGGTGTAGTGAAAGCAGTTTTATATCTATCCTTAGGATGAATTTGAATTTGCCAAAAACCACTTTTTAAATCAAATTTACTAAAAATAACAGCTTGACTAAGTCTTTTAATCAAATCTTTTTTATTAGGAATAGGATACCTAATCCATTCTAAAACAGCATTTAAAGGTTTGTAATTAATGACTAATCGAGGGACACCTCGTTCTAATTCAGCATTTTTATTAACATAAAAAGCAGGACAAGACCATGGGGATTTACTCGGACTAATTATTCTATTTTTTAACAATTCATTAATTTCTTTTTTACACATTTCAAGTAATTCATGATTCATTTGAATAGGTCTAGATTTAGTAGGAATTTGTTTTTCATTAAAATTTTTAATATATGGCAAAGTAACTACATGTTTTTTCCTATGCCAAAACGCAGTAGGTAAAGTTGAACAAACAGTTGATTCAAGTTTTAATTTAAATTCATTAATCTGAGAAATAATTACGGGATCAGTTAATTGTTGATCAATTCTTTTGTAATTAATTTCTTCTTTAAGAAATTTTAAATGTCTACTTAATCGATTAATAGCGTGAGAGATAGAACAATCTTTTAATTGATTTAATTCTAACATTTCAGGTGGAGATAAGAATTTAAATGTAACAGGTTGACCGAAAACATGAGTAGTTATTCCTTCACTAGATGTAGTAAATGGATATAGTAAATAGATAAATGGTGTACCTAAAATGATTTTATCAGTCATGTTTTTTACTAAAACAAATGAGGTTTTAAAACAGACATTATTGTGACAAACATGAACTTTAGGTAATTTATATTTAATATGCATTTTACTACCATTAGCAGAGGTTAATCTTTCATGACATTTTTCATAATATTTAGTAGGGAGTAAACCTTCTTGAATGCAATTTAAATCAGCACCAGTATCAATTAATGCAACAAGTTCTAATTCAAAGTTATTAATAACAATTTTAACTTTTGAATACCATTTTTGAATATAAATTTTATTAATTAGATTTAATCTTTTATTTTCAAGATTGTTTGATTGAGATTGGTGTGATCGATTATCGAATAGAAGGTTTTCAGGATTAGTATGGTCAGAATCATGATCAGATTCATTAGGAGATTCAACATTATTATCTTGGAAATTTTCTAAATGTTTATTAGGTTTTAATGTAATAATTTCGTCTTCTAAATGTTGATCTTTATTTTGTAGTTCTTTAATAGTTTGTTTAATCTGATTGATTTCTTGTTGTAAATCTTGAAGTGTAACTTCTTTTTGTTTATTCTTAAATCTTTCTAAAGTTTTAGATAGACTAATAATTGGTTTATCTTGTCTAGGTTTAGAATCAGTATTATCAATTAATAAAGATTTAAGTCTATCAGTATATTTCTTCTTTAATTCTGGATCATCTAATTTACTAATTAGTTCAATAAGAGCAGATTCTTCTTGATTTTGTTTAGTAAGAACAGTAATTTGTTTAACAGGTTTACAACAAACATCATTACATCCTAATTCTATATTATTATCAGAATCATTACTAGGTGAATGGTAATCAGATGAAGTATTCGGATTATCAGAAGAGGAATCACTAACAGATTGATTTAATTGAAAGATTTCAAATAATTGATTTTTTGATTCATCATTAATTTGAAGTTGATTAACTTTATCTTTTAATTTTTGTTTCTCTTTACACTTATTAGAATAATGACCTTTTTGACCACAGTTATAACATGTAATATCTTTATTAGATTTAGATTTTGGATGTGATTTTGACTTGTAATATTTCTTTTTTGGTTTAGTATAAAATTTATCATTTGATTTAGAAGGTGAATAGTTCTTTTTGTATTTATTTGAATATTTGTGTCTATGTTTACTATGTTTATGTGGTTTCCTACGAGAGGGTGCTACAGGAGGTAAACCATATTGTTCACAGAAATTTCCTAATTCATATTTAGCCTTGTGCTTATCTTTTTGAGCTTTTTGACTAAGTTTAAGATCAATACACATTCTTAATCCTTCTTTTTGAATAGTGCTAATTATATCACCATAGGTTAAATTATCATATTCAATTATTCCAGTAGGTTGACTAAGAACATCTCTAATTTTGTGAGCAAATAAATCAGGTAATACATTAATAAATTTTTCTTTCCAAAATGATTTAGTACAATCTTCTCTTAACATAACTCTAGAGGTAAAAACATCTTTATACCATCTAAAATCACTTAAGGTAGGACAGGTCAGGTTACTAAGTTGATCATGTATGCGAGAATATATATTAGTAGGAGTTCCTATAAAATGTCTAACTATTGTGTAGATTAATGTGTTAACACCATCAGGTACATAATAACCAATATGTTCATCAAAGATAGGGAGATCATTTGCATCTTTTTGATTAGCATGTAAGATTGATTCACGTTGTTCTTCAGTGAGATATTTTTCCCACCAAGATTTGAGCATACCGGTAAAACCAGAGGTTATTAGAGAAGCAATTTCAGGTTGAGAGTAATCAGGGTAATTAGTTAAATAACTATTAGCAACCATAGATAAATGATTTAATTTTTGCAATATTTGATCTTCACTTAAACCATCAATATTCCATTCATATAATTTTTTGGCAGAGACAGAAAATTGATTAGCAATATTATTTTCTTCATATTGGAGATCAGGAGGAGTTGGTCTAGAATACCAATTTTTTGTAAGAGATGTAGGATTAGGTTTAGGATAATGCAATTTGTTGAGCTGAGTAGAGAGTTGAAATTGTCGAGCTAATTGATTAATCTCATTATCAGTTGAATCAGAATCAGATTGAGTAGAAACAGGTTCTTGTTGATTTAAAACAGTAAGACCTTTGGAGGGTGAAGTTTGTTCACTGGTAGCTAATTTGGTAAATAGTTGTTCGATAGCTTTTACAGCAGATTGATCATTGGTGACTAAACTTTTGCGTTTGGAACGATCACTGGGAAGGTTTATTAAAGGTTGATCGAGAGATTGTTTAGTAGATGTGGTATTAGCAGAATAATCATCTAAATTAGTTTCTATTTTATCTAATTGTTTACCAATTGTTTTTAAACATTGATTAGTATAATTATTTTGTTCAATAATTTTTTTAATTTCAGGGTCAGTGCCAGGCAACTTAAAAGGAGAGGCTGGGACTTCAGAACCTTGGCATTCAATAATTATATTAGATAGAGGTGGATGACTAGAGGTAACAGATGTATTAGGGGAAGTTTTCCATTTATGTTTTGTGATTGTATTAATCTTTTTATAATAGTTATCCATATATTCAAAGAAAGATAATTCAAAACCATATTCTACCATAAAATCATACCATTTCCTAGTTATGCTGGATTGTTGAGCAGAATCATATTTAGCACGATAAGCATGTCTTTTAGTTCTATTTTCTTTAGATCTAAAATCAATAAGTAATTTATCTAAATCAGGAGTAAATTCTTTTTTGATTGTCATTAATTGAGGATTGATTGGATGTGTAACTTCGAAATCAGTTTGAGTAGGAGAATTTTGAGATTCTTCATCTTCTTCAGGTAAATGTGTGTGTGTTGAATAAATAACACTGTAAGTTTGTGTGTTTGTGTGTGTGTGAAGAATTTTGAGATTCTTCACCTTCTTCATGTTCTTTATGTTTCTGCTTCCGTTATCTATTGGTATCAGAGCCAAGTTATGTTTGTATATGTTTCTTCCAGTCTTGTTTTCTATTTAATCATTCTCCTTTCTTGATTAGTTATTCTGTTTTCGGCCATCTTAATCTGTCAGAAATTCTATCTGTGTCTTTCCACCTAGCTAAGTCACCCACTTTCGTCCCTGTCCAGAGTAAGTCCTTAGGGTTAGGCAGTGTTGGACTTAGGGGTCTTCCGAATAGGGTATGTATGGATGCGGGTATGTGAAAAACATGATAAATTTTGACAATGAATTAAGATTCCTATAATACAGATTAAATAATCAAAAGATGAGTCGATTATTTAGAAGTAACTCGTCAGCCAGTTCTAGATCAACTACTTTGCCCTCACTACTCAATCAAGGATTAGTAATTAATGAAGAAGATGTTGAAATACAAAATGATAAAATTGATTTAAATTGGAATATACCAAAATTACCTGTTAAGGAAATTTATAAAACTACTTTTTTACAGAATACTTTTAATGTTAATCTGCATGTTAAAACCATTGAACAGATTTATGCTTTAGAAAAACCTAGGGAAACTTGTCAATTATTTGATGTTGATCTAATCAAAAGACATTTGAAAACAAAATAAATGACTTATTTTCAGTTATACCTAAGCCACTTGCAAGGTCTACAACAATCAAGACTATCCTCAAGGTGATCAATGCCAACCCAAAACACAATACCAATAAACTGACAAATCAACTCAACAAACTCCACACTCAGTAATCCACACACTGATGTGCCACTCAAATTACTAACCCCAAACACGGAGTTCTCTACATAAATCCCCAAATTTTGGAATCTCACAGGGTCTCCTCAAATTAAACCGCATCAATACTGCGTCTAAGGGTATCATAATTTCCCTCCCCATGGCTGCATAGCAAGCCTACTCATCTCCTCGACCGAAGACCGACATGGTCAACCGCAATTACAACTACCCAATCAAGAAGGATAATTCGACCAACGCTATTCTCATTACTCTAGAACACAAACCGTTCTTCCTCTAAAGAATGCTGCCTGCATCCACTCACAAACCATACCCCACAATTGATAACCAATCATAAAACAAACACTACCCCTATACAACCGTTAGGGTCACCCCAGACTCACTAACTAGCAAGCCCAAAACACAAACCAACATACAGGTACCATTCCCGCTAACCCGAGATATGATCTCACATAACCTTGCTAATACCGCACAACCCTCGAAACCATCACATCAATCACATCCACCCACGGATTCCCGTTCTCAACCCATAATCTCTAAAAAGAACAAGGCCCACAGGCCGTCACAAGACTAACTCAATACACAGTACTAAGCAAGCAACAATACTAGGATCATTGACCCCATTAACAACTTCTCAAAATAAAATAGAGAGTTCGAAATTCCATACATACTCCCCAATACACGAGGATTAAACAAACAATACTATGCATGCATATGCGATACATAAACATGATGCCTCAGCATCCAATAGTACACCGGTCAACAACAAAATCAATAAACGTGTCACACCACCGGCCAACATTACAAAAGGTCCCTCTCCAGGGTAACACTGTAGGGCTAACTAATAAGTTGCCCCTCGCGAGGCTTCCGAAGCCTGGCCTGCCTGTTTCTGGTACCGATAACGCCCCCGACTGGACGGGTACGACCGAGTCTGACTAGGTTTTAATATCCCCGAAGAATTTGCACGCAAAGGACAAGAACGTCTACCATGGCCCAGCTGACCACAAACAAAACAACCACCAGACCCTCTACTCTGAGACTGGTCTGTAACCTGCACCTCCCCGGAACCCCCAACAGAAGGATCCGAAACCTCTGGTGAAGAAAAGGAACCAGCTCCCGACTGAGCATGTTTCCGCCTCCACCCCTTACTGAGCCTAGAGCGCTTAGGAACCGAGGAACTTACCGCAATGGTCCCCTCCTTAACCCCATCATCACTCGCAATCAGGGCCTCCACATGGGCCGCTGCCTCAACTAAAGTATAGTAATCCTTCCACAAGGATCCAGCTACCTTCTCCCGAATATCAAAACACAACCGCCGTTCGAACTCAAAACAACGACGCTCCTCTGTTGTCACCAACTCTGGAGCAAACCTCGACAAACTATCAAACCGCATCTCAAACTGTGCCACAGGAGTATCATCCTGACGCAACTCCAAAAACTGTTCCCTCAACCTTTCCCGAGCAGAAGGAGGGAAATACTTAGCCAAAAAGGCCTCGGTAAAAGCAACCCACGTGCTACCTACATTATTCTTAGCATTCTTCCACCAATAACTCGCATCACTCTTTAACTGAAAGGTCGCCAAAGAAACCCTCAACTCCTCATCTTCGACTCTGAGCATATCAAGAGTCTTGGTAATCTGCTCCAACCAACTCTCTGCCTCCAACGGTTTAGCCTCCCCCACAAACTCTGGTGGACTGGAGCGAAAGAACTCCTTAGTAAGTTTGAGAGCATGCCCGCTGCCGCCCTCAGTGCGAGCTAGGGCGTCATGTACTGCTCTCGCAATCTCACGTGCGACGTCCTCGCCGACAGCCGACGCTGCAACGGCGGGTGCTAAAGGAACTGTTGTGCCCCTACCGATACTCCTACTATTCAACCGTCCTCTACTTCCTCGTGTAGACATCCTATAAAGCACAAAAGTAAAATACACTTAGTGCCAAACACAATAGCCTTCTCCGGGGCACACTCTACCACCAATAGGTCACAAGACACTAAGTCTCAAAATTTACATCTCTATTACATATAAACATCCAAACATGTAAACACATAATCGAATCAAGTCCACAAAGATAGCCACTCATCCCGGAACTCTCAAGGAATTCCTGTCAGAAACCACGTTGATCAGGCGCGTTTCCAAAAGGACCTCAAAGCAAGTTCACCGGCTATGAATACTATCCAAGAGACTGAATCCCATGCTCACATAAATGCAACACATAAGTCCTAATTCTCATGGTATCTATATGCAACGTCCTCACTACACGTAGTAAACCCACTGTGGTAAAAACCACTTCCCACGAGCTCAAGGTATTCAAACCCGGTAGCTCTGATACCAAGTTGTCACGCCCCACTTTTTATTACTCGATGTCATTACCAAGTTCCTTAGCTTAATTCGATTTCAGAGATAACATGCGGAATAAACTCAAATGTTCAATAAAAGTAATGAACAACAATTCTCTCATTCGAATGAAAATTTAATACAACATGAGCATTCTAAATAAATTGCCCTTAGGCTTACAACAATAAATCAAATGAAGGGTGTAACCCTTTTTCACATATGGCATTCCGCCAACAACAAGAGGCCCCGTGGCCAACAATTAAGAAGATCCAAATCTTGTAGCACATCCTGCTAAACACCTGAAAAAGATTTCAACAACGTGGGATGAACATATAGTCCAGTAGGGATCTCAACATGATCCTCAACAATAACAACAGTACAGATAGCTATGATCATGAACACTCATTATCATACTAGAATAATAATGTGACAGTTTATACAAAATATATATATATATGAACTTTTCTCGAAAACAACCATTTCATTCAACGCTATAAGCGATTCATCTTTCCTTTTTCCTTTCATTAACCCCCGTTCCCAATCTTTCATGACATTAACCGTTTCTAAGGAAATAAATTCACTAAGCTCACTACTCTTTTCCATTTTTCCTCACATACAACAAATGTGCCTTTTCAAAACATAATTCTAAGACGTTCGATTTTCTTCACACTTCCAAATACAAAAGGCATTTCAGTTCAATCCCAATTCTAACATGATTATACATGCATACCTCTATAACAAAGGAGATAACTCAACTACATGCACAGGATAAATTTATGAGGCACTCGGCCCTCCAAAACTGAAACCAATACTATTCACAATGTTTCCAGATACACTGAAACAATAACATCAAAACTTTGCTCTACTAGCTAGGTGCGTAGTAAGCCAAAATACACTTCTCACAACAACATACCATTTTACCAGGCGCTAGCTGGAAGGGTGTGGTACCTTAGATTATAAGCGCCTACAGTTCTCCAGGCGCTAGCTGGAAGGTAACGGTACCTCTGATTATAAGCGCGGCATATAATGCCAACAACAACCGTGCAACAAGGCATAACCGACATGTATAATGCAAATACATAAACTATGAGGATACAAACAATGTGTTAAGATGTATGAACACATAGGTGTGTGGAGTACATCCCCTATCTTCTCACACACACTGGAGTCCAACCCCTCTCTCCTCCCTAACAAATATACATATATAATGTATCTCAACATTTCATCACATATGACGATCAATCAACAATGGTGTAAAGCATACACGACAACCCAACTCAAACATGTCATCCTCCACCGATGACCAAGGACAAAACCTCTAGATGCAGGTGTATTGTACATCTATAAACATACTCCATTATCATGAGTCACAAACCCAACAACGACTTTAACATGGTAGTTAAAGATACAACTTCTACATGTGTATTTAACACTCAAAACACAACAACCCACTTCTCAAACTTATTTCGAAAACACTTTTCCCATTCTCCCAAAGCAACTCCATATCATTATTGTGATCACAAAACCAACTCTAGTATTCTTGTTTCCATAAAATCAATTCCAAAACTATGGTTAACCCCTTAGGCATTAACACCCTTTCCCAACTCATTTTAATCAACGAGATTCATATACACTAGCCAACAAACCCCCCATTTTAATTACCAAGTCAACACATAATTTAGGACTTTTCCTCCATTTAACTACAACATGCTAATTTATATTCTAATTAGCCAAGACAACAACTAATGAAGCCAAACCCAATCTTAACACAACCAACCCTAGGTTTACCCCATGATTTTCAAATAAAACCAACATGATATAATTTTCATGCAATACAAAATAACCACATGTCTATCTATAGACGAAGTATTGAAAAGAGAACATGGAGAATCCCTACCTCGAAGCAAAGAATCCAAAGGAGAAGATGACCCTGAAACAAAGTGCTCCAAATCTACTATTCTTCAGATTAAAATGTAGCCCTCACTCTCCTCTACCTTTTTAATGAAGGAACTAGGTTAGATGTACACTCTAACTAGATGAAACCTAGGAGAGAATGTGTTTAGAGAAGAAGAGAAGTCGGACTTTAGGGTTTGGGATCAAAAGAATGAAAAACTGCCCTAAAAATCCCGCTGCTGCGTTTAAATACTGGACAGGCTCGCTCGAGCGAAGACCTGGTCGCTCGAGCGACCAGACACAGAAACAGACCTCGCTCGAGCGACAAGAAGCTCGCTCGAGCGACAAGACAGACCAGCTCGCTCGAGCGACAAGAAGCTCGCTCGAGCCAACAACCACTGCTCCCAGGTCTAGCACTGGACGCAAACCTCGCTCGAGCCAAGAAATGCTCGCTCGAGCGACGGACCAAAAACAAAGGCCTCGCTCGAGCGAAGATAAGCTCGCTCGAGCGACCAAGCCAAAAACTGAACATCAACTCTTGGTTTCTAAACCCAACCAACCTGCAATCAACCTGCCCAAAACATCCTATAACCCAAAATAAGGAGTCAAAGGACAACAACAACAATAATATGACAATAGAATCCTCGGAACATAAGTCCGGCTACAATAATCAAATGGTAAAAGACCGGGGTCACTACAATACCTTAACGATCCATTTGGAAATTAAAACTATACCATAACGACCTGAACGATCTATTTGGAAATTAAATTAAATAAAAAAAGAAGTTGAATCAAAATAGAAGTGGAATAAAAATAAAAAAGGAAGTTGAATAAAATTAAAAATGGAAGTTCATTCAAAAAACTATTATAGTTGAACTTCCATTTTTAATTTTATGCCTTCACGATCTATTTGAAAATTAAACAAAAAAGGAAGTTGATTTCCAAATAGATCGTTAAGGTATAGTGGTTTCTTGAATGAACTTCCATTTTTAATTTTATGCAACTTACACTTTTATTTTTATTCAATTTCCTTTTTTATTCAACTTCCTTTTTTGTTTAACTTCCATTTTTATTCAATTTCATTTTCTATTCAATTTCCTTTTTTATTTTTATTCCGCTTCCACTTTTATTTAATTTCCTTTTCTATTCAACTTCCTTTTTTATTTAATTTCACTTCTATTTTTATTCAATTTCATTTTCTATTCAGCTTCCTTTTTTATTTAATTTCCAAATAGATCGTTAAGGTATACTGGTTTCTTGAATACACTTCCATTTTTAATTTTATGCAACTTGCACTTCTATTTTTATTCAGTTTCCTTTTCCATTTTCATTCAATTTCCTTTTCCATTCAACTTTTTTTTTTATTTAATTTCCAAATAGATCGTTAAGGTATAGTGGTTTTCCTTCTATTTTTAATTTTATTCAATTTTCTTTTATATTCAACTTCCTTTTTTATTTAATTTCCAAATAGATCGTTAAGGAAATTAAATAAAAATGCAAGTGGAAGCTGCATAAAATTAAAAATGGAAGTTCATTCAAGAAACCACTTCCATTTTTATTTTTATTCCACTTCTATTTCTATTCAACTTCCTTTTTTATTTAATTTACAAATAGATCGTTAAGGTATAGTGGTTTCTTGAATGAACTTCCATTTTTCATTTTATGCAACTTCTATTTTTATTCAATTTCCTTTTGTATTCAACTTCCTTTTTATTTTTATCCAAATAGATCGTTAAGGTATATTGGTTTCTTGAATGAACTTCCATTTTTAATTTTATGCATTTTTTTATTCAATTTCCTTTGCTATTCAACTTCCTTTTTTTTTTTTCAATTTCCAAATGGATCGTTCAGGTATAGTGGTTTCTTGAATGAACGTCCATTTTTAATTTTATGCAACTTCTATTTTTATTTTTATTTAATTTCCTTTTCTATTCAACTTCCTTTTTTATGCAACTTCCATTTTTATTTTTATTCCGCTTGCATTTTTATTTTTATTCCGGCTTCCTTTTCCATCTAATTTCCAAATGGATTGTTAAGGTATAGTGGTTTCCAAATAGATCGTTTAGGTATAGTGGTTTCTTGAATGAACTTCTATTTTTAATTTTATGCAGCTTCCATTTTTATTTTCGTTTTCCTTTTCTATTCAACTTCCTTTTTTATTTTTATTCCGCAATCTTTTCTATTCAACTTCCTTTTTTTTTTATTCCGCTTCTATTTTCCTTTTAATTTCCTTTTCTATTCAACTTCCCTTTTTTATTTAATTTCCAAATAGATCATTATGGTATAGTGGAAGTTCATTCAAGAAACCAGTATACCTTGACGATCTATTTGGAAATTAAATAAAAAAGGAAGTTGAATAGAAAAGGAAATTGAAGTTGCATAGAAAATGAAATTGAATAGAAAAGGAAACCACTATACCTGAACGATCTATTTGGAAATTAAATAAAAAAGGAAGTTGAATGGAAAAGGAAATTAAATAAAAGTGGAAGTTGAACAGAAAAGGAAGTTGAATAGAAAATGAAATTGAATGAACTTCCATTTTTAATTTTATGCAACTTCCATTTTATTTTTATTCCGCTTCATTTTCCATGAACTTCCTTTTCTATTCAACTTCCTTTTTTATTTAATTTCCAAATAGATCGCTAATGTGTAGTCATTTTTATTCAATTTCATTTTCTATTCATCTTCCTTTTTTATTTTTATTCAACTTCCATTTGGAAATTAAACAAAAAAGGAAGTTCAATAAAAAATGAAATTGAATAAAAATAGAAGTTCATTCAAGAAACCATTATCAAAAATGGTTTCTTGCATGAACTTCCATTTGTAATTTAATTTCCAAATAGATCGTTAAGGTATAGTGGTTTTTTTAATGAACTTCCATTTTTAATTTTATGCAACTTCCACTTTTATTTTTATTCAATTTCCTTTTTTATTCAACTTCCTTTTTTGTTTAACTTCCATTTTTATTCAATTTCATTTTCTATTCAACTTCCTTTTCTATTCAATTTCCTTTTTTATTTTTATTCCGCTTCCGCTTTTATTTAATTTCCTTTTCTATTCAACTTCCTTTTTTATTTAATTTCACTTCTATTTTTATTCAATTTCATTTTCTATTCAGCTTCCTTTTTTATTTAATTTCCAAATAGATCGTTAAGGTATACTGGTTTCTTGATTAAACTTCCATTTTTAATTTTATGCAACTTGCACTTCTATTTTTATTCAGTTTCCTTTTCCATTTTCATTCAATTTCCTTTTCCATTCAACTTTTTTTTTTATTTAATTTCCAAATAGATCGTTAAGGTATAGTGGTTTCCTTCTATTTTTAATTTTATTCAATTTTTTTTTCTACTCAACTTCCTTTTTTATTTAATTTCCAAATAGATCGTTAAGGAAATTGAATAAAAATGCAAGTGGAAGCTGCATAAAATTAAAAATGGAAGTTCATTCAAGAAACCACTTCCATTTTTATTTTTATTCCACTTCTATTTCTATTCAACTTCTTTTTTTATTTAATTTACAAATAGATCGTTAAGGTATAGTGGTTTCTTGAATGAACTTCCATTTTTCATTTTATGCAACTTCTATTTTTATTCAATTTCCTTTTGTATTCAACTTCCTTTTTATTTTTATCCAAATAGATCGTTAAGGTATATTGGTTTCTTGAATGAACTTCCATTTTTAATTTTATGCATTTTTTTTATTCAATTTCCTTTGCTATTCAACTTCCTTTTTTTTTTAATTTCCAAATGGATCGTTCAGGTATAGTGGTTTCTTGAATGAACTTCCATTTTTAATTTTATGCAACTTCTATTTTTATTTATATTTAATTTCCTTTTCTATTCAACTTCCTTTTTTATGCAACTTCCATTTTTATTTTTATTCCGCTTGTATTTTTATTTTTATTCCGGCTTCCTTTTCCATTTAATTTCCAAATGGATCGTTAAGGTATAGTGGTTTCCAAATAGATCGTTTAGGTATAGTGGTTTCTTGAATGAACTTCTATTTTTAATTTTATGCAGCTTCCATTTTTATTTTCGTTTTCCTTTTCTATTCAGCTTCCTTTTTTATTTTTATTCCGCTCTCTTTTCTATTCAACTTCCTTTTTTTTATTCCGCTTCTATTTTCCTTTTAACTTCCTCTTTTCTTTTTTTTATTCAACTTCCTCTTTTCTTGAATAGAAAAGGAAATTAAAAGGAAGTTCAATTTTATGCAACTTCCTTTTCACTTCCTCTTTTCTTTTTAACTTCCTTTTAACTTCCTCTTTTCTTTTTAACTTCCTCTTTTCTTTTTTTTATTCAACTTCCTCTTTTCTTTTCTTTTTAACTTCCTCTTTTCTTTTTTTTATTCAACTTCCTCTTTTCTTGAATAGAAAAGGAAATTAAAAGGAAAATAGAAGCGGAATAAAAAAAAAAGGAAGTTGAATAGAAAAGAAAGCGGAATAAAAATAAAAAAGGAAGTTGAATAGAAAAGGAAAACGAAAATAAAAATGGAAGCTGCATAAAATTAAAAATAGAAGTTCATTCAAGAAACCACTATAGCTTAACGATCCATTTGGAAATTAAATGGAAAAGGAAGCCAGAATAAAAATAAAAATGCAAGCGGAATAAAAATAAAAATAGAAGTTGCATAAAAAATGAAGTTAAATAAAAAGGAAGTTGAATAGAAAAGGAAATTGAATAAAAATAAAAATAGAAGTTGCATAAAATTAAAAATAGAAGTTCCTTCAAGAAACCACTATACCTTAACGATCCATTTGGAAATTTTAAAAAAAAAGGAAGTTGAATAGCAAAGGAAATTGAATAAAAAATGCATAAAATTAAAAATGGAAGTTCATTCAAGAAACCAATATACCTTAACGATCTATTTGGATAAAAATAAAAAGGAAGTTGAATACAAAAGGAAATTGAATAAAAATAGAAGTTGCATAAAATGAAAAATCAAAGTTCATTCAAGAAACCACTATACCTTAACGATCTATTTGGAAATTAAATAAAAAAGGAAGTTGAATAGAAATAGAACTGGAATAAAAATAAAAATGGAAGTAGTTTCTTGAATGAACTTCCATTTTTAATTTTATGCAGCTTCCACTTGCATTTTTATTCAATTTCCTTAACGATCTATTTGGAAATTAAATAAAAAAGGAAGTTGAATAGAAAAGGAAATTGAATAAAATTAAAAATAGAAGGAAACCACTATACCTTAACGATCTATTTGAAAATTAAATAAAAAAAGAAGTTGAATGGAAAAGGAAATTGAATGAAAATGGAAAAGGAAACTGAATAAAAATAGAAGTGGAAGTTGCATAAAATTAAAAAATGGAAGTTTATTCAAGAAACCAGTATACCTTAACGATCTATTTAGAAATTAAATAAAAAAGGAAGTTGAATAGAAAATGAAATTGAATAAAAATAGAAGTGATATTAAATAAAAAAGGAAGTTGAATAGAAAAGGAAATTAAATAAAAGCGGAAGCGGAATAAAAATAAAAAGGAAATTGAATAGAAAAGGAAGTTGTATAGAAAATGAAATTGAATAAAAATGGAAGTTAAACAAAAATGGAAGTTGAATAAAAAAAGAAATTGAATAAAAATAAAAGTAGAAGTTGCATAAAATTAAAAATGGAAGTTCATTCAAGAAACCACTATACCTTAACGATCGATTTGGAAATTACATTAAAAATGGAAGTTCATGCAAGATACCATTTTTTATAGTGGTTTCTTGAATGAACTTCTATTTTATTCAATTTCATTTTTTATTCAACTTCCTTTTTTGTTTAATTTCCAAATGGAAGTTGAATAAAAATAAAAAAGGAAGATGAATAGAAAATGAAATTGAATAAAAATGACAATACATTAACGATCTATTTGGAAATTAAATAAAAAAGGAAGTTGAATAGAAAAGGAAGTTCATGGAAAATGAAGCGGAATAAAAATAAAATGGAAGTTGCATAAAATTAAAAATGGAAGTTCATTCAATTTCATTTTCTATTCAACTTCCTTTTCTGTTCAACTTCCATTGTTATTTAATTTCCTTTTTCCATTCAACTCTCTTTTTTATTTAATTTCCAAATAGATCGTTCAGATATAGTGGTTTCCTTTTCTATTCAATTTCATTTTTTATGCAACTTCAATTTCCTTTTCTATTCAACTTCCTTTTTTATTTAATTTCCAAATAGATCGTCAAGGCATACTGGTTTTTGAATGAACTTCCACTATACCATAACGATCTATTTGGAAATTAAATAAAAAAAGGAAGTTGAATAGAAAATGAAATTAAAAGGAAAATAGAAGCGGAATAAATAAAAAAAAGGAAGTTGAATAGAAAAGAAAACGGAATAAAAATAAAAAAGGAAGTTGAATAGAAAAGGAAAACGGAAATAAAAATGGAAGCTGCATAAAATTAAAAATAGAAGTTCATTCAAGAAACCACTATACCTTAACAATCCATTTGGCAATTAAATGGAAAAGGAAGCCGGAATAAAAATAAAAATGCAAGTGGAATAAAAATAAAAATGGAAGTTGCATAAAAAAGGAAGTTAAATAAAAAGGAAGTTGAATAGAAAAGGAAATTGAATAAAAATAAAAATAGAAGTTGCATAAAATGAAAAATGGAAGTTCATTCAAGAAACCACTATATCTTAACGATCTATTTGGAAATTAAAAAAAAAAAAAAGGAAGTTGAATAGCAAAGGAAATTGAATAAAAAATGCATAAAATTAGAAATGGAAGTTCATTCAAGAAACCAAATTACCTTAACGATCTATTTGGATAAAAATAAAAAGGAAGTTGAATACAAAAAGAAATTGAATAAAAATAGAAGTTGCATAAAATGAAAAATCAAAGTTCATTCAAGAAACCACTATACCTTAACGATCTATTTGGAAATTAAATAAAAAAGGAAGTTGAATAGAAATAGAACTGGAATAAAAATAAAAATGGAAGTGGTTTCTTGAATTAACTTCCATTTTTAATTTTATGCAGCTTCCACTTGCATTTTTATTCAATTTCCTTAACGATCTATTTGGAAATTAAATAAAAAAGGAAGTTGAATAGAAAAGGAAATTGAATAAAATTAAAAATAGAAGGAAACCACTATACCTTAACGATCTATTTGGAAATTAAATAAAAAAGGAAGTTGAATGGAAAAGGAAATTGAATGAAAATAGAAAAGGAAACTGAATAAAAATAGAAGTGGAAGTTGCATAAAATTAAAAATGGAAGTTTATTCAAGAAACCAGTAAACCTTAACGATGTATTTGGAAATTAAATAAAAAAAGGAAGTTGAATAGAAAATGAAATTGAATAAAAATAAAAGTGAAATTAAATAAAAAATGAAGTTGAATAGAAAAGGAAATTAAATAAAAGCGGAAGCGGAATAAAAATAAAAAGAAATTGAATAGAAAAGGAAGTTGAATAAAAATGGAAGTTAAACAAAAAAGGAAGTTGAATAAAAAAAGGAAATTGAATAAAAATAAAAGTGGAAGTTGCATAAAATTAAAAATGGAAGTTCATTCAAGAAACCACTATACCTTAACGATCTATTTGGAAATTAAATTAAAAATGGAAGTTCATGCAAGAAACCATTTTTTATAGTGGTTTCTTGAATGAACTTCTATTTTTATTCAATTTCATTTTTTATTCAACTTCCTTTTTTGTTTAATTTCCAAATGGAAGTTGAATAAAAATAAAAAAGGAAGATGAATAGAAAATGAAACTGAATAAAAATGTCTATACATTAACGATCTATTTGGAAATTAAATAAAAACGGAAGTTGAATAGAAAAGGAAGTTTATGGAAAATGAAGCGGAATAAAAATAAAATGGAAGTTGCATAAAATTAAAAATGGAAGTTCATTCAATTTCATTTTCTATTCAACTTCCTTTTCTGTTCAACTTCCATTTTTATTTAATTTCCTTTTCCATTCAACTTCAATTTTTATTTAATTTCCAAATAGATCGTTCAGGTATAGTGGTTTCCTTTTCTATTCAATTTTATTTTTTATGCAACTTCAATTTCCTTTTCTATTCAACTTCCTTTTTTATTTAATTTCCATGTAGATCGTCAAGGTATACTAGTTTCTTGAATGAACTTCCACTATACCATAACGATCTATTTGGAAATTAAATAAAAAAAGGAAGTTGAATAGAAAAGGAAATTAAAAGGAAAATAGAAGCGGAATAAAAAAAAGGAAGTTGAATAGAAAAGAAAGCGGAATAAAAAAAAAAGGAAGTTGAATAGAAAAGGAAAACGAAAATAAAAATGGAAGCTGCATAAAATTAAAATGAGAAGTTCATTGAAGAAACCACTATAGCTAAACGATCAATTTGGAAACCACTATACCTTAACGATCCATTTGGAAATTAAATGGAAAAGGAAGCTGGAATAAAAATAAAAAATGCAAGCAGAATAAAAATAAAAATGGAAGTGGCATAAAAAAGGAAGTTAAATAAAAAGGAAGTTGAATAGAAAAGGAAATTGAAGAAAAATAAAAATAGAAGTTGCATAAAATTAAAAATGGAAGTTCATTCAAGAAACCACTATACCTTAACGATCTATTTGGAAATTAAAAAAAAAGGAAGTTGAATAGCAAAGGAAATTGAATAAAAAATGCATAAAATTAAAAATGGAAGTTCATTCAAGAAATCAATATACCTCAACGATCTATTTGGATAAATATAAAATGGAAGTTCAATACAAAAGGAAATTGAATAAAAATAGAAGTTGCATAAAATGAAAAATGAAAGTTCATTGAAGAAACCACTATACCTTAACGATCTATTTGGAAATTAAATAAAAAGAAGTTGAATAGAAATATAAGTGGAATAAAAATAAAAATGGAAGTGGTTTCTTGAATAAACTTCCATTTTTAATTTTATGCAGCTTCCACTTGCATTTTTATTCAATTTCCTTAACGATCTATTTGGAAATTAATTAAAAAAGGAAGTTGAATAGAAAATGAAATTGAATAAAATTAAAAATAGAAGGAAACCACTATACCTTAACGGTCTACTTGGAAATTAAATAAAAAATGAAGTTGAATGGAAAAGGAAATTGAATGAAAATGGAAAAGGAAACTGAATAAAAATAGAAGTGGAAGTTGCATAAAATTAAAAATGAAAGTTTATTCAAGAAACCAGTATACCTTAACGATCTATTTGGAAATTAAATAAAAAAGGAAGTTGAATAGAAAATGAAATTGAATAAAAATAGAAGTGAAATTAAATAAAAAAGGAAGTTGAATAGAAAAGGAAATTAAATAAAAGCGAAAGCGGAATAAAAATAAAAAGGAAATTGAATAGAAAAGGAAGTTGTATAGAAAATGAAATTGAATAAAAATGGAAGTTAAACAAAAAAGGAAGTTGAATAAAAAAAGAAATTGAATAAAAATAAAAGTGGAAGTTGCATAAAATTAAAAATGGAAGTTCATTCAAGAAACAACTATACCTTAACGATCGATTTGGAAATTAAATTAAAAATGGAAGTTCATGCAAGAAACCATTTTTTATAGTGGTTTTATAGCGACCCCGGTCTTTTCCCATTTGATTATTGTATCCGGACTTATGTTCCGTGGATTCCTATGTCATATTGTTGTTGTTGTTGTCCTTTAATTCTTCAGTTGTGAGTTATAGGATTTGTTGGGCAGGGTGATTGCAGGTTGGTTGGGTTTAGAAACCAAGTGTTGGTGTCCAGTTTTATGCTTGGTCGCTCGAGCGAGCTTCTCTTCGCTTGAGCGAGGCTTTTGTTTTTGGTGGATCGCTCGAGCGAGCTTTTCTTGGCTCGAGCGAGGATTGCGTCCAGTGCTAGACCTGAGAGCAGTATTAGCTGGCTCGAGCGAGCTTCTCTTCGCTCGAGCGAACTGTTTTGTCCTTCGCTCGAGCGAGCCTTTCTTGGCTCGAGCGAGGCTTTTCTGTGTCTGGTCGCTCGAGCGACCAGGTCTTCGCTCGAGCGAGCCTATTTTGTTTAAATACGCAGCAGCGTGTTTCAGATCAGTTTTTCAGCCCCTTTCAGTTTCAAAAACCCTAGGTTACGAGTTCTCTCTCTCCCAACTCATCTTCTCTCCTTGGTTTGATCTAGTTAGGGTGTGTTTTTACCCTAGTTGCTTCACAAATAAGATAGAGGAGAGCGAGGGCTTTCATTTAATCGGAGCAATTATTGGTTTGGAGCATTTTGAAGTTTTGGGCATCATCTTCATCTTCTTCTTTTTGAGTTATATCTTCGAGGTAGGGATTTCCTACTCCATTTATACGTTTTAATCCTAGTAGTGGTATTTTGGTATGTGGGGGTAGTTTGGAAATTTTGGGAGAAACCTTAGGGTTTGTCATAGATTAATTTATATAATTAATTTCAAGGGAATAATGTGATATTAGGTTTAATTCATGAGATTGGGGAATTTAGTAATTTAATGATGTATTGGGTTAGTCTAAATACTTACCTTTGAGAATGTTGGAAATTATAATTGTTGTATATTTATTTCTTGCCTAGAAATAATTGTTTTGGACTATCGGTGGAGGATAGCCATTGATTGTTGTAGACCTTGCATGCGGCTTAGGTATAACTGAAATTGAGTCATTTATTTGACAAGTTGAATTAATACAGAACATTCGTGTATTGATTATGTGTTGTATATGACAAGTATTGATTCTGTTGCATATGCATTTTGTTTTGGAGGAGATAGGGGATGAACTCCACGGTTTAGGGGAAGATAGGGGATGGACCTCTAAACCGGATTTGTTGGGAGGAGATAGGGGATGGACTCCAGTAGCATCACTTATGTGTGTGCTTATTGATAATAGAAGTATTTCTAATTGTTATTGATATGATACATCACCAAAATGTGTATCAGTTGGGAAGTATGGAAGTGAATTTGATTGAGATTGTTATAACACCAGCATGTGTGTTTATTTTGTTATAAGAAAGGTTTAACCTGATTTGTTATACTTGTTGAGTTGTTTGGCCAGGTTCTGAGCCATGTCTGTATAAACGGAAAGTGTATTGTGTCATAGACCATGTGTCATAGACAATGTAGACATTCGTGTCATAAAAACTTTAAATTGATTATCTTGTGTTAACCATATATCGGGTGCTACTGCTTTAGTTAATTCTTATGCTTGGTTTAGTATTTCTCTACTGGGCTGTGGCTCACCCTATATGGGAACTTCATTTTCAGGTTCAGGTGGTTCACTACCTCCAAAGACTTAGCTTGTGAGGATTTGGACTTGAAGACTTGTTTTATTTGTTTTATTTGAACTATGTAAACATTCAAGCCTAGGGCTTTATTTGTTTTGAGTTAGAACTCATGGAATTGTGTCCAAGTGTTGGCTTGGCAAGATGTAAGCCCGTAGGGCATTTATTTTGATGTCTTATTTCGTAATACTCTGATGATTGAAATAATACAATGTTTTCTTTTATAAATGCATGTTGATATTATATATTATGGGTTAAATTTTGAGGGCGTGACAGGTTTCTTGAATGAACTTCTATTTTTATTCAATTTCATTTTTTATTCAACTTCCTTTTTTGTTTAATTTCCAAATGGAAGTTGAATAAAAATAGAAAAGGAAGATGAATACAAAATGAAATTGAATAAAAATGACAATACATTAACGATCTATTTGGAAATTAAATAAAAAAGGAAGTTGAATAGAAAAGGAAGTTCATGGAAAATGAAGCGGAATAAAAATAAAATGGAAGTTGCATAAAATTAAAAATGGAAGTTCATTCAATTTCATTTTCTATTCAACTTCCTTTTCTGTTCAACTTCCATTTTTATTTAATTTCCTTTTTCCATTCAACTTTCTTTTTTATTTAATTTCCAAATAGATCGTTCAGATATAGTGGTTTCCTTTTCTATTCAATTTCATTTTCTATTCAACTTCCTTTTTTATTTAATTTCCAAATAGATCGTCAAGGTATACTGGTTTCTTGAATGAACTTCCACTATGCCATAACGATCTATTTGGAAATTAAATTAAAAAAGGAAGTTGAATAGAAAAGGAAATTAAAAGGAAAATAGGAGCGGAATAAAAAAAAAAGGAAGTTGAATAGAAAAGAAAGCGCAATAAAAATAAAAAAGGAAGTTGAATAGAAAAGGAAAACGAAAATAAAAATGGAAGCTGCATAAAATAAAAAATAGAAGTTCATTGAAGAAACCACTATACCTAAACGATCTATTTGGAAACCACTATACCTTAACGATCAATTTGGAAATTAAATGGAAAAGGAAGCTGAAATAAAAATAAAAATGCAAGCGGAATAAAAATAAAAATGGAAGTTGCATAAAAAAGGAAGTTAAATAAAAAGGAAGTTGAATAGAAAAGGAAATTGAATAAAAATAAAAATAGAAGTTGCATAAAATTAAAAATGGAAGTTCATTCAAGAAACCACTAAAGCTTAACAATCCATTTGGAAATTAAAAAAAAAAAAAGAAGTTGAATAGCAAAGGAAATTGAATAAAAAACGCATAAAATTAAAATTGGAAGGACATTAAAGAAACCAATATACCTTAACGATCTATTTGGATAAAAATAAAAAGGAAGTTGAATACAAAAGGAAATTGCATAAAATAGAAGTTGCATAAAATGAAAAAAGGAAGTTCATTCAAGAAACCACTATACCTTAACGATCTATTTGGAAATTAAATAAAAAAGGAAATTGAATAGAAATAGAAATGGAATAAAAATAAAAATGGAAGTGGTTTCTTGAATGAACTTCCATTTTTAATTTTATGCAGCTTCCACTTGCATTTTTATTCAATTTCCTTAACGATCTATTTGGAAATTAAATAAAAAAGGAAGTTGAATAGAAAAGGAAATTGAATAAAATTAAAAATAGAAGGAAACCACTATACCTTAACGATCTATTTGGAAATTAAATAAAAAAGGAAGTTGAATGGAAAAGGAAATTGAATGAAAATGGAAAAGGAAACTGAATAAAAATAGAAGTGGAAGTTGCATAAAATTAAAAATGGAAGTTTATTCAAGAATCCAGTATACCTTAACGATCTATTTGGAAATTAAATAAAAAAGGAAGTTGAATAGAAAATGAAATTGAATAAAAATAGAAGTGAAATTAAATAAAAAAGGAAGTTGAATAGAAAAGGAAATTAAAAAAAAACAGAAGCGGAATAAAAATAAAAAGGAAATTGAATAGAAAATGAATTTGAATAGAAAATGGAAGTTAAACAAAAAAGGAAGTTGAATAAAAAAGGAAATTGAATAAAAATAAAAGTGGAAGTTGCATAAAATTAAAAATGAAATTTCATTCAAGAAACCACTATACCTTAACGATCTATTTGGAAATTAAATTAAAAATGGAAGTTCATGCAAGAAACCATTTTTCATAGTGGTTTCTTGAATGAACTTCTATTTTTATTCAATTTCATTTTTTATTCAACTTCCTTTTTTGTTTAATTTCCAAATGGAAGTTGAATGAAAATAAAAAAAGAAGATGAATAGAAAATGAAATTGAATAAAAATGTCTATACATTAACGATCTATTTGGATATTAAATAAAAAAGGAAGTTGAATAGAAAATGAAGTTCATGGAAAATGAAGCGGAATAAAAACAAAATGGAAGTTCATTCAATTTCATTTTCTATTCAACTTCCTTTTCTGTTCAACTTCCATTTTTATTTAATTTTCTTTTCCATTCAACTTCCTTTTTTATTTAATTTCCAAATAGATCGTTCAAGTATAGTGGTTTCCTTTTCTATTCAATTTCATTTTTTATGCAACTTCAATTTCCTTTTCTATTTGACTTCCTTTTTTATTTAATTTCCAAATAGATCATCAAGGTATACTGGTTTCTTGAATGAACTTCCACTATACCATAACGATCTATTTGGAAATTAAATAAAAAAAAGAAGTTGAATAGAAAATGAAATTAAAAGGAAATTAGAAGCGGAATAAATTAAAAAAAGGAAGTTGAATAGAAAAGAAAGCGGAATAAAAATAAAAAAGGAAGTTGAATAGAAAAGGAAAACGGAAATAAAAATGGAAGTTGCATAAAATTAAAAACAGAAGTTCATTCAAGAAACCACTATACCTAAACGATCTATTTGGAAACCACTATACCTTAACAATCCATTTGGCAATTAAATGGAAAAGGAAGCCGGAATAAAAATAAAAATGCAAGCGGAATAAAAATAAAAATGGAAGTTGCATAAAAAAGGAAGTTAAATAAAAAGGAAGTTGAATAGAAAAGGAAATTGAATAAAAATAAAAATAGAAGTTGCATAAAATGAAAAATGGTAGTTCATTCAAGAAACCACTATACCTTAACGATCCATTTGGAAATTAAAAAAAAAAAAAGGAAGTTGAATAGCAAAGGAAATTGAATAAAAAATGCATAAAATTAGAAATGGAAGTTCATCCAAGAAACCAAATTACCTTAACGATCTATTTGGATAAAAATAAAAAGGAAGTTGAATACAAAAGGAAATTGAATAAAAATAGAAGTTGCATAAAATGAAAAATGGAAGTTCATTCAAGAAACCACTATACCTTAACGATCTATTTGGAAATTAAATATAAAAGGAAGTTGAATAGAAATAGAAGTGGAATAAAAATAAAAATGGAAGTGGTTTCTTGAATTAACTTCCATTTTTAATTTTATACAGCTTCCACTTGCATTTTTATTCAATTTCCTTAACGATCTATTTGGAAATTAAATAAAAAAAGAAGTTGAATAGAAAAGGAAATTGAATAAAATTAAAAATAGAAGGAAACCACTATACCTTAACGATCTATTTGGAAATTAAATAAAAAGGAAGTTGAATGGAAAAGGAAATTGAATGAAAATAGAAAAGGAAACTGAATAAAAATAGAAGTGGAAGTTGCATAAAATTAAAAATGGAAGTTTATTCAAGAAACCAGTAAACCTTAACGATGTATTTGGAAATTAAATAAAAAAAGGAAGTTGAATACAAAATGAAATTGAATAAAAATAGAAGTGAAATTAAATAAAAAATGAAGTTGAATAGAAAAGGAAATTAAATAAAAGCAGAAGCGGAATAAAAATAAAAAGAAATTGAATAGAAAAGGAAGTTGAATAGAAAATGAAATTGAATAAAAATGGAAGTTAAACAAAAAAGGAAGTTGAATAAAAAAAGGAAATTGAATAAAAATAAAAGTGGAAGTTGCATAAAATTAAAAATGGAATTTCATTCAAGAAACCACTATACCTTAACGATCTATTTGGAAATTAAATTAAAAATGGAAGTTCATGCAAGAAACCATTTTTTTATAGTGGTTTCTTGAATGAACTTCTATTTTTATTCAATTTCATTTTTTATTCAACTTCCTTTTTTATTTAATTTCCAAATGGAAGTTGAATAAAAATAAAAAAGGAAGATGAATAGAAAATGAAATTGAATAAAAATGTCTATACATTAACGATCTATTTGGAAATTAAATAAAAACGGAAGTTGAACAGAAAATGAAGTTCATGGAAAATGAAGCGGAATAAAAATAAAATGGAAGTTGCATAAAATTAAAAATGGAAGTTCATTCAATTTCATTTTCTATTCAACTTCCTTTTCTGTTCAACTTCCATTTTTATTTAATTTCCTTTTCCATTCAACTTCCATTTTTATTTAATTTCCAAATAGATCGTTCAGGTATAGTGGTTTCCTTTTCTATTCAATTTTATTTTTTATGCAACTTCACTTTCCTTTTCTATTCAACTTCCTTTTTTATTTAATTTCCAAGTAGATCGTCAAGGTATACTGGTTTCTTGAATAAACTTCCACTATACCATAACGATCTATTTGGAAATTAAATAAAAAAAAGGAAGTTGAATAGAAAAGGAAATTAAAAGGAAAATAGAAGCAAAATAAAAAAAAAAAGGAAGTTGAATAGAAAAGAAAGCGGAATAAAAATAAAAAAGGAAGTTGAATAGAAAAGGAAAAGGAAAATAAAAATGGAAGCTGCATAAAATTAAAAATAGAAGTTCATTGAAGAAACCACTATACCTAAACGATCAATTTGGAAACCACTATACCTTAACGATCCATTTGGAAATTAAATGGAAAAGGAAGCTGGAATAAAAATAAAAATGGAAGCAGCATAAAAAAGGAAGTTAAAAAAAAAGGAAGTTGAATAGAAAAGGAAATTGAAGAAAAATAAAAATAGAAGTTGCATAAAATTAAAAATGGAAGTTCATTCAAGAAACCACTATACCTTAACGATCTATTTGGAAATTAAAAAAAAAGGAAGTTGAATAGCAAAGGAAATTGAATAAAAAATGCATAAAATTAAAAATGGAAGTTAATTCAAGATATCAATATACCTCAACGATCTATTTGGATAAAAATAAAAAGGAAGTTCAATACAAAAGGAAATTGAATAAAAATTGAAGTTGCATAAAATGAAAAAAGGAAGTTCATTCAAGAAACCACTATACCTTAACGATCTATTTGGAAATTAAATAAAAAAGGAAATTGAATAGAAATAGAAATGGAATAAAAATAAAAATGGAAGTGGTTTCTTGAATGAACTTCCATTTTTAATTTTATGCAGCTTCCACTTGCATTTTTATTCAATTTCCTTAACGATCTATTTGGAAATTAAATAAAAAAGGAAGTTGAATAGAAAAGGAAATTGAATAAAATTAAAAATAGAAGGAAACCACTATACCTTAACGATCTATTTGGAAATTAAATAAAAAGGAAGTTGAATGGAAAAGAAAATTGAATGAAAATGGAAAAGGAAACTGAATAAAAATAGAAGTGGAAGTTGCATAAAATTAAAAATGGAAGTTTATTCAAGAATCCAGTATACCTTAACGATCTATTTGGAAATGAAATAAAAAAGGAAGTTGAATAGAAAATGAAATTGAATAAAAATAGAAGTGAAATTAAATAAAAAAGAAAGTTGAATAGAAAAGGAAATTAAAAAAAAAAGCGGAAGCGGAATAAAAATAAAAAGGAAATTGAATAGAAAATGAAGTTGAATAGAAAATGAAATTGAATAAAAATGGAAGTTAAACAAAAAAGCAAGTTGAATAAAAATAAAAGTGGAAGTTGCATAAAATTAAAAATGGAATTTCATTCAAGAAACCACTATACGTTAATGATCTATTTGGAAATTAAATTAAAAATGGAAGTTCATGCAAGAAACCATTTTTGATAGTGGTTTCTTGAATGAACTTCTATTTTTATTCAATTTCATTTTTTATTCAACTTCCTTTTTTGTTTAATTTCCAAATGGAAGTTGAATGAAAATAAAAAAGGAAGATGAATAGAAAATGAAATTGAATAAAAATGTCTATACATTAACGATCTATTTGGAAATTAAATAAAAAAGGAAGTTGAATAGAAAATGAAGTTCATGGAAAATGAAGCGGAATAAAAATAAAATGGAAGTTCATTCAATTTCATTTTCTATTCAACTTCCTTTTCTGTTCAACTTCCATTTTTATTTAATTTCCTTTTCCATTCAACTTCCTTTTTTATTTAATTTCCAAATAGATCGTTCAGGTATAGTGGTTTCCTTTTCTATTCAATTTCATTTTTTATGCAACTTCAATTTCCTTTTCTATTCGACTTCGTTTTTTATTTAATTTCCAAGTAGATCGTCAAGGTATAATGGTTTCTTCAATGAACTTCCACTATACCATAACGATCTATTTGGAAATTAAATAAAAAAAGGAAGTTGAATAGAAAAGGAAATTAAAAAGAAAATAGAAGCGGAATAAAAAAAAGGAAGTTGAATAGAAAAGAAAGCGGAATAAAATTAAAAAAGGAAGTTGAATAGAAAAAGAAAACGGAAATAAAAATGGAAGCTGCATAAAATTAAAAATAGAAGTTCATTCAAGAAACCACTATACCTAAACGATCTATTTGGAAACCACTATACCTTAACAATCCATTTGGAAATTAAATGTAAAAGGAAGCCGGAATGAAAATAAAAATGCAAGCGGAATAAAAATAAAAATGAAAGTTGCATAAAAAAGGAAGTTAAATAAAAAGGAAGTTGAATAGAAAAGGAAATTGAATAAAAATAAAAATAGAAGTTGCATAAAATTAAAAATGGAAGTTCATTCAAGAAACCACTAAAGCTTAACAATCCATTTGGAAATTAAAAAAAAAAAAAAAAGGAAGTTGAATAGCAAAGGAAATTGAATAAAAAATGCATAAAATTAAAAATGGAAGTTAATTCAAGATATCAATATACCTCAACGATCTATTGGGATAAAAATAAAAAGGAAGTTCAATACAAAAGGAAATTGAATAAAAATTGAAGTTGCATAAAATGAAAAATGGAAGTTCATTGAAGAAACCACTATACCTTAACGATCTATTTGGAAATTAAATAAAAAGAAGTTGAATAGAAATAGAAGTGGAATAAAAATAAAAATGGAAGTGGTTTCTTGAATGAACTTCCATTTTTAATTTTATGCAGCTTCCACTTGCATTTTTATTCAATTTCCTTAATGATCTATTTGGAAATTAATTAAAAAAGGAAGTTGAATAGAAAAGGAAATTGAATAAAATTAAAAATAGAAGGAAACCACTATACCTTAACGATCTATTTGGAAATTAAATAAAAAAGGAAGTTGAATGGAAAAGGAAATTGAATGAAAATAGAAAAAGAAACTGAATAAAAATAGAAGTGGAAGTTGCATAAAATTAAAAATGGAAGTTTATTCAAGAAACCAGTATACCTTAACGATCTATTTGGAAATTAAATAAAAAAGGAAGTTGAATAGAAAATGAAATTGAATAAAAATAGAAGTGAAATTAAATAAAAAAGGAAGTTGAATAGAAAAGGAAATTAAATAAAAGCGAAAGCGGAATAAAAATAAAAAGGAAATTGAATAGAAAAGGAAGTTGTATAGAAAATGAAATTGAATAAAAATGGAAGTTAAACAAAAAAGGAAGTTGAATAAAAAAAGAAATTGAATAAAAATAAAAATGGAAGTTGCATAAAATTAAAAATGGAAGTTCATTCAAGAAACCACTATACCTTAACGATCTATTTGGAAATTAAATTAAAAATGGAAGTTCATGCAAGAAACCATTTTTTATAGTGGTTTCTTGAATGAACTTCTATTTTTATTCAATTTCATTTTTTATTCAACTTCCTTTTTTGTTTAATTTCCAAATGGAAGTTGAATAAAAATAAAAAAGGAAGATGAATAGAAAATGAAATTGAATAAAAATGACAATACATTAACGATCTATTTGGAAATTAAATAAAAAAGGAAGTTGAATAGAAAAGGAAGTTCATGGAAAATGAAGCGGAATAAAAATAAAATGGAAGTTGCATAAAATTAAAAATGGAAGTTCATTCAATTTCATTTTCTATTCAACTTCCTTTTCTGTTCAACTTCCATTTTTATTTAATTTCCTTTTTCCATTCAACTTTCTTTTTTATTTAATTTCCAAATAGATCGTTCAGATATAGTGGTTTCCTTTTCTATTCAATTTCATTTTTTATGCAACTTCAATTTCCTTTTCTATTCAACTTCCTTTTTTATTTAATTTCCAAATAGATCGTCAAGGTATACTGGTTTCTTGAATGAACTTCCATTATGCCATAACGATCTATTTGGAAATTAAATTAAAAAAGGAAGTTGATTAGAAAAGGAAATTAAAAGGAAAATAGGAGCGGAATAAAAAAAAAAAAAGGAAGTTGAATAGAAAAGAAAGCGGAATAAAAATAAAAAAGGAAGTTGAATAGAAAAGGAAAACGAAAATAAAAATGGAAGCTGCATAAAATAAAAAATAGAAGTTCATTGAAGAAACCGCTATACCTAAACGATCTATTTGGAAACCACTATACCTTAACGATCCATTTGGAAATTAAATGGAAAAGGAAGCTGGAATAAAAATAAAAATGCAAGCGGAATAAAAATAAAAATGGAAGTTGCATAAAAAAGGAAGTTAAATAAAAAGGAAGTTGAATAGAAAAGGAAATTGAATAAAAATAAAAATAGAAGTTGCATAAAATTAAAAATGGAAGTTCATTCAAGAAACCACTAAAGCTTAACAATCCATTTGGAAATTAAAAAAAAAAAAAGGAAGTTGAATAGCAAAGGAAATTGAATAAAAAATGCATAAAATGAAAAATAGAAGGTCATTGAAGAAACCAATATACCTTAACGATCTATTTGGATAAAAATAAAAAGGAAGTTGAATACAAAAGGAAATTGCATAAAAATAGAAGTTGCATAAAATGAAAAAAGGAAGTTCATTCAAGAAACCACTATACCTTAACGATCTATTTGGAAATTAAATAAAAAAGGAAATTGAATAGAAATAGAAATGGAATAAAAATAAAAATGGAAGTGGTTTCTTGAATGAACTTCCATTTTTAATTTTATGCAGCTTCCACTTGCATTTTTATTCAATTTCCTTAACGATCTATTTGGAAATTAAATAAAAAAGGAAGTTGAATAGAAAAGGAAATTGAATAAAATTAAAAATAGAAGGAAACCACTATACCTTAACGATCTATTTGGAAATCTAATAAAAAGGAAGTTGAATGGAAAAGGAAATTGAATGAAAATGGAAAAGGAAACTGAATAAAAATAGAAGTGGAAGTTGCATAAAATTAAAAATGGAATTTTATTCAAGAATCCAATATACCTTAACGATCTATTTGGAAATTAAATAAAAAAGGAAGTTGAATAGAATATGAAATTGAATAAAAATAGAAGTGAAATTAAATAAAAAAGAAAGTTGAATAGAAAAGGAAATTAAAAAAAAAGCGGAAGCGGAATAAAAATAAAAAGGAAATTGAATAGAAAATGAAGTTGAATAGAAAATGAAATTGAATAAAAATGGAAGTTAAACAAAAAAGGAAGTTGAATAAAAAAGGAAATTGAATAAAAATAAAAGTGGAAGTTGCATAAAATTAAAAATGGAATTTCATTCAAGAAACCACTATACGTTAATGATCTATTTGGAAATTAAATTAAAAATGGAAGTTCATGCAAGAAACCATTTTTCATAGTGGTTTCTTGAATGAACTTCTATTTTTATTCAATTTCATTTTTTATTCAACTTCCTTTTTTGTTTAATTTCCAAATGGAAGTTGAATGAAAATAAAAAAGGAAGATGAATAGAAAATGAAATTGAATAAAAATGTCTATACATTAACGATCTATTTGGAAATTAAATAAAAAAGGAAGTTGAATAGAAAATGAAGTTCATGGAAAATGAAGCGGAATAAAAATAAAATGGAAGTTCATTCAATTTCATTTTCTATTCAACTTCCTTTTCTGTTCAACTTCCATTTTTATTTAATTTCCTTTTCCATTCAACTTCCTTTTTTATTTAATTTCCAAATAGATCGTTCAGGTATAGTGGTTTCCTTTTCTATTCAATTTCATTTTTTATGCAACTTCAAGTTCATTTTCTATTCGACTTCCTTTTTTATTTAATTTCCAAGTAGATCGTCAAGGTATAATGGTTTCTTGAATGAACTTCCACTATACCATAACGATCTATTTGGAAATTAAATAAAAAAAGGAAGTTGAATAGAAAAGGAAATTAAAAGGAAAATAGAAGCGGAATAAAAAAAAGGAAGTTGAATAGAAAAGAAAGCGGAATAAAATTAAAAAAGGAAGTTGAATAGAAAAAGAAAACAGAAATAAAAATGGAAGCTGCATAAAATTAAAAATAGAAGTTCATTCAAGAAACCACTATACCTAAACGATCTATTTGGAAACCACTATACCTTAACAATCCATTTGGAAATTAAATGGAAAAGGAAGCCGGAATGAAAATAAAAATGCAAGCGGAATAAAAATAAAAATGAAAGTTGCATAAAAAAGGAAGTTAAATAAAAAGGAAGTTGAATAGAAAAGGAAATTGAATAAAAATAAAAATAGAAGTTGCATAAAATGAAAAATGAAAGTTCATTCAAGAAACCTCTATACCTTAACGATCCATTTGGAAATTAAAAAAAAAAGAAAGAATGTTGAATAGCAAAGGAAATTGAATAAAAAATGCATAAAATTAGAAATGGAAGTTCATTCAAGAAACCAATATACCTTAACGATCTATTTGGATAAAAATAAAAAGGAAGTTGAATACAAAAGGAAATTGAATAAAAATAGAAGTTGCATAAAATGAAAAATGGAAGTTCATTCAAGAAATCACTATACCTTAACGATCTATTTGGAAATTAAATAAAAAAGGAAGTTGAGTAGAAATAGAAGTGGAAGAAAAATAAAAATGGAAGTGGTTTCTTGAATTAACTTTCATTTTTAATTTTATGCAGCTTCCACTTGCATTTTTATTCAATTTCCTTAATGATCTATTTGGAAATTAATTAAAAAAGGAAGTTGAATAGAAAAGGAAATTGGATAAAATTAAAAATAGAAGGAAACCACTATACCTTAACGATCTATTTGGAAATTAAATAAAAAAGGAAGTTGAATGGAAAAGGAAATTGAATGAAAATAGAAAAAGAAACTGAATAAAAATAGAAGTGGAAGTTGCATAAAATTAAAAATGGAAGTTTATTCAAGAAACCAGTATACCTTAACGATCTATTTGGAAATTAAATAAAAAAGGAAGTTGAATAGAAAATGAAATTGAATAAAAATAGAAGTGAAATTAAATAAAAAAGGAAGTTGAATAGAAAAGGAAATTAAATAAAAGCGAAAGCGGAATAAAAATAAAAAGGAAATTGAATAGAAAAGGAAGTTGTATAGAAAATGAAATTGAATAAAAATGGAAGTTCAACAAAAAAAGGAAGTTGAATAAAAAAAGAAATTGAATAAAAATAAAAATGGAAGTTGCATAAAATTAAAAATGGAAGTTCATTCAAGAAACCACTATACCTTAACGATCTATTTGGAAATTAAATTAAAAATGGAAGTTCATGCAAGAAACCATTTTTTATAGTGGTTTCTTGAATGAACTTCTATTTTTATTCAATTTCATTTTTTATTCAACTTCCTTTTTTGTTTAATTTCCAAATGGAAGTTGAATAAAAATAAAAAAGGAAGATGAATAGAAAATGAAATTGAATAAAAATGACAATACATTAACGATCTATTTGGAAATTAAATAAAAAAGGAAGTTGAATAGAAAAGGAAGTTCATGGAAAATGAAGCGGAATAAAAATAAAATGGAAGTTGCATAAAATTAAAAATGGAAGTTCATTCAATTTCATTTTCTATTCAACTTCCTTTTCTGTTCAACTTCCATTTTTATTTAATTTCCTTTTTCCATTCAACTTTCTTTTTTATTTAATTTCCAAATAGATCGTTCAGATATAGTGGTTTCCTTTTCTATTCAATTTCATTTTTTATGCAACTTCAATTTCCTTTTCTATTCAACTTCCTTTTTTATTTAATTTCCAAATAGATCGTCAAGGTATACTGGTTTCTTGAATGAACTTCCATTATGCCATAACGATCTATTTGGAAATTAAATTAAAAAAGGAAGTTGATTAGAAAAGGAAATTAAAAGGAAAATAGGAGCGGAATAAAAAAAAAAAAAGGAAGTTGAATAGAAAAGAAAGCGGAATAAAAATAAAAAAGGAAGTTGAATAGAAAAGGAAAACGAAAATAAAAATGGAAGCTGCATAAAATAAAAAATAGAAGTTCATTGAAGAAACCGCTATACCTAAACGATCTATTTGGAAACCACTATACCTTAACGATCCATTTGGAAATTAAATGGAAAAGGAAGCTGGAATAAAAATAAAAATGCAAGCGGAATAAAAATAAAAATGGAAGTTGCATAAAAAAGGAAGTTAAATAAAAAGGAAGTTGAATAGAAAAGGAAATTGAATAAAAATAAAAATAGAAGTTGCATAAAATTAAAAATGGAAGTTCATTCAAGAAACCACTAAAGCTTAACAATCCATTTGGAAATTAAAAAAAAAAAAAGGAAGTTGAATAGCAAAGGAAATTGAATAAAAAATGCATAAAATTAAAAATAGAAGGTCATTCAAGAAACCAATATACCTTAACGATCTATTTGGATAAAAATAAAAAGGAAGTTGAATACAAAAGGAAATTGCATAAAAATAGAAGTTGCATAAAATGAAAAAAGGAAGTTCATTCAAGAAACCACTATACCTTAACGATCTATTTGGAAATTAAATAAAAAAGGAAATTGAATAGAAATAGAAATGGAATAAAAATAAAAATGGAAGTGGTTTCTTGAATGAACTTCCATTTTTAATTTTATGCAGCTTCCACTTGCATTTTTATTCAATTTCCTTAACGATCTATTTGGAAATTAAATAAAAAAGGAAGTTGAATAGAAAAGGAAATTGAATAAAATTAAAAATAGAAGGAAACCACTATACCTTAACGATCTATTTGGAAATTAAATAAAAAGGAAGTTGAATGGAAAAGGAAATTGAATGAAAATGGAAAAGGAAACTGAATAAAAATAGAAGTGGAAGTTGCATAAAATTAAAAATGGAAGTTTATTCAAGAATCCAATATACCTTAACGATCTATTTGGAAATTAAATAAAAAAGGAAGTTGAATAGAATATGAAATTGAATAAAAACAGAAGTGAAATTAAATAAAAAAGAAAGTTGAATAGAAAAGGAAATTAAAAAAAAAAGCGGAAGCGGAATAAAAATAAAAAGGAAATTGAATAGAAAATGAAGTTGAATAGAAAATGAAATTGAATAAAAATGGAAGTTAAACAAAAAAGGAAGTTGAATAAAAAAGGAAATTGAATAAAAATAAGAGTGGAAGTTGCATAAAATTAAAAATGGAATTTCATTCAAGAAACCACTATACGTTAATGATCTATTTGGAAATTAAATTAAAAATGGAAGTTCATGCAAGAAACCATTTTTCATAGTGGTTTCTTGAATGAACTTCTATTTTTATTCAATTTCATTTTTTATTCAACTTCCTTTTTTGTTTAATTTCCAAATGGAAGTTGAATGAAAATAAAAAAGGAAGATGAATAGAAAATGAAATTGAATAAAAATGTCTATACATTAACGATCTATTTGGAAATTAAATAAAAAAGGATGTTGAATAGAAAATGAAGTTCATGGAAAATGAAGCGGAATAAAAATAAAATGGAAGTTCATTCAATTTCATTTTCTATTCAACTTCCTTTTCTGTTCAACTTCCATTTTTATTTAATTTCCTTTTCCATTCAACTTCCTTTTTTATTTAATTTCCAAATAGATCGTTCAGGTATAGTGGTTTCCTTTTCTATTCAATTTCATTTTTTATGCAACTTCAATTTCCTTTTCTATTCGACTTCCTTTTTTATTTAATTTCCAAGTAGATCGTCAAGGTATAATGGTTTCTTGAATGAACTTCCACTATACCATAACGATCTATTTGGAAATTAAATAAAAAAAGGAAGTTGAATAGAAAAGGAAATTAAAAGGAAAATAGAAGCGGAATAAAAAAAAAGGAAGTTGAATAGAAAAGAAAGCGGAATAAAATTAAAAAAGGAAGTTGAATAGAAAAAGAAAACGGAAATAAAAATGGAAGCTGCATAAAATTAAAAATAGAAGTTCATTCAAGAAACCACTATACCTAAACGATCTATTTGGAAACCACTATACCTTAACAATCCATTTGGAAATTAAATGGAAAAGGAAGCCGGAATGAAAATAAAAATGCAAGCGGAATAAAAATAAAAATGAAAGTTGCATAAAAAAGGAAGTTAAATAAAAAGGAAGTTGAATAGAAAAGGAAATTGAATAAAAATAAAAATAGAAGTTGCATAAAATGAAAAATGAAAGTTCATTCAAGAAACCTCTATACCTTAACGATCCATTTGGAAATTAAAAAAAAAAAAAAGAATGTTGAATAGCAAAGGAAATTGAATAAAAAATGCATAAAATTAGAAATGGAAGTTCATTCAAGAAACCAATATACCTTAACGATCTATTTGGATAAAAATAAAAAGGAAGTTGAATACAAAAGGAAATTGAATAAAAATAGAAGTTGCATAAAATGAAAAATGGAAGTTCATTCAAGAAATCACTATACCTTAACGATCTATTTGGAAATTAAATAAAAAAGGAAGTTGAGTAGAAATAGAAGTGGAAGAAAAATAAAAATGGAAGTGGTTTCTTGAATTAACTTTCATTTTTAATTTTATGCAGCTTCCACTTGCATTTTTATTCAATTTCCTTAACGATCTATTTGGAAATTAAATAAAAAAAGAAGTTGAATAGAAAAGGAACTTAAATGAACTTTTTATTTAATTTCTAAATAGATCGTTAAGGTATAGTGGTTTCTTGAATGAACTTTTTATTTTTAATTTTATGCAACTTCCATTTCTATTTTTATTCCACTTCTATTTTTATTCAATTTCCATTTTTAATTCGTTAAGGAAATTGAATAAAAATGGAAGTTGAATGGAATAAAAATAAAAATGGAAGTTGCATAAAATTAAAAATGGAAGCTCATTCAAGAAACCACTATACCTGAATAGATCGTTAAGGTATAATGGTTTCTTGAATGAACTTCCATTTTTAATTTCCTGCAACTTCCATTTTTATTTTTTATTTTTATTCAATTTCCTTTTTTATTTGTTTTTATTCCACTTCTATTTTTTTTTTCAATTTCTTTTTTATTCAACTTCCTTTTCTATTCAACTTCTATTTTTATTTTTATTCAACTTTCTTTTTCATTTTTATTCCACTTGCATTTTTATTTTTATTCAACTTCCTTTTTTGTTTAATTTCCAAATAGATCGTTAAGGCATAGTGGTGTCTTGAATAAAAAAGGAACTTCCATTTTCAATTTTATGCAATTTTCATTTTTATTTTTATTCCACTTGCATTTTTATTCAATTTCCTTTTTCATTCAACTTCCTTTTCAACGGATCGTTAAGGTATAGTGGTTTCCTTTTTTATTCAATTTCCGTTTCTATTCAACTTCCTTTTTTATTTAAAATTAAAAATGGAAGTTTATTCAAGAAACCACTATACCTTAACGATCTATTTCCTTTTTTATTCCATTTTATGTTTATGCAAGTTCATTCAACTTGAATAAAAATAAAATGGAAGTTGCATACCTTAACGATCTATTTGAAAATTAAATAAAAAAGGAAGTTGAATAGAAAAGGAAATTGAATAAAAATAGAAGTGGAATAAAAATAAAAATGAAAGTTGCATAAAATTAAAAATGGAAGTTCATTCAAGAAAATGGAAGTTTAATGAACTTCCATTTTAATTTTATGGAGCTTCCATTTTTATTTTTATTTAATTTCCTTTTCCATTCAACTTCCATTTTTATTCAGCTTCTATTTGGTTCATTAAAAAATTAGTTAAGTTTATTCAAGAAATGGAAGTTCATTCAATATAGAAAAGTATCACTTTTCTTGAATGAACTTCCATTAAAATAAAAGTGGAAGTTAAATATTTAATTTCCAAATAGATTGTTCAGGTATAGTGGTTTCTTGAATGAACTTCCATTTTCAACTTCCTTTTCTATTCAACTTCCTTAAAAAAGGAAGTTGAATAGAAAAGGAAATTTTTATTCAGGTATAGTGGTTTCTTGAATGAACATCAATTTTTATTCAGCTTCCTTTTTTATTCAATTTTAATTTTTATTCAATTTCATTTTCTATTCAATTTCCTTTTCTATTCAACTTTCTTTTTTATTCATGGTTTCTTGAATGAACTTCCTTTTTTATTCCACTTCTATTTTTATTCAATTTCCTTTTCTATTCAACTTCCTTTTTTATTTAACAACTATACCTGAATAGAAAATAAAATTGAAAAAAGGAAGTCCCTTTTTTATTCCACTATTCCATTTTTATTCAACTTCCAATTTCCTTTCCTTTTTTTATTTTTATTAAATTAAAAATGAATAAAAATAAAAATGAAATTGAAGTTCATTCAAAAAATCACTATACCTTAATTTCCAAATAGATCGTTAAGGTATAAAAATGCAAGTGGAATAAAAATGGAAGTTCTTTCAAGAAACCACTATGCCTTAACGATCCATTTGGAAGTTCATTCAAGAAAATAGGAAGTTGAATGGAAAATAAAATTGAATAGAAAAGGAAATTGAATAAAAGGAAGTTTATTCAATTTCATTTTCTACTCAACTTCCTTTTTTATTTAATTTCCAAATAGATCGTTATGGTATAGTGGTTTCTTGAATGAACTTTTATTTTTAATTTTATGCAACTTCTATTTTTATTTTTATTCCACTTCATTTTTATTCAACTTCCTTTTTTATTTAATTTCCAAATAGTTCGTTAAGGTATAGTGGTTTCTTGAATGAACTTCAATTTTTAATTTTTTGCCACTTCCATTTTTATTTTTATTCAACTTCTATTTTTATTCAATTTCCTTTTCCATTCAACTTTTTTTTTTATTTAATTTCCAAATAGATCGTTAAGGTATAGTGGTTTCTTGAATGAACTTCCTTTTCTATTCAACTTCCTTTTTTATTTAATTTCCAAATAGATCGTTAAGGTACACCACTATGCCTTAACGATCTATTTGGAAATTAAATAAAAAAGGAAGTTGAATAGAAAATGAAATTGAAAATGGAAGTTCATTTAAGAAACCACTATACCTTAACGATCTATTTGGAAATGAACTAAAAATGGAAGTTCATTCAAGAAACCACTATACCTGAACGATCTATTTGGATATTAAATAAAAAAGGAAGTTGAATAGAAAAGGAAATTGAATAAAAATAAAAATGGAAGTTGCATAAAATTGTATAGTGATTTCTTGAATGAACTTCCAATGGAAGTTGCATAAAATTAAAATGGATCTATAAAAAAGGAAATTAAATAAAAATGGAAGTTCATTCAAGAAGTGGAAATTATTTAAAAAAGAAAGTTGAATAGAAAAGGAAATTGAATAAACCACTATGCCTTCAATTTTTAATTTTATTCAACTTCCATTTTTATTCAATTTCCAAATAGATCGTTAAGGTATAGAAAGAAACCACTATACCTGAACGATCTATTTGGAACTTTAATAAAAAAGGAAGTTGAATAGAAAAGGAATAAAAAAAGGAAGTTGAATAGAAGGAAGTGGTGTCCATTGCATAAAAATGCAAGAAACCACATTTTCCATTCAACTTCTATTTTTATTTAATTTCCAAATAGATCGTTAAGGTAGAGTGGTTTCTTGAATTAACTTTCATTTTCAATTTCCAAATAGAAAAGGAAATAATTTCCAAATAGATCGTTAAGGAATGAACTTCCTTTTCTATTCAAGAAATCACTAAGGAAATTAAATAAAAAAGGAAGTTGAATAGAAAAGGAAAGTGAATAAAAATGCTAAAAATAAAAATAGAAGTTGCATAAAATTAAAATGGAAGTGGAAATTAACGATCGTTAAGGCATAGAAAAATGGAAGTTTATTCAAGAAACCACTATACCTTAACGATCTATTGGAAATTAAATGGATCGTTAAGGTATAGTGATCAAGAAACCAGTATACATTAACGATCTATTTGGAAATTAAATGGAAAAGGAAGTTGAATAGAAAATGCAAGTGGAAGAAAAATAAAAAAGGAAGTTCATTCAAAAATGGAAATTGCATAAAATTAAAAATGGAAGTTCATTCAAGAAACCACTATACCTTAATGATCTATTTGGAAATTAAATAAAAATAGAAGTTGAATGGAAAATGTTGTTTCTTGCATTTTTATGCAATGGACACCATTTCCTTCTATTCAACTTCCTTTTTTTATTCTTTTTTTATTCAACTTTCTTTTTTATTAAAGTTCCAAATAGATCGTTCAGGTATAGTGGTTTCTTTCTATACCTTAACGATCTATCTGGAAATTGAATAAAATTAAAAATTGATGGCATAGTGGTTTATTCAATTTGTCCAAATAGATCGTTAAGGTATTCCACTTGCATTTTTATTTGGAAATTTCAACTTCCATATTGAAATAAAAATGGAAGTTCATTCAAGAAACCACTATACCTTAAGGAAATTACGATCAATTCGGAAATTAAATAAAAAAGGAAGTTGAATAGAAAAAAGAAGGAAGTTCATTCAAGAAACTATAACGATCTATTTGGAAATTAAATAAAAGAGGAAGTTGAATAGAAAAGGAAATTGAAAATGGAAGTTCATTCAAGAAACCACTATACCTTAACAATGTATTTGGAAATTAAAATGGAAGTGGCAAAAAATTAAAAATGGAAGTTGCATAAAATTAAAAATGGAAGTTCATTCAAGAAACCACTATACTATCCAAATAGAAAAGGAAGTTGCTTTTTTATTTAATTAAAAAGGAAATTGAATGAACTTCTATTTTTATTTTTATAGTGGTTTCTTAACTGAACTTCCATATTTAATTTTATGCAACTTCTTTTTTTATTTAATTTCCAAATAGATCGTTAAGGTATAGTGATTTTTATTTAATTTCCAAATAGAACGCTAAGGTATAATGGTTTCTTGAATGAACTTCCATTTTCATTTTTATTCCACTTCTATTTTTAATTTTATGTAGCTTCCATTTTTATTCAATTTTGTTTTCCATTCAACTTCCTTTTATTTTTATTCAACTTCCTTTTTTATTCAATTTCCTTTTTTATTCAATTTTCTTTTCTATTCAACTTCCTTTTTTATTTCCAAATTGATCGTTAAGGCATAGTGGTTTCTTGAATAAACTTCAATTTGAAAATTAAATAAAAAAGGAAGTTGAATAGAAAAGGAAACTGAATAAAAAAGGAAGTTGCATAAAATTAAAAGTGGAGTGGAAGTTCATTCAAGAAACCACTATACCTTAACGATCTATTAGAAAATTAAATAAAAAACTACTATACCTTAACGATCTATTTGGAAATTAAATAAAAAAGGAAGTTGAATAAAAATGGAAGTTGAATAGAAAAAGAAATTGAATAAGAAAGAAAATTGTGATCTATTTGGAAATTAAATAAAAATGGAAGTTGAAAAAAAAAAGAAAATTGAAAATTGAAGTTTAAATTTTAATAGAAGTTCCAAATAGATCGTTAAGGTATAGTGGTTTCTTGAATGAACGATTAGATCGTTCAGGTATAGTGGTTTATTGAATAAAAAAATAAAAATAGAAGTGGAATAGAAAAGGAAGTGGAATAAAAATGGAAGTTGAATAGTGGTTTTATTTAATTTCCAAATAGATCGTTAAGGTATAGTGGTTTCTGGAAGTTCATTCAACTTCCTTTTCTATTCAACTTCTTTCCAAATAGATCGTTAAGGTATAGTGGTTTCTTGAATGAACTTCCATTTTATTCAATTTCCAAATAGATCGTTAAGGTATAGTGGTTTCTTGAATTCCACTTGCATTTTTATTCAATTTCCTTTTTTATTCAATGTCCTTTCATTCAAGAAAAGAAAGTTGCATTTTTAAATTGAATAAAAAGGTAATTTCCACTTGCATTTTCTTGATCGTTAAGGTATACTGGTTTCTTGAATGAACTTCCATTAAATAGATCATTCAACTTCCATTTCACTTGAATAAAAAAGGAAGCTGAATAGAAAAGAAAGTTGCATAAAAAAGGAAATTGAAAAGGTATAGTGGTTTCTTGAATGAACTTCCATTTTTAATTTTATGCAACTTCCATTTTTATTTTTATTCCACTTCCATTTTTATTCCAAATAGATCGTTAAGGTATAGTGGTTTCTTGAATGAACTTTTATTTTTAATTTTATGCAACTTCCATTTTTATTTTTATTCCACTTCATTTTTATTCAACTTCCTTTTTTTTATTTAATTTTCAAATAGATCGTTAAGGTATAGTGGTTTCTTGAATGAACTTCCTTTTCTATTCAATTTGCATTTTTATTCAATTTCCTTTTTTATTCCACTTTTATTTTTATTAAAATTTTGTTAAACTTCCTTTTTTAAGTTCAAATTGAATAAAAAAGAAAGTTCAAGAAATTGAATGGATTGTTAAAGTATAGTGGTTTCCTTTTTTCCATTTTCACTTAACTATACTTCAATTTTCCTTTTTTATTCAATTTCCTGAATGAACTTCCATTTCTATTCAATTTGAAAATAAAAATAAAAATAGAAGTTCATTCAAGAAAAGGAAGTTTAATAGAAAACTAATTTTATGTAACTTCCATTTTTAATTTTATGCAACTTGCATTTTTGTTCAATTTCCTTTTTATTTTTATTGCACTTATATTTTTATTCAATTTCCTTCAAGAAACCAAATTGAAGTTCATTCAAGAAACCACTATACCTTAATGATCTATTTGGAAATTAAACAAAAAAAGAAGTTGAATATTTAATTTCCTTTTAAAAATTAAACCACTATACCTTAACGATCTATCAATTTGGAACTTCAATAAAAAAGGAAGTTGAATAGAAAAGGTATAGTGGTTCCATTCAACTTCCTTTCTATTCAAATAAAAATAGATCGTTAAGGTATAGTGGTTTCTTGCATTTTTAATAGAAATAAAATAAATAGAAAAGAAAAAAGGAAGTTGAATAGAAATTGAATAAAAATAAAAAAGGAACCTCTTCCTTTTCTATTTTCAATTTCCTTTTCTATTCAACTTCCATTTCAAGAAACTTCCTTAACGGACTTACATTTTTAAAAATGAACTTCCTTTTTTATTCCACTTGCATTTTTATTCAATTTCCAAATGGATCGTTAAGGTATAGTGGTTTCTTGAATGAACTTCCATTTTTAATTTTATGCATCTTCCATTTTTATTTTTCATGCAAGTGCATTTTTATTCAATTTTATTTTCTATTCAACTTCATTTTTTATTTAATTTCCAAATAGATCATTAAGGTATAGTGGTAAAAATTAAAGTTGAATAAAAATAGAATAAAAAAGGTATAGTGGTTTATTGAATGAACTTAAACAAATAGATCGTTAAGGTATAGTGGTTTCTTGAATGAACTTCCATTTTTAATTTTATAGAAAAGGAAATTGAATAAAAATAGAAGTTGCATAAAAATAAAAATGGAAGTTCAAAAAAATGGAAGTTGAATAGAAAAAGAACTTAAATAAAAAAGAAAATTGAATAAACATTAAATTAAAAATTGAATAAAAATGGAAGGAAGTTGAATAAAAATAAAACTGGAAGCGGAATAAAAATAAAAATGGAAGTTCACTCAAGAAACTACTATACCTTAACGATCTATTTGGAAATTAAATAAAAAAGGAAGTTGGATATTAAATAAAAAAGGAAGTTGAATAAAATGGAAGTTGAATGGAAAAGGAAATTGAATAAAAATGGAAGTTAAGGTATAGTGGTTCCTTGAATGAACTTCTATTTTTAGTTCATTCAAAAAACCACTATACCTTAGCTTCCATTTTAATGGAAGTTGCATAAAAATGAAAGCTGCATAAAATTAAAAATAGAAGTTCATTTAAGAAACCACTATACCTTAACGATTCTTTTTTATTCAATTTCCAAATAAATCGTTAAGGTATAGTGGTTTCTTGAATGAACTTCCATTTTTAATTTTATGCAACTTCTATTTTTATTTTTATTCAACTTCCTTTTCTATTCAACTTCCTTTACTATTCAACTTCCTTTTTTATTTAATTTGCAAATGGATCGTTAAGGTATAGTGGTTTCTATTCAACTTCCATTTTATTCCATTTTTAATTTTATGCAACGTCCACTTTTTTTAATTTATTCCATTTTTCATTTTTATTCCACTTCTATTTTTATTCAATTTCCTTTTCTATTCAACTTTCTTTTTTTATTCCACTTTTATTTTTATTCAATTTCCTTTTTTGTTTAATTTCTTTTCCATTTAACTTCCTTTAGTATTCAACTTCTTTTTTTATTTAATTTCAAAATAGATCGTTAAGGTATAGTGGTTTCTTGAATGAACTTCCATTTTCATTTAATTTCCTTTTCTATTCAACTTCCTTTTTTATTTAATTTGTGAATAGATCGTTAAGGTATCATTAAGGTATAGTGGTTTCTTGAATGAACTTCCACTTTTATTTTTATTGCACTTCTATTTTTATTCAACTTCCTTTTTTCTTTAATTTCCACTTCCTTTTTTATTTAATTTCCATTTTTATTTAATTTCCAAATAGATCGTTAAGCTATAGTGGTTTCTTGAATAAAAATAGAAATGGAAGTTGCATAAAATTAAATATGGAAGTTCATTCAAGAAACCACTATACCTGAACGATCTATTTGGAAATTAAATAAAAAAGGAAGTTGCATAGAAACGGAAATTGAATAAAAATAGAAGTGGAATAAAAATAAAAAAGGAAGTTGCATAAAATTAAAAATGGAAGTTGCATAAAATTGAAAATGGAAATTCATTCTAGAAACCACTATACCCTAAAAAAGAAAATTGAATAAAAATATAAGTGGAAGATGCATAAAATTAAAAATAGAAGTTCATTCAATAAACCACTATACCTTAACGATCTATTTGGAAATTAAATAAAAAAGGAAGTTGAATAGAAATAAAAAAGGAAGTTGCATAAAATTAAAAATGAAAGTTCCTTCAAGAAACCACTATACCTTAACGATCTATTTCGAAATTAAATAAAAAATGAAGTTGAACAGAAAAGGAAATTGAATAAAATTAAAAATGGAAATTCATTCAAGAAACCACTATACCTTAACGATCTATTTGGAAATTAAACTGGAAGTTGAATAGAAAAGAAAATTGCATAAAAATGCAAGAAACCACTATACCTTAGCGATCTAATTGGAAATTAAAAAGATCGTTAAGGTATAGTGTTTCTTGAATGAACTTCCATTTTTAATTTTATGCAACTTCATTTTTTATTTTTATTCCACTTGCATTTTTTATGCAACTTCTATTTTTATTTTTATTCAACTTCCTTTTTTGTTTAATTTCCAAATAGATCGTTCAGGTATAGTGGTTTCTTGAATGAACTTCAATTTTTCCAAATAGATCGTCAAGGTATAGTGGTTTCTTGAATGAACTTCTATTTTTAATTTTATGCAACTTCCTTTCTTATTTTTATTCCACTTGCATTTTATATGTAACTTCCATTTTTATTTTTATTCAACTTCTTTTTTTGTTTAATTTCCAAATAGATCGTTCAGGTATAGTGGTTTCTTGAATGAACTTCCATTTTTAATTTTATGCAACTTCCACTTTTATTTTTATTCAACTTCCATTTTTAATTTTATTCCACTTGCATTTTTATTCAATTTCCTTTTGAATTCAACTTCCTTTTTTATTTAATTTCCAAATAGATTGTCAAGGTATACTGGTTTCTTGAATGAACTTCCATTTTTGAGGTATAGTGGTTTCTTGAATGAACTTCCATTTTTAATTTTATGCAACTTCCATTTTATTGAATGAACTTCCTTTTCTATTCAACTTCATTTTTTATTTAATTTCCAAATAGATCGTTAAGGTATAGTGGTTTCTTAAATGAACTTCCATTTTTAATTTTATGCAACTTCCTTTTTTATTAAATTTCCTTTTCCATTCAACTTCCTTTTTTATTTAATTTCCAAATGGATCGTTAAAGTATAGTGGTTTCTTGAATGAACTTCCATTTTTAATTTTATGCAACTTCCATTTTTATTTTTATAGATCGCTCAGGTATAGTGGTTATTTGAATGAACTTCCATTTTTAATTTTATGCAACTTCCATTTTTATTTTTATTCCACTTCTATTTTTATTCAATTTCCTTTTCTATTTAACTTCGTTTTTTTATTTAATTTCCAAATAGATCGTTAAGGTATAGTGGTTTTTGAACGAACTTCTATTTTTAATTTTATGCAACTTCCATTTTTATTTTTAGAGATGGTTCAGGTATAGTGGTTATTTGAATGAACTTCCATTTTTAATTTTATGCAACTTCCATTTTTATTTTTATTCCACTTCTATTTTTGTTCAATTTCCTTTTCTATTCAATTTCTTTTTTTATTTAATTTCCAAATAGATCATTAAGGTATAGTGGTTTCTTGAATGAACTTCCATTTTTAATTTTATGCAACATCCATTTTTATTTTTATTCAATTTCCTTTTCTATTCAACTTCCTTTTTTATTTTATTTCCAAATGGATCGTTAAAGTATAGTGGTTTCTTGAATGAACTTCCATTTTTAATTTTATGAACTTCCAATTTCCTTTTCTATTCAACTTCCTTTTCTATTCAACTTCATTTTTTTGTTTAATTTCAAAATAGATTTGTTCAGGTATAGTGGTTTCTTAAATAAACTTCCATTTTTTATTTTATTCAATTTCCTTTTTGTTTAATTTTCAAATAGACCGTTAAGGTATAGTGGTTTCTTGAATGAACTTTCATTTTTATTTTTATTCCTTTTCTATTCAACTTCCTTTTTTATTTAACTTCCATTTTTAATTTTATGCAACTTCCATTTTTAATTTTATTCCACTTCTATTTTTATTCCACTTCCATTTTTATTCAATTTCCTTTTCTATTTAAGAAACCACTATACCTTAACTTCCATTTTTATCGTCGAAGTTGAATAGAAAAGAAAATTGAATAAAAATGCAAGCGGAATCCAAATAAAAATGGAAGTTGCATAAAATTAAAAATGGAATTCATTCAAGAAACCACTATACCTTAACGATCTATTTGGAAATTAAATAAAAATGCAAGTTGAATAAAAATATAAATGGAAGTGGCAAAAAATTAAAAATGGAAGTTCATTCAAGAAACCACTATACCTTAACGATCTATTACCTTAACGATCTATTTGGAAATTAAATAAAAATGCAAGTGGAATAATAAAAATGCAAGTTGCTTAAAATTAAATATAGAAGTTCATTCAAGAAACCACTATACCTTAACGATCTATTTTAATTTCCAAATAGATCGTTTAGGTATAGTGCATAGAAAAGAAATTGAACAAAAATAAAATCGAAAGAACCACTTTTTATTTTATGCAACTTCCATTTTTATTATTATGCAACTTCCATTTTTAATTTTATGCAGCTTCCACTTTTATTTCTAATCAACTTCCTTTTTAACTTCCATTTTTTGCCATTCAACTTCCTTTTTTATTCAATTTCCAAATAGATCGCTAAGGTATAGTGGTACCTTAACGATCTATTTGGAAATTAAATAAAAAAGGAAGTTGAATAGAAAAGGAAGTTGAATAGAAAAGGAAATTGAATAAAAATAAAAGTGGAATAAACCACTATAAATATGGATGTTCATTTTATGCAACTTCCATTTTTACTCAATTTCCTTTTCCATT